>CM062297.1:879949374-880549374 GCA_031216915.1 Pictodentalium vernedei | reverse complement strand
AGGGAACACAGCGAGAAGAGGGAACACAGCAAGAAGAGGGAACACAGTGAGAAGAGGGCACACAGTGACACAGAGAGAATAGGGAACACAGCGAGAAGAGGAAACACAGAAAGAAGAGGGAACACAGCGAGAAGAGGGAACACAGATAGAAGAGGGAACACAGCGAGAAGAGGGAACACAGCAAGAAGAGGGAACACAGTGAGAAGAGGGCACACAGTGACACAGAGAGAATAGGGAACACAGCGAGAAGAGGGAACACAGAAAGAAGAGGGAACACAGCGAGAAGAGGGAACACAGCAAGTAGAGGGAACACAGAAGCCACTTTACTCTTAACCCTTTATCTAACATGAAAGGCAGATGACCCTTGCAAATAAAATTCCAGAATATTATTTTTTTTCATTTTTTGTCAAAAACATAGCTTATGACCCCTCATTGGAATAAGCTCAATGAGCTCATTCCAAAGAGGGTTCATAAGCTATGTTTTTGCGACCAAAAATGAAAAAAATCATGAAAATTGAATGGTGATTTTTGTGAATAACACTGGCCAGTTTTGGCCATTACATTGGGTAAAGGTTAAGATGTATCCGAAGATGTCTTTGTTTGATTTGTCTCTTCAACAGCTTTTCATGTGGGAAAAATGCACATTTTTGACTATTTATAAAATTTCCCCACCAAATCGAAACCTTTGTGGAAATTTGTTAAATATTGCACATCTTTGTGTAAGAGATCTGAGTTCACGGAAGACAAAACCAGACAGTTATATTCTCAGAAAGCATTCAAAATCCTCATTGGAATGGATTGTGGAAAGGTTTCTTTAAGTGAATTCCAAGAATGAAAACATATTCTATTTTGAATTAATAGCTGGTTTTGTGAGAAAACCAGACCAGGAAATAAATCTTACCATTTTCTTTCAGGTAACTATAAATAAATTCTTGTTCATGTGCATCGGAAATAGTAACGAGATCAGAACTCATAGCTAGACAACTTCCTCTTGCTTTCAACCATGTCAGTGATGATTTCTCCAATCGAAAACAACTATCGTGGAATTCTCTCCATTCTGATGCTTGTGATGGATGGAATTCTGTTCCATCCTGATTCCATCCCGATTCTTGTAATGGACACACTCTAATTACTGAACCTACAACATAAATAGTTGATTATATTATAGCTATTATAAAACAGTATTCTAACACTCAATTCTTGTAATGGACACACTCTAATCACTGAATCTACAACATAAATAGTTGATTATATTATAAAACAGTATTCTAACACTCAATTCTTGTAATGGACACACTCTAATCACTGAACCTATAACATAAATAGTTGATTACTTTATATCATAAAACAGTATTTTAAAACTCAAAAACTGTTAACTGAATATAATTTCCCAAGAAATTATCGTGACTCTTCCCAGTTTTCCTTTGTTTATTTGGCCTCAGTACATCCAATACAGGCATTTAATCTATTATATACATATAATAGAATAATATGTATATAATAGATTAAATGCCTGTATTGGATGTACTGAGACCAATAGAATAAATGCTATGTTTATCTCCAGAATACAGGAAAGTGACACAATCCCTGTTAATTGAATACTCCTGTTAACTGAATAATTTTTTGGGCAAAGTGGCTATTCAATTAGCAGGGTTCCACTGTACCATAATGAACAGTGCATACTCCTGCTGTCAGGTGCAAATTGTGCCAATTACACCAACAAAAACTGCTTGGCACCAAAAATACTGCATTTGCCCCCAAACTGTGGCCTGAAAAATATACTTTTTGTAGATCTTGAAGGATTTTTGTGGATTATTACTTCCTTGCACCATTTTTTATAAATGCAAGACAGAATTCATGTCTGTCAAGTATCTGTAAGAAACAGACATAATCAAGGTTCTTTGTTATAAGTTACATGAATAAATACTTTTTCCATTTAATCTGATTCTTATCATGAAATTTCTTTGTCTCTTAATCATTTTTATCTTGCTTTTTTCAATAAGTCTTCTTGAAAATAATTCTTTGTTTTTACTTTATTTTGAGAGAGAGAGAGAGAGGGAGAGAGAAAGGGACAGCCTACCTACCTGCCCACCCTCCTTCCCAACTGCCCACCCACCCAGACAAAATTATGTCTTTGGTCAGACAGATGGATGGACGGACGGACAGACAGACAAGATGATTCCAGTATAACAAACCCCATCCTCCCACAACTTGTTCCAGGGGGTATAATAAAAAAATCAATATCTTGTGTGTGTTGGATAAAGGGTTAAAAGAAATTGATAACTTCTTTGTCATTTTTTTTATTTTTTCCAGTTTAACCCTTTGAACTCTAGTGGTATCTTCCATGCCAGTTCAATGACTGCAATTAGAAGAGTCCATACTCATTAATTGGGGTAGACCAATCAATATTTTCAACGTGCAGCCTCAAGAAAATATTGATTGGTCTACCCCACATATTTACTGAACAGCCATCCTATTTAATGATGTAATGACGTATCATGTTCCTGGCCAGAAAAGTGGCCGCTAGGGTTCAAAGAGTTAAGATAAGACAGTAACAGTATAATTACATACTTAATCCTGTGGAATAAATTGTATTTAAATCTGTTCCTCCACAGTTGAAGTTACTATTCATCACACACTTTTTATTACATTTGAAACTGGCACCATACCTTCCAAATGTGTTTCCACAAAAACATTTGTACCCATTTTGTAGTCCAGCAAAGAAATATCCCTGAAAATGAAATCAATTAGTACTAATTTTAAAAAATGATGAAATTCACTTGACAACTAGTATTTTATTTAATGCTACCTTATAACACAACGGGAAATATGCAGCAAATACTTTTCAATATCTGTTGAAACATTCAATATAAGAGAATATCTCACCAGAAGAAGTGACATACACAGGCCTGGCATTTTCAGGAGAGTGATTTATTCGCTCGCTTGCTGCATGCCTTAAACAAATTAAGGAGAGCAAAAACTAGGCCTCCTGGCCTTAGAAACTGAAAGTGTCAATGACACTGTAGCTTAAATTGTCTGTGTGTTATGTTTGATGAAAAGGATAATGTTCAATGTTTATGAAAGGATTATGAAATAAGATGCGAATTGTGATAATTTTGAATATGTTAATTTCTGTTCCCTGCATACTATGTTTTCAATAAAAATAATATGAGGTGTAGACTGTACTAAAGAATTGAGGGGTGGGTTAATGTGGCCCTCACAGTTAATGTATGTGGCCCTCACTGTTAATGTATATCAATGAAAGTTACTAATTTAGAGTGAAGTTATTCCAAAACGAGTCATCCTGTCAAGTTGCAATGAAATCCCTTCATACTGTGCGAAAGGTTTTGGGGCTTCGGGCCTGTGTAGCCATCACGGTTCACCGATCACAACCAAAAGGGGATGTCCTCATCTAGACATTATACTGAGTCATCCTACCAAGTTACAATGAAATCCCTTCATAAATATGATCTGTAGTCTGTGCTAAAGCTTTTTGGGTTTTGGACTCGGGCAGCCATCATAGCTGAATGATCGTGACCAAAGTGGGACGTTCTCATCTAGGCATTATCTGGAGTCATCTTACCAAGTTACAATGAATTCCCTTCATAAATATGACCTGTAGACTGTTCTAAAGGTTTTTGGGCTTCAGGCCCCTGTAGCCATCACAGTTGACCAATCGTGACTAAAAGGGGATGTTATCATCTAAACATTATATGGAATCAACCTACCAAGTTACAATAAAATCTCTCCATAAATACGATCTGTAGAATGTGCTAAAAGTTTTCGGGTTTTGGGTTTGGGCAGCTGTCAAGGCTGAATGATCATGACCATAAGGGGGCATTCTCATCTAGACATTATCTGGAGTCATCCTACCAAGTTACAATGAAATCCCTTCATAAATATGACCTGTAGACTGTGCTAAAGGTTTTGGGGTTTTGGGCCCCTGTAGTCATCACAGTTGGCCAATCATGACCATAAGGGGGCGTTATCATCTAGACATTATCTGGAGTCATTCTACCAAGTTACAATGAAATCCCTTCATAAATATGTTCTACAGACTGTGCTAAAGGTTTTTGGGCTTTGGTGTAGACTGTACTAAAGAACTGATTGGGTTAATGTGGCCCTCACAGTTAATGTATGTGGCCCTCACTGTTAATGTATATCAACGAAAGTTACTAATTTAGAGTGAAGTTATTCCAAAACGAGTCATCCTGTCAAGTTGCAATGAAATCCCTTCATACTGTGCGAAAGGTTTTGGGGCTTCGGGCCTGTGTAGCCATCACAGTTGACCAATCGCGACCAAAAGGGGACGTTCTCATCTAGATATTATACAGAGGCATCCTACCAAGTTACAATGAAACCCCTTCATAAATATGATCTGTAGACTATACTAAAGGTTTTTAGGTTTTGGGCTCAGGCAGCCATCACGGTTGATCGATCGTGACCAAAAAGGGATGTTCTCATCTAGACATCATACTGAGTCATCCTACCAAGTTACATTGAAATCCCTCCATATTAAATATAACCTGCAGACTGTGCTATAAGTTTTTTGGTTTGGGGCTTGGGCAGCTGTCACAGTTGACAGATCATGACCAAAAGGGGATGTTCTCATCTAGATTTGATACAGAGGCAGCCTACCAAGTTACAATGAAATCCCTTCATAAATACGACCTGTAGACAGTGCTAAAGGTTTTCAGGTTTTGGGCTCGGGCAGCCAATGCAGCTGACTGATCGAGACCAGAAGGGGACATTCTCATCTAGACATGACCCTAAATCTGCATATGAAATTTCATGATGATCGGATAAGAACTACGGGGTGTAGCCTGTGCTAAAGGAAAATGCGAACAGACTCACAGATTAACATACTTTAATTCCGCACGAGTGATGGCAACAGCTTATCTGGACTTTGTCAAGTTAAGCTAAAAATGATTACCATAACAGCTTATTCCTGAAACCTACATCTTTTCAGATTTTTGCTATGTTAGTGATCTCTGAAAGATGCCCACACTGCCAGCTCCCCCCAACCCCCACACCTTTGGGCCTTGCCGAGGCCCAGACATGTGGAAGGAGCAGTGTAGTCGTCTCACATAGACTACCTTAAGCTTGTTAGTAGCACCAAATAAAATGTACAAAATCCACAAGGCAGAATTCATTAATAGAAAAATTTCATTTTGACTTTAACTTTTGTAAGGTTGAGGTAATGAGATCTAATTGCTCCCCAAGGCCATGTGAGGTGAGCAATTTTTAGCCCTCCTGCATTTTTAAGAATACCAGACCTGCATACATTATGTAATAAGTACACATTGATATGGCCGTGTGTTTTCTACATTTAGGTACTTTAACTGAATTAAACATGGCGTTATTGCACTTAAAACACTCCAATGCACACACTATATAAACAATAGACCCCACAAAGTAGATATTTTGTTTTTGAGGCCATTTTTGTAAAACTGCATGTACAGTTAAAACTGGAAGTCCTGTCATGAACGGTGCACTTATCTAGGCTTAACTACGTGTAGGAATTGCGTGCAACTGCCATATCGAATGGCATCCAAAGCACGGCAGGTTCTCCTGGTTACCCAGAGGTCCATTGGCTGAAGCATTGCTTGTGCACAGACCATATGTACAGAATTTGCTAGCCTCACTATGGTCATAATGCGTAGATTAACGGGTGCTATTTGTGCACTTTTCATGACAGGACTTCTAGTTTTAACTGTAGGTGAGCATTTTTTTTTATTTTATTCTTTACTTTAGTAATTATTTCTTTGTCATCAAAAGTTCATGTTCTTGATTTGTTTTATGTTTTAGGCCTCATAATCTACAGAATAGCATGGGTGGTTGTGTATTTTGTCCCTTGAGTGCCAGATGGCTTTTCAATGCTTATAAAAAGCCTTGTTGCACTCAAGGGACAAATTTATCAATTTTATTAACTTGGGTAAAATATTAGACATAAGGCCACACAAAGTAGATCTTCTGTTTCTCCGGCCATTATTTGTGAAATTGCATGCGGGCGAGCAGTTTTTTATTTTATTTTTTATTTCAGTAATCTCTTCTTTGCCATCAAAAGTTCATGTTCTTGGTTCAAGTTTTAGGCCTCATAATCTACAGAATAGCATGGATGGTGGGGTATTTCATCCCTTGAGTGCAAGAAGGCTTTGCAATGCTAAAGCATAGCAAAGCCTTCTTGCACTCAAGGGACAAATTCATCAATATTTTTAACTAGGGTAAAATATCAGACATAAACCATTCAATTTTTATTTTTTTAAAGTTTAATTTGGTTATAAAAAGAGAGCATGCGGCAGCCAAAAGGACCATGCGGGAGGGCCTGAGAAACAGATTTTTTATTTTTTTAGGCCTAAGCTATTTAATTTAATTTTTTTTTACGTTTGCATTATTTATAAGAAAGAAAGCAGGCGACAGCCAAAAGGACCATGCAAGAGGGTCTGAGAAACAGATTTTTTACTTTTTTGGCCATACCTACTGTTTTGGAGAAGGTTTCAGAATTATCTCATCCACAGCTACAATGAAATCTATGTTTTACCTAGAATTTCTGGAGAACATCTATAGATCAAAGCCAGTAGGTATCTCCTATATATTTCTACTAAATTTTGCTAAATTTCTTCTTAACCTCTCACCTTTTGAAAACAATGATAAGTACATGGCTCTGGCCAAATTCCTCGTTTTGGTTCTTTTATTGGTTGATAAGGCAGCTCATGATGGTTGGAATGATCAACCCAACATCCATAAGTCGCATCACCAAAATCTGCACCTGAAAAACAAAGCTAATATACTTATTGATAATTAAAACAAAATTAATTAAATAAAAGTAAAATTATAGTTAGATTAGAGAGCTATTGCTGAATGCTGTTTTCCTTTGATGCAGTGATGGACATACACAGAACGACATGAGTGAGAATGGGTTAATCGATATGGCACTAGTGCCAGCGTGGAAGGAGAGAACAAGAGGCCACAGACCTCGAGTTTTATCCTTCCCGATGACACAAGTCCCATATCGATTAACCCATTCACATGCGTGTGCCAGTCTGTGTTTATGACATGCGTTCTTGTCTATGAAAGCAATTCATTTGACAACTCGCTCCTGAGTTCCAATGTGTTCTATGTGCCAGCAATTCAGAATTGAAGAAGAATGAATTTTTGTAATTACTTTGTAGTTGTTCTTTTTTATGAAGTTTTTGTAACAAATTGAAATGGACTGTTATAAAAATTATAAAAAAAATTAGTGTTGAAAATCTTCAACGAAGATTTTCAACACTAATTTTTTTTATAATTTTTATAACAGTCCATTTCAATTTGTTACAAAAAGATTTTCAACACAAATTTATTTTTATTCCTATCCGTGTCACATTTCAGGTATGTATGAAATTGTTTATTCAGCAATAATCCTAATCTTTTCACAGGGGGCTTATAAAAACATCTCAATCTGTAATGAGTTAGCAATTGAAACCCCATTAAGACCTTTTAATACTTTTAATTATTCTAGTATAACAACAATGGATTTTCCAATTACACAACAGGTAAAAAGTTTTTGTCATGGTTTCAGTCTTCAAAGGGGCGGTCTCTCAAGACAGGTCCATTATGGCATAAAAATACAAGTTGGTACCAGGTCACATTATCAACATCACCTTGGAATCCGAGGTGCTAACTACTAAACAATGGAGCTCCCACTTATTATCCAGGAAACACTTGTCAGAGTGAAGGCTACCCTTGCTACCACCTGGAGTATCCAGGTGATCAAGGGTAAAATTCACCTGACAGTGGATTTTGATAGAGAAGCCGAACCGACGTCCTTGGAGAGGTGTAGTACCTTTTGTGAGGGGATTTCCCCCTGCACTGGTCACCCTCCAAGTGACGCGGACCTGCAAAAGGATGATGACAAGCGCCGAACACAGACAAAGGACAGTCAGAAGAAGAAAAGGAAAAGAAAGAAGGGACCTTCCGCCAGACGACGTGATGCCTGCCGACTGACGGTGTTCATGGAAAAGAAAAGGACAGAGAAGGAAGAGAGGGAGGTTAATCATGGCACTGAACGCTCAATGCCTGCTACCCCTGTCCATTCCACATCCAGCTCGGTACCCTCCACTCCGGTGGAAGGTCCGGAGGACGCTGGTTCGCCAGGTAATAGTCTAACCTCCAGCCCATCACACTCTTCCCCCGAAGAGGAGATGCAGGAGGATAGTCTGTTTGTGGAGCAGAAAGTTGAGGCTGACATCGCACATGTCGCTAAACCCACTCTTGCTCTTCCTGCTTTTTCTGACCGGGACACCATCCAGGAAGCAAACACCGCGGAGTCCATGGAAAGTATCCTAGGAGAAGAGGCCAGAGACGACATACGACTTATATTTCTACAAGTCCATATTAAGGCCTTGAGAGATCGCAGGTGCAAAGGCAACATGCTCAGAATAGGATTAGAGAGTCTCAGCAACCACTACCTGAGAACAACACCAAAAAGCTCTTCACCACTGGCAGCTGTGAGGGCCAGACCTTACCAACCGAGTCATCCCTCCATCACCCTTCAACACCACCAAAGGGGTTATCACCAACTCAGCCACCTCCTCCTAAGAAAAGCAGACGAAAATCATAGACGCCACTAAGCATCTTAACACTTTCCTCCTTTACCACGGCCAGACCAGACAAACCGAATCACATACTGTTAAAGAGGGTCGAAAGGGGCTTGTCCCCAAACCGTCCTTGCGCACCTTCGGCGCGCGAAACCATTTCATCCGGGGGTCACAGTGGTCTCTCAAGACAGGTGGTCTCCCATAGCAGGTCCATTATGGAGTAAAACCAATCAGTGCCTGGTAGATGTGGTCTCTCAAGACAGGTGGTCTCTCAAGACAGTGGTCTCTCAAGACAGGTTTTACTGTAATCCAAATACTGCTTCTATAATCTCAACATATTTCTAAGTTGACAAAGTAACTAAAATGTTTTGATATTCCCCAGAATTGGATGACATTGTGTTATTACATCTAGAAAAAACATCCAGACTTTATCCCGTTTGTTTTGTTTTTTTCAGTCATGTTCCACCCATTTTCAATATGCTTCATTTACAAATCCTTAATGTTGAAAATTTTTGGACAAAAAACATTTATAAAAAAAATCGCGACATCGACGCCGTAGCTGCGACGGGTGGTGCAATCTCAAAAAATTTTCTAAGTTCATCAAGGGCCATAACTCCAAAAAATATTTGGAACAACACATGCATTGAACAGTGGTTAGATATCAATAAGATACACTTACATGCCAAATATAAAGTCATTCCATCAAGTATTGCAAAAGTTATTGAGTTTTGAAACTCGTTGGTCACAGACAGACAGGCAGACCGACCGACTGACAGACGGGCCATAACTCCAAGAAAAATATTTGGAACAACACATGCATTGAACAGTGGCTAGACATCAATACAATACACTTACATGCCAAATATAAAGTCATTCCATCAAGTATTTCAAGTTATTGAGTTTTGAAACTCGTTGGTCACAGACAGACCGACCGACCGACAGATAGACTGACAGACAGACCGACAGACCGACATTGCCACTTATAAAGCTGCTAGTCACAGCTAAAAACAAACTTGTCAAAGTTGAACATTTTTGTTTGCAAGAATGTCACTTCTTTCCATTCCTTCTGTTCATTTAAGTTATTTCATAAGAATTGGAAGTACCAAATACTTTACTACAAAGAAGGCAAGAAACTTTCTGTGGGCTTTTGTTTGAAGTAGAGTCCACTGTCATACCTTTTATTTTGTAGCCACAGCTGAGAATGTACACATTCACACACCTCTTTCTTAAATATGTGAACAGTTTGAAATGATAGTTTTATTAGTGTTGAAATACATCTGTTTTATATCTGAATGGATGCAGCTAAATGCATCACTCATGGAATTGAAGATAATATAAATGAACAGAACTCTCCGAGTTGTAATGAACGATGCATGTTTTGTTTAATTAACAGATTGGTTATCTACTACTAATTCTGTACCTATCCAACACAGTGGGCATATTCTGTTGTTAATTGTAAAAAGTCTCCTTCATTCTGTTTTTTTTGTGAGTTCAGAATTTTTGTACTATATTATTATGCATTTCTAGAGCTGTAGGTTTTTAAGTTTCTTGTTTGGTTTCGGTTTCGGTTTTTCAGGTTGAGTAAAACATCGGTTTGGTTCGGTTTTCGGTTTGTTCATGAGGCCAAATAAAATTCAAGAAAACTCATTCTATATGTCTGGAATCATAACTGAATGGCAGTGAAATTGAATGAAACTCAACGAATGCCCGAAATAAGCTATAATACATGAAGAATCAGGAAGGCCAATATAATAATTACCTAAATATACAGAACTTTTTATTGTGCTTATTTTGAGGTCTGACACCTACACGCAACTAGAGGAAAGCTGCGAACACAACTAAGCTGAAATGTCGGAAATTCACAGAATGTAGCCTTCCCAGAGTGGTGAGAGTACCCAGACACTGCCACTGGCAGTGTCTGGGTACTCTCACTACTCTGGGATGGCTACATTCTGTGAATTTCTGCAGCAAGAGAGTATTTTAATAAAAATGAAAAACCTTAGATTACGGGATGTCGACGGTTTCGGTTTTTAAAGAAAACAAAAAACCTCGGTTCGGTTTCAGTTAATCTACAGCTCTATGCATTTCATGGGATCTATATCTGTATGGATATGTTATAGAGGTCATGCTGGACTAAAACATTATATTATTATGCATTTCATGGGATCTATATCTGTATGGATATGTTATAGAGGTCATGCTGGGCTAAAACATCATAGTATTTTTTCTTTTTCAAAATGTTTCCAAGTTTGTTAAAATAATTAATTTCTCATTTCTTATACAATACTTGCAATACATTTGTTGCATACATTTCAAGGCCTTTTTTAGCCCATTATAAATGTTCACAGTTTTTCAAGAATTTCAAAACAGTGTACAAACTGTAATTCTAAGAACTGCATGCACACGAAACATGGCTATGGCTTAGAAAAAAAAAAACAATTCCCAGTTAAGGCTATTAAAGATAAAGAAAAGTCTTCTTTCTCAGGCACCTCCCTCGTGATAGAAAATCTGGCTCATCACATTTTTTTCACCTGGAAATTTCTTCTATGACACTATTTTGCACTTGTAGGGCAAATATTTAACCATCTATACCTTGTTTGACAGAGCTCACCGAGCCCTGTCAAGATAAAGTTGGTTAAATTTACAACCACATTATGGGAAATTTTGTCTGCTGAAAATGTAAGTTTGCCACATAATATTGTAAGTTATTAAATTTCTGATCCCTACTATTTTCAGAACTGCTTTGTGAATAAACAAAATAAAAAAAGAAGCCTCCCTCCCTTATTATAAAATTCAGGAAGAATTGCCCGAGAAACAAGAATTTTTTATTGACCTAATTCATGTACTTTTACCATATCAGCAGAACATTAATTGTTTATTGGGGTTTAATGACACTTTCAACAGCCAGGGTCACAATGTCTCAGCATTAACAGAACATATGCTGTAATTACTTACAAGATGTGACACAGTATCAGTATACCGGATCTGGTCCTATCACCCCATCTCTACCTTTCCTTTCTGCTTTCCCAACCTTCCAACTATTAACCTGTAGTTTTTTTCTTCTTAGGTAGCATCTTGCCTCCATTATATAGCTGCATGATACAGTGGAACCCTGTTAATTGAATAGCCACTTTGCCAATGGAAATTATTCAATTAACAGGAGTACTCAGTTAACAGGGATTGTGTCACTTTCCTGTATTCTGGGAATAACCTTAGCATTTATTCTATTATATCTTGCTTGACAGACCTCTGTCAAACAAGATATAATAGATTAAATGCCTGTATTGGATATACTGATATAAAACTGGTCTATAAACAAAGGAACACTGGGGAGAGTCAGGGTAATTTCTCGACAGATCACAAGATTTTTTATTCAATTAACAGGAGTTTACTCTATAACCTATATTTAATTAACTGGTTGAGGGCTAGATTATTTCCGGTGGACTAAATTTGTTATTCAAAATTGTTTTTTTACAAATTATTGGTGAGTGCCCACAGGCAATAGAACAAACTTATATAAACAAAATATTATTTGTATTTGACTGAATTTTTGTCTGGTACCGTCAGTTTTTTTAAAGCCCTGATAGTGGCTTCTAGCACTCAACCAGTTAACCGGTCAAATTTGCACTGAAGGTATGGTAAATGGTTTTGTGTTGGGGGAAATATATTCAATTAACCCTTTACCCAACGAATTGCCCGCATCCGCCTGCGTAATATGCAAATTCAGCAGTTGTAAAAATATTATTTTTCAAAAAATTTCAACAAAACCATATCATGTGACCCCTCGTTGGAACGAGCTCATCGAGCTCATTCCAACGAGGGGTCACATGATATGGTTTTGTTGAAATTTTTTGAAAAATTAAAAAAAATGATATTTAAAATAATAAATTTTGATATTGTCTGTGTTGCGTAAAGGGTTAACAGGGCTATTCAGTTAAGAGATAACCAATTAAGAGGGTTACACTGTAGTACTTTCTCTGTTGATCTGAGACTGAGCAATACCCCTCTGAAGTTTTCCTCTTGACTTCTCAAATACAGTTTTGTCTACAGAATTGGCAGAACTATTTGAGGAATAGTTGCGATTATCTTGGAACATGTATTTATAGTTGAAGGGATTGCAGTTGGCAAAATTTTTAAACCTTTACCCAATGCACATATTATTTTAATTATTGTTTCTTTTGTAATTTTTCAAAAAGTTTCAATAAAAATAACAGGAAGCCCCTCATTGGAATGAGATCAACAAGCTCCTTCCAATTAGTGGGTCACATGACATGGTTTTGAGAAAATTTAAAAAAAAAAAAAAAAAAAAAAAAAAATTTTACAACTGCTCATTATTTATTTATTTGTTTATTTATTTATTGGGGTTTAATGATACTTTCAACATCCAGAGTTACTTTGTGTCAGACAGTTTTATGGATGGAGGAAGCCAGAGAACCCAGAGAACTGCTGTGCAATGCCGTGCAACTGTCACAAACCCCAAAGTACTGACTCCTCACAAGCAAGGTTAGCATCGGTTGAAGACAAGTGCACCATCGACATGCAGATTGCCTCAGTTCACAGTGCCACCATGCCCCTATGTGGGCAACTGGGATGAAGTGCCTTGCCCAAGGACAAAATGTAGTTACCCCTAATGGGGATTGAACTGTGTACCTTTTAGTTTGAAGTTCATAACCACTGAGTCAACCTGCCCCTCAACTACTCATTTATAAAATAATAATAATAATAAAATATGTGTACAGATGTGGTCAATACAGCAAAGGGTTAATGCATTACCAGTATGCTATTTCTCTGGTTCTTGATTCTAAACTGACCAGTAAAGGGTTAACCCTTTACCCAATGAATCGCCCACATCCGCCAGCATAATATGCAAATTCAGCAGTTGAAAAAATATTATATTTTCGAAAAATTTTAACAAAACCATATCATGTGACCCCTCTTTGGAACGAGCTCATTGAGCTCGTTCCAAAGAGGGGTCACATGATATGATTTTGTGGAAATTTTTTGAAAAAATTAAAAATATATTTAAAATAATTTTGATATCGTCTGCATTGGGTAAAGGGTTAATGTATTACGCTATTTCTCTGGTTCTTGAATCTAAACTGGCCAGTAAAGGGTTAATATATTGCGCTATTTCTCTAGTTCTTGATTCTGAACAAAGTCCATCATATTCAAGACTTTGGTTATATATTTTTTTGCCCCCTTTGGTGGTGGATTTGGGCTCCAAGTGAAGGTGCCGCAACTTGAAGGTTTTAAATTCAGTGGCTGTGCTTCTTATTATCTTTGAATTGATATTATTTTGTCTGTTAGGATTTGCCTTGTTATAATTAAAGGGAGAGGGCCCAAAGCCACACCCACAGACATGCCCACATTCACTTTCCCATGAATTATAACAAGGCAAAGACAACTGAACAAATTTTGATGGTTAAAAAATAATTTGGCACTCTACAAGTTAAAAGATATTTATACATTTTTGTGGCACTTTTTAACCCTTTACCTAACGAATCGCCCGCATCCGCACGCGTAATATGCAAATTGAGCAGTTGAAAAAAATTTTTTGAAAAATTAAAAAAAATGATATTTAAAATAATAAATTTTGATATCGTCTGCATTGGGTAAAGGGTTAACAGACTACACCCTGTTAAGTACTGCTCTTGTTTCTATGCAAGTCTAGGCTGCCTATTTAGACAGTAAAGACGATCCCTAAAACAACTGTCATGGTGCCTAGAAATGAATTTGAAAGTTTACCTAAGACTATATGGTTGGGCACCTGTTTTGTAGCACTAAACAAATCAGAAATAAGCCTATAAGGGTAAAAAATTTCACGCCGATGAGTAATCAAAAACCGTTACAAGTTCATTACAGAAAAAAATCACTAATTCAGCAATTAACAAATGACATTTTATTGCATCTTCCGGGGGCGCGGTGGCTCAGTTGGTAGAGGTGCAGGCTGCAAGCCGAGAGGTCCTCGGTTCGAATCCCATCTGCGGCAACCACGTTGTGTCCTTGGGCAAGACACTTCACTCCCATTGCCCACGTGGGGGCACAGTGACGTCGTGTACTAAGGCGTACTGCACGTCGATGGTGCACCTGTCTTCAATCAATGCTAACCGTGCTTGTGTGGAGTTGGTATGTTAGGGAGCTGACAGTTGCTTGCCATTGCTCGGTGGTTCTCTCAGGGTACACCGGCTTCCTCCACCCGTAAAACTGTCACGGTCATGGTTAGACATTGTGCAGAAATATGTGACCTAAAACACCATTAAATAAATAAATAAATACTTCATCCCCATTGCCCGCGTGGGGGCACGATGACGCCATGTACTAAGGCGTACTGCACGTCGTTGGTACGCATGTCTTCAACCAATCTAACACTGCCAGTGCTGCAGTGCGGAGTTACAATGTTGGGGAGCTGGCAGCTGCTCGTCATTGCTTGGTGGTTCTCTCCGAGTACTCAGGCTTCCTCCACCTGCAACTGTCATGGTCATGGTTAGACATTGTGCAGAAATATGTGACCTTAAACACCAATAAATAAATAAATAAATATTGCATCTTCTGAAAACAGAAAATCAACTGTGTTGAATGTTACAGTGATACAGACAATACTTTTTTATTAAATTGTACCATACTGAACTAACACCTTGCATGTACCATACTGAACTAACACCTTGCATGTACCATACTGAACTAACACCTTGCATGTACCATACTGAACTAACACCTTGCATGTTGTTGGCAGATATTCCTGCCCAGGACACACAACATCTTGCCACTAAAATAGTTATATTTGGGGCATATCTAATCAAATGTCTCCCCTGTAAAATGAATGAACTTTTTGACCAATGATTTCTTCAGTTAAATTTAGATAAATTATCAAATCTAGTCATGGCTGCTTCACAGCAGCCATGATCAGATTTGACAAAAAATATTTTGAAAATACTCAGTGGATGAAGACTTAACCCTTTACCCAACGCAGACGATATCAAAATTTATTATTTTAAATATCATTTTTTCAAATTTTTCAAAAAATTTCAACAAAACCATATCATGTGACCCCTCATTGGAACGAGCTCAACGAGCTCGTTCCAAAGAGGGGTCACATGATATGGTTCTGTTGAAATTTTTCGAAAAGTAATATTTTTTCAGCTGCTGGATTTGCATATTACGCAGGCAGATGCAGGCGATTCGTTGGGTAAAGGCTTAAGACTAACTGTACTGGCATTAGAGAGAAAGATTCCGTTTTACAATTTCAGTATGTTAGCATTCAGAGGGTAAACTATAATTGAACTTGCCCATTTTTTTACCTTTCCTTTTTAACCACATCCCATGTAGTACAATTGATGGTGGAGCTGGGGTCCCTAAATGTCAAGGAATCCCCTGATTCTAATGGATAAAGCCTAAATCCATTGCATCCACTGAGTCTGATTTTTATGGAACAACATGCACTTGGCTGTAATTTATTATTGCAGAGACATTTGACAGAAGACATGCAAAGGGGTTGCTCTGACTTTGACGCAATGCGCCAACTAAATTCCAAAATCTTATCCATCATGATCCTTCACAAAATTTTTGTATTCAGCCATCAATCATACAGTGCTTGAGTTCTAATTCTATAATCTTATTGTACTCTGCCACCAATTATACAGTGCTTGGGTCCTAATTCTATAATCTCATTGTACTCAGCCATCAATCATGCAGTGCTTGGGTCCTAATTCTATAATCTTATTGTACTCAGCCATCAATCATACAGTGCTTGGGTCCTAATTCTATAATCTTATTGTACTCAGCCACCAATCATACAGTGCTTGGGTCCTAATTCTATAATCTTATTGTACCCAGCCATCAATCATTCAGTGCTTGGGTCCTAATTCTATAATCTTATTGTACTCAGCCATCAATCATACAGTGCTTGGGTCCTAATTCTATAATCTTATTGTACCCAGCCATCAATCATACAGTGCTTGGGTCCTAATTCTATTATCTTATTGTACTCAGCCATCAACCATACAGTGCTTGGGTCCTAATTCTATAATCTTATGTCTGTAAGTTGAAACAGGGACTGTGGCATTCTGCATACAGAAAAAAGAGTGCTAGGAGACAGAATTATTGTTGGCTACATTGAAATTCCATAAGGACAGCCAATCTGGCTATATGGCATCTCCAAACATTGAGCCTAGTCTTATCCATTATGTGTACAGTTCTGTGTTTATATTCTCCACACTGCTTAACTGTTTGTTTTGGTATTAAGCAATACAAAGTAGATCTTTTGTTTCTCAGGCCATTATTTGTAAAACTGCATGCGGGCGAGCAGTTTTTTATTTTATTTTAAATTTCTGTAATTATTTCTTTTCCATCAAAAGCTCATGTTCTTGGTTTATGTTTTAGGCCTCATAATCTACGGAATGGCATGGGTGATGGTGTATTTCATCATTTGAGAGCAAAAAGGCTTTGTAATGCTAATGCACCCCCCCTCCCCCCCAATGCTAAAGCACCCCCCCTCCCCCCCAATGCTAAAGCATTGCAAAGCCTTCTTGCACTCAAGGGACAAAGTTATGAATTTTTTAACTTGGGTAAAACATCAGAAAAAAAAACATTCAATTTTTATTTTTTAAAGTTTACATTGGTTATAAAAAGATGGCATGTGGCAGCCAAAATGACCATGCGGGAGGGCCTGAGAAACAGATTTTTAATTTTGTTAGGCCTTATTAACTTTTAATATTGTTTGTGAGATGGTATATTTTTGAATAACGTTTCATTTATTCATTCATACAAGTGGTCAATCAGTAAAGATGGTCAATTAAACAGGTTTGACAAACAACATACTTCATAACTCCAGCCTTTAATAAATAATTACCTGGGCAAGCATATAATTCCCATCTTAAAGCTATGTTATTAGTGTATTCAATAGGCCAAAGCCGGATAAAACGTGCTGTTAATGGTGTCGAGAAGATATGTTTGGTTATAGAGTTCCGATCCCAATTTGCTTGAAAGTTCTGAAAATTGAAAAAGAAATAACTTACATTCATGCAGTTATCATGTTTATATAGCTCTTATTGTGTGTATTCAATGTTATTATAGATTTATTTATTTATTAGGGTTTAATGACACATTAACAGTCAAGGTCATACCTTGTCGGTGAAAGTTTTACAGGTGGAGGAAGCTGGAGTACCCAGAGAGAACCACTGAGCAATGACAAGCAGCTGCCAGCTCCCCAAAACTGTAACTCTGCACTGCAGCACAGGCAGGGTTAGATTGGTTGAAGACATGCGCACCTTTGACGTGCAGTATGACTTAGTACATGGCATCATCGGCCCCGTGTGGACAATCAGGGTTAAGTGCCTTGCCCAAGGACACAACCATCCAAGGACTAACCAGGCTCGACGTTGCTTAACTTCTGTGATCTGACGAGAACTGGTTACCACAATGCCACCGCGCACCTGACAGATGGATGGACAGACAGATGGACAGACAGATGGATGGACAGATAGACAGATCATTTACATAATACAACCATTTTTATAAACGGTATGGAGTTGTGTTGAAGTTGTATTACCTGTATTCAGGAACAAGAAAATAGTGCAATGCAAAGCATTGCATATGCCCCCATCCTGCAATGTCAACTTGGGTGATACAATAAATTATTCAGTTTTCTGCTGCCATTCATCAAAAAAATATTGCCATGGACAAAAAGCAGTGCAACAATTTCACAGCACAGTTTTTCTAAGTCTAGAAAGTGCATAACTGGAATAACTGTGGTAAGTATGCACGGATGTTACCCACTATATACAGATATCCAATAACTATGATAACTTTGTTAAGTATATGTGGATGTTACCCACTATATACAGATATTCAATAACTATGAAAACTGTGGTAAGTATATATGGATGTTACCCACTATATACAGATATCCAATAACTGTGATAACTGTGGTAAGTATGCATGGATGTTACCCACTATATACAGATATACAATAACTGTGATAACTGTGGTAAGTATGCATGGATGTTACTCACTATATACAGATATACAATAACTGTGATAACTGTGGTAAGTATGCATGGATGTTACCCTCTATATACAGATATACAATAACTGTGATAACTGTGGTAAGTATACATGGATGTTACCCACTATATACAGATATACAATAACTGTGATAACTGTGGTAAGTATACATGGATGTTACCCTCTATATACAGATATACAATAACTGTGATAACTGTGGTAAGTATACATGGATGTTACCCACTATATACAGATATACAATAACTATGATAACTGTGGTAAGTATACATGGATGTTACCCACTATATACAGATATACAATAACTGTGATAACTGTGGTAAGTATACATGGATGTTACCCACTATATACAGATATACAATAACTGTGATAACTGTGGTAAGTATGCATGGATGTTACTCACTATATACAGATATACAATAACTGTGATAACTGTGGTAAGTATGCATGGATGTTACCCTCTATATACAGATATACAATAACTGTGATAACTGTGGTAAGTATACATGGATGTTACCCACTATATACAGATATACAATAACTGTGATAACTGTGGTAAGTATACATGGATGTTACCCACTATATACAGATATACAATAACTGTGATAACTGTGGTAAGTATACATGGATGTTACCCACTATATACAGATATCCAATAACTGTGATAACTGTGGTAAGTATGCATGGATGTTACCCACTATATACAGATATACAATAACTGTGATAACTGTGGTAAGTATGCATGGATGTTACCCACTATATACAGATATACAATAACTGTGATAACTGTGGTAAGTATACATGGATGCTACCCACTATATACAGACTATATACAGATATACAATAACTATGATAACTGTGGTAAGTATACATGGATGTTACCCACAATATACAGATATACAATAACTATGATAACTGTGGTAAGTATACATGGATGTTACCCACAATATACAGATATACAATAACTATGATAACTGTGGTAAGTATGCATGGATGCTACCCACTATATACAGACTATATACAGATATACAATAACTGTGATAACTGTACTAAGTATGCATGGATGTTACCCACTATATACAGATATACAATAACTATGATAACTGTGGTAAGTATGCATGGATGCTACCCACAATATACAGATATCCAATAACTATGATAACTGTGGTAAGTATACATGGATGTTACCCACTATATACAGATATACAATAACTGTGATAACTGTGGTAAGTATGCATGGATGTTACCCACTATATACAGATATACAATAACTGTGATAACTGTGGTAAGTATACATGGATGTTACCCACTATATACAGACTATATACAGATATACAATAACTATGATAACTGTGGTAAGTATACATGGATGTTACCCACAATATACAGATATACAATAACTATGATAACTGTGGTAAGTATACATGGATGTTACCCACTATATACAGATATACAATAACTGTGATAACTGTGGTAAGTATGCATGGATGTTACCCACTATATACAGATATACAATAACTGTGATAACTGTGGTAAGTATACATGGATGTTACCCACTATATACAGACTATATACAGATATACAATAACTATGATAACTGTGGTAAGTATACATGGATGTTACCCACAATATACAGATATACAATAACTATGATAACTGTGGTAAGTATACATGGATGTTACCCACTATATACAGATATACAATAACTGTGATAACTGTGGTAAGTATACATGGATGTTACCCACTATATACAGACTATATACAGATATACAATAACTATGATAACTGTGGTAAGTATACATGGATGTTACCCACAATATACAGATATACAATAACTATGATAACTGTGGTAAGTATACATGGATGTTACCCACTATATACAGATATACAATAACTGTGATAACTGTGGTAAGTATACATGGATGTTACCCACTATATACAGACTATATACAGATATACAATAACTATGATAACTGTGGTAAGTATACATGGATGTTACCCACTATATACAGATATACAATAACTGTGATAACTGTGGTAAGTATACATGGATGTTACCCACTATATACAGACTATATACAGATATACAATAACTATGATAACTGTGGTAAGTATACATGGATGTTACCCACTATATACAGATATACAATAACTGTGATAACTGTGGTAAGTATACATGGATGTTACCCACAATATACAGATATACAATAACTGTGATAACTGTACTAAGTATGCATGGATGTTACCCACAATATACAGATATACAATAACTATGATAACTGTGGTAAGTATACATGGATGTTACCCACTATATACAGATATACAATAACTGTGATAACTCTGGTAAGTATACATGGATGTTACCCACTATATACAGATATACAATAACTGTGATAACTCTGGTAAGTATACATGGATGTTACCCACAATATACAGATATACAATAACTATGATAACTGTGGTAAGTATACATGGATGTTACCCACTATATACAATAACTGTGATAACTGTGGTAAGTATACATGGATGTTACCCACAATATACAGATATACAATAACTGTGATAACTGTGGTAAGTATACATGGATGTTACCCACTATATACAGATATACAATAACTGTGATAACTGTGGTAAGTATACATGGATGTTACCCACAATATACAGATATACAATAACTATGATAACTGTGGTAAGTATACATGGATGTTACCCACAATATACAGATATACAATAACTATGATAACTGTGGTAAGTATACATGGATGTTACCCACTATATACAGATATACAATAACTGTGATAACTGTGGTAAGTATGCATGGATGTTACCCACAATATACAGATATACAATAACTGTGATAATTTTGTTAAGTATACATGGATGTTACCCACTATATACAGATATACAATAACTATGATAACTGTGGTAAGTATACATGGATGTTACCCACTATATACAGATATACAATAACTGTGATAACTGTGGTAAGTATACATGGATGTTACCCACAATATACAGATATACAATAACTATGATAACTGTGGTAAGTATACATGGATGTTACCCACAATATACAGATATACAATAACTATGATAACTGTGGTAAGTATACATGGATGTTACCCACTATATACAGATATACAATAACTGTGATAACTGTGGTAAGTATGCATGGATGTTACCCACAATATACAGATATACAATAACTGTGATAATTTTGTTAAGTATACATGGATGTTACCCACTATATACAGATATCCAATAACTGTGATAACTGTGGTAAGTATACATGGATGTTACCCACAATATACAGATATACAATAACTATGATAACTGTGGTAAGTATACATGGATGTTACCCACAATATACAGATATACAATAACTATGATAACTGTGGTAAGTATACATGGATGTTACCCACTATATACAGATATACAATAACTGTGATAACTGTGGTAAGTATACATGGATGTTACCCACAATATACAGATATACAATAACTATGATAACTATGGTAAGTATACATGGATGTTACCCAATATATACAGATATACAATAACTGTGATAACTCTGGTAAGTATACATGGATGTTACCCACTATATACAGATATCCAATAACTGTGATAACTGTGGTAAGTATACATGGATGTTACCCACAATATACAGATATACAATAACTATGATAACTGTGGTAAGTATGCATGGATGTTACCCACAATATACAGATATACAATAACTGTGATAACTGTGGTAAGTATACATGGATGTTACCCACAACCAATGCCAAAGTTACAATGCAAAACATTCATTTTATTATTTTTTCAAATCCTACA
This sequence comes from Pictodentalium vernedei, assembly GCA_031216915.1. Classification (NCBI taxonomy): domain Eukaryota; kingdom Metazoa; phylum Mollusca; class Scaphopoda; order Dentaliida; family Dentaliidae; genus Pictodentalium; species Pictodentalium vernedei. The sequence continues at coordinate 880,526,941 of CM062297.1, read as the reverse complement.
AGGGCCATAACTTTGGTATGAATGAGTGGACAAAACCATGATTCATGGATATTTCCCTCAAGCTGGTCCATCATCATACTAAAGGGCATCAAAATCTGACAACTGATGCCTGAGATAAAATACAAAATGGATGGATAGATGGGTGGAAGGGTTTGGATGGACTATATACTCACTGAACCTCCTAAGGAGGTGACAATCATAATAAATCCCAAATAAGCACTTCAAGCACCTAAACAGTTAATGGAAGACGGTTTTTCTAAGGATTCCACTCAAAATGATTTCAGAACCTCATTTCAACACCAGTAATATTTTTAACCTGTTCTTACCTTTGGAATATCTACTGGAATTTTAACATCTGCAATGTGTTCATAAACACCTGTCCAATGTGTACCAGTAGCAGAATAAGAAATGCGATAGGTCTGAATCCATTCATCTTTATCCTCTCTTCCTTGAGTAGCAATTGCTATCACCTTCATTATTGCCATTAGATCAGCCTACAAAATTTTGACATCAAAATTAAATAAAAAAATATTCTTTTCCATTGAATTTATCATAAGAAGGCATTGTGGTGTACTTTGTTACCTGTAATGAAAACAAAATTATTACAATGTGTTGATTTGTACATAAAGTAATTTGTGTATTTGGTTGTTTTGGGTGTTTTATTGGGGGTTTAAAAACACTCAACGCAGACGATTTCAAAATTTATTATTTTAAATATAATTTTTTAAATTTTTTCAAAAAATATCAACAAAACCATATCATGTGACCCCTCTTTGGAACGAGCTCGATGAGCTCGTTCCAAAGAGGGGGTCACATGATATGGTTCTGTTGAAATTTTTCAAAAAATAATATTTTTTCAGCTGCTAGATTTGCATATTACGCGGGCGTTGCGGGCAATTCGTTGGGTAAAGGGTTAAGCTAGCACAACCAGGATTAGAATCTGTTGAAGACAAGTAAACCATTGTTGTGTCCTATGACTTAGTACACAGTGTCAAAATCCTCCCACATAAGAAATGGGCTGAAGTGTGGGATGAAGTGTCGGTTGATGAACACAATGCATAAGATGTTGATCAGAGCTGAACTGTTTCCTTTTAGATGTGAAGTCCAATATTGAGACACCACATTTCATATACTTGGTCCAGGATGTTGTGTGTGTATACAGTACATGGAGAGTGGATTGTAACTAAATCACCCACGGAGTGGAGTTATCACCCAAACTATAACTTTCAAATTTTGTATATATCGACTAAAAACACAAGCAATGTTTCAGCCAATGGACCTCCGGGTTCAACCCGGAGGTCCATTGGCTGAAACTTTACTTGTGCTTGTTATGCTTTGCAATAAATTTGCAATTTTTGCTTGGGTGGAATCTCCACTCTGCGGGTGATTTAGTGATAATACACTCTCCACGTACTGTATATCTCACATCATTAACCCTTTACATAATACAGAGTATTCAAATATAAATCCTACAAAGGGAAGTAAATAAATGTTCTTATCTTAAGTCACTCTGTTTTAACCACAAATTTTTGGCCTTTATCAAGAGGAATACAATCAACGGTAGCTCACTAAGTGAAATCCATCCTTTCTTATTTAAACAGTTATACGAATAAAGGAAGATGTCGGACGTGACGTAACGTCAAAAGAATAAAATAAAAAACCAGGCCTTGGAAATGGGGCTGTGCCTTGAGGAAACCACGATGAAAAAAATCCCGCAACAACCCACTATGTTAAAAGGATGCGGCCAGATGGGGTGGGGGGAGGGATTGGTGTAGGTGGGGAAGGGGGAGGGGCTTGGCGAACCTAATGTAGATGGGCAGAAGGCAAAAACAGAGCGAGAAAAAGTAAAAGCTACACAGGTAACGTAGTGAGTAAACCCCAGGGAAAAGAAAAAAAGATTGGGAGGGGTGGGGGGGGGGGGGGAAATTGCATTGGGGGGGGGGGGGTGCATATGCTACCGGTAAAATATGCCAGAACATGTGCTATAATCAATACATGCCACGCAGAGTATCCTACCCATAATATCACATAGGGATCCATCACCAAAGAACCATACGTAGAACTAAGGACAAATGGTAGGGGTCAAACAGCCACCGGCATAAATGGTGGAGGGGGGAGGGGGGTAAACACAGAGGCAACTTGAAGATACTCATGACACATATACTATAAACCAACTACCCTACATTAAATACATGTGTCAACCACACTCATTGAAGAAAAAATACCATAATAGTACGAAGACAGGATAAGATCTACGCATGCCATACAGTTCATTCGAGGTCCATGAGCGCCCCATGAACCAAACACCATGCGTAGAACTATAGGCTAAAGGAAAGTGGTAATAATTGTAGGATAGAGGGCAAGGAGAGAAAAAAATATAGGAAAGATGAAATACATACTCACTCCATAAAATTTAGTATAACTAGTACCAATCCAGCCCCCCCCCCAGCCCCCCTCCCTTCCCATAATAATCCCTATAAGGGACAAGTTGTAAAATATATCTATATTCTAGAATACTCCAGCAACATAACCTACAATATCCACCCATATCTAGAAATATATCCATATTCTAGAATACTCCAGCAACATAACCTAAAATATCCACCCCTATCAAGAAATATATCTATATTCTGGAATACTCCAGCAACATAACCTACAATATCCACCCATATCTAGAAATATATCTATATTCTAGAATACGCCAGTAACATAACCTTCAATATCCACCCATATCTAAAAATATATCTAGATACTAGAATACTCCAGCAACATAACCTACAATATCCACCCATATCTAGAAATATATCTAGATACTAGAATACTCCAGCAACATAACCTACAATATCCACCCATATCTAAAAATATATCTAGATACTAGAATACTCCAGCAACATAACCTACAATATCCACCCATATCTAGAAATATATCTATATTCTAGAATACTCCAGCAACATAACCTACAATAGCCACCCATATCTAGAAATATATCTATATTCTAGAATACTCCAGTAACATAACCTATAAAATCTGCCCCTATCTAGAAATATATCTATATTCTAGAATACTCCAGCAACATAACCTACAATATCCACCCATATCTAGAAATATATCTATATTCTAGAATACTCCAGGTTTTGTGGAAATGAATATTATTCTAGGGTATTCCAGATGCCCTATCCTAGAATATTCTGGAATATTTAGCGGAATATTATATAGTATTATTCATGGGTATTCTAGAATAATTCTTGGTTAGAAAAGCAGAGAGGTTTCCTTCCTTGCATCCAAGTGGGAGTAACTGTGTTCCTCACTGGGTCACTCTTTTGAGTCAAATTCAATGATGGTGTACAACTTTTGATCCGCCAACTATTTATGAGATGTCTCAACTGCCAAGTTATAGTTATTGTTTGGGTAAGTGGACAGTAATTATGTGGTTCACATATGTTTTCATATAAACCCGGAACGACACACGTGCGTGAATGGGTTAATCGATATGGCATGAGTCCCATATCCTCTCGTTTTATCCTTCCACAATGGCACATATTGATTAACCCATTCACACACGTGTTGCACTCTGTTTATTACATGCCTTCACATCTTTTAAAACAATTATTAGAAGAACACTCAGCAATTCATTTGACAACTATCAACAAAAAGAACAGATTTTATCGCCAACCAAAGTTGCAAGGGGAACTTGTGCTGCTTTCCTACTGGCACATAGAACACATTGGAACTCAGGGTACAATTTTTAGCTATCGCCAGCAATTCAAATTGTAATTGCGGTGCACGATTTGTAGAAAATTCCAATGAAATTTTGCTCCTTTATAAACATAGTCTGTCAAAGACTTCTGTTCTGCACATATGTGCAGAACAGATTTTCATTTTCTGCATGGTTTAGTGTTGCTTAAGATGGGGTTTTCATATAACAGGCATGTAATAAATACTTATTTCTTTACATTTCAAAGAATATAAAACTTGATTTCCCAATCCAAGTATTGTCCATGTACAATTTTCAAGTGTGATTTACCTCCTTAGATCATGTTGAGAGCTTTTAACATACCTTGACAAAAATATAAATATATTTGTCACTACCGTATTTACTCTATGTATTGGGACACTCTATGATTTGGGACACACATTTTTTCCAGAAAACTATATTTTTTTTATGCTCCAAAGTTTGGGACATTCAGGAGATTTGTTTCCAGTTGGCCCGTCGCTAGTAGCAGACGACGCTCATAAAAAAAATTCTTGGGTAACTAAAAATTTTCATTTTTTGCTTCCAAAACGTAGCTTATGATCCCTCAATGGAACGAGCGCAATACGCTTGTTCCAATGAGGGATCATAAGCTATGTTTTGGAAGCAAAAAATGAAAATATTAAAAAAATTGGACGGCGATTTTCGTATATAGTGATGGAAAATGAATCACACACAACTTTATTCAGCATCAAATCAAGACCAGGCTCTGTTCTTTCCCCATTTTCTAAGAATTGGGACACCTGTGAAAATAATTATTCTTAGCTGTCCCAATACATAGAGTAAATATGGTATATCCTGATGAATTCTATCTTTTGATTGGTCAGAATGCCTTGGACAAAGGATGCAACCAACATCCAAGGTTATAAGATAGTGTGCAACATCCAGGGTATAAGCGCACGCGAAACATCGGGGGTACATGGTTTAAAAGAAAGCTTTTTGCTTTTGATCGCCTCGTTATAAAAATCGAACCCAAAAACCAGAAACAGTCACAAATATTATCAGATTTCTGACAATTCGATCATATTTTGCTGTTATAAAATAGTCAAATAATTAACTGAAACAGCTTGAGAAAAATAAAATAAGAGCGAATATTGTCCCCTGAGTTCTAATGTGTTCTATGTGCCAGTAGGCACATAGAACACATTGGAACTCAGGGAATGATATGTCAACAAAATACTGTTTACTCATTTCCTTAATGACCCAAGGGATGTAACTCTATCTGTTGTCGTCTGCATTTTGTAAATACAAAACAATTATTCCCAACTTTGATCCAACTGATTGCGGAGCATGAGAAAAATGTCCGCAAATTTATTTCCACTATGTTTCTATTGTGTTTCAAATGGGACAAAAATGGTATCTCTGCCAACATGTAAGGTATATGTAGATTTAATACCTGGATGTTTCATTTAAACACCTCACCTGCGGCTCGGTGTTTAAAAACAAACATCCAGGTATTAAATTTCCATGTACCATACATGATGGCGGAGATAACTTATATTGTAATACCTCGGCAAGATGAACAATCAAAATACAATTTTATTTGCAGTACAACAATTGAAGTTGGTTTTCTTCAGTCAAGAAATATCCATTGATGGCCTTTACTTCTGAAAATGCTGTAGAAACAAGAGGAATAAAGCAAAATTAATGTACAAATAATACCTGTATATACTGATGATGATCTCTGAATGCTGGAATCCAAGCCCCACCTCCAGAACTGTCAAGTCTTGAATTAAGGTAAGAACGTGATGGACCATATTCTCCACTAATAGATGTAGATGCTGTTAATTGGTTTGGTGTTATCTGTCTTTTAGTCTTCAATACAGGTATAGGTCTACAACCTAACAAGAATATTATTACAGAAATAAGTCTACAGACTAACAAAATAATATTACAGATGGAGGTCTACAGCCTAACAAAAATAATATTACAGATGGAGGTCTACAGCCTAACAAAATAATATTACAGATGGAGGTCTACAGCCTAACAAATATAATATTACAGATGGAGGTCTACAGCCTAACAAAAATAATATTACAGATGGAGGTCTACAGCCTAACAAAAATAATATTACAGATGGAGGTCTACAGCCTAACAAAATAATATTACAGATGGAGGTTTACAGCCTAACAAAATAATATTACTGGTGGAGGTCTACAGCCTAACAAAAATAATATTACAGATGGAGGTTTACAGCCTAACAAAATAATATTACAGATGGAGGTCTACAGCCTAACAAAAATAATATTACAGATACAGGTCTACAACCTACAACCTAACAAGAATATAAAGGTATAGGTCTACAACCTAACAAAAATAATATTACAGGTATAGCTCTACAACCTAACAAAAAAATATTAAGGATAACAAGAATGAACAGGTTAATTTCACAGCTGCATAACTGGAAAGAGTTTTTGCTTGAACTTTAGTTACTTTAACAGATCTTTATTTTAACTTTTGTTACTTGACAATCTGTTTATTTTTTAACTTTTGTTATTTGAACATCTGTTTATTTTTTAACTTTTGTTATTTGAACATCTGTTTATTTTTTAACTTTTGTTATTTGAACATCTGTTTATTTTTTAACTTTTGTTATTTGAACATCTGTTTATTTTTTAACTTTTGTTATTTGAACATCTGTTTATTTTTTAACTTTTGTTATTTGAACATCTGTTTATTTTTTAACTTTTGTTATTTGAACATCTGTTTATTTTTTAACTTTTGTTATTTGAACATCTGTTTATTTTTTAACTTTTGTTATTTGAACATCTGTTTATTTTTTAACTTTTGTTATTTGAACATCTGTTTATTTTTTAACTTTTGTTATTTGAACATCTGTTTATTTTTTAACTTTTGTTATTTGAACATCTGTTTATTTTTTAACTTTTGTTATTTGAACATCTGTTTATTTTTTAACTTTTGTTACTTGAACATCTGTTTATTTTTAACTTTTGTTATTTGAACATCTGTTTATTTTTTAACTTTTGTTATTTGAACATCTATTTATTTTTTAAATTTTATTTTAACATCTGTTTATTCTTGAACTTTTGTTATTTTAACATCTGTTTATTTTTTAACTTTCATTATTTGAACATCTGTTTATTCTTTAACTTTTGTTATTTTAAGAAAGCAATTGCACTCCTTGGCAAACTGAGAAGGCCAATTATTTGTACTCCCATACTTTTTACAATGCCAGACCTGGTGTTATGTGTTGTATCTTAAAACTTCTTTCCCATATCAATTACAATGAATTTTGATATTCTACAGGTGTTTCCCACAATTAGTTGACTTACAGATTAATCATACTGGCATGTTGTGAAGACAGTTATACAGTATACAGCATGATTTCTGTACAGGATATCTGGAATACTTTTTGTTCTGACATATTCTGAGCTGCATCAATAGTGATGGTGAATCAAAAGATTTGTGACCCTCACATAGATAGTTATTGAGCATCAAAATGGTTTCCCCTGTTATTAAACAAAATGCCCATGCTGAGCTGCTTCATGACAATCAAATGCTCTTCTGCCACTATGGGGGTCATTCCAACTTTTATCACATGCAGTCACTTTGCTTGATTTTGTATTTGGGTCAACTTTATGTTGAGCTTGAATATCTGTTATTCATTAAGAAAAGTGACTGAAACGCCTCTTTAAACTTCAAAGTGTGTGCAAGATTGTTTTAAATTGTCATTTGCATATAGTTTAAAATCTCCAGAGGGAATGATCAAATGACATGGCTGGTCTTCCAAGAGACATTCTTTCACTATTAACAAGCATAGACCTTAACTCTTAACCTGCTGAGTATTTAAAAAATATTTTCAATCAAATCTAGTCATGGCTGCTATAAAGCAACCATGACTAGATTTGATTGAAAATTCTAGAGAATTTAACTCACAAAGTGGATAAAATTTAAAGGGAAAAATTTGGTTCAATGTTCCCAAATTATACACATTTTAGTGGCAAAAGATTTTCTGTCCTGGGCAGGGTTATCCGCCAGCAGCATGCGAGGAGTTAATGGATAGTTCAGTGATGTAGAACTGCATCCTATAGTATGGCTCAACCTGTTTCTGAATTCTCATGCTGTTCATCTTCCTTTCGCATCGAGTGCACACACCAGTGATTTGAATGCGAGTGTTTATGAACTTTACTAAAAGCACTATATTGGTGGTGTGAATACTTAAGTGTTTTGCAATTGGAAATTAGCTTTTGAATGATTCCATTGACCTTTCCTCCTGTCTCCCATATTGAGTGCACCTACTGTTGTTCAAAAAATACATGTTTAATTTAGTTGAAAAGCCGCAAAAATTTATCAAATTTCTCTCTCTCTTTCCTTTATTCTTCTTATTAACGGATATATTAATTATATCATGCTTTTTAAAATATTGATTGTTGATAATTTACCCCCACTTGTTAAACACGAGTTTAAAAAACTAAAACTAAAACAGTAATGATTATTTTAGGTCACACAAAGTAGATCTTCTGTTTCTCAGGCCATTATTTATAAAATTGCATGCGGGCGAGCGGTTTTTTATTTTATTTTTTATTTCAGTAATTACTTCTTTGCCATCAAAAGTTCATGTTCTTGGTTCAAGTTTTAGGCCTCGTAATCTACAGAATAGCATGGGTGGTGGTGTATTTCATCCCTTGAGTGCAAGAAGGCTTTGCAATGCTAAAGCATTGCAAAGCCTTCTTGTGCTCAAGGGACAAATTCATCAATTTTTTCAACTTGGGTAAAATATCAGACATAATCCATTTAATTTTGATTTTTGTAAAGTTTAAATTGGTTATAAAAAGAGAGCATGCGGCAGCCAAAAGGACCATGTGAGAGGGCCTGAGAAACAGACTTTTTATTTTTTTAGGCCTTATAGACACTTTTCCCTCCTCCCATCGAATTTCTATGACAGAAATCCATAAATATACAGAACGACACATGCATGTGAATGAGTTTATCGATATTGCATGAGTGCCAGCATGGAAGGATAAAACAAGAGGCCACAGGCCTCGAGTTTTATCCTTCTGCAATGGCGCAAGGGGTATATCGTTTAATCCATTCCATGTGTGTGTCATTCTGTGCTTATTACATGCCTTCACATCTATAAAAACAATTATTAGAAAACACTCAACAATTCATTTGACAACTATCAACAAAAATAACACATTTTATCGCCAACCAAATTTACGAGGGGGAACCTGTATTACTATTTTGTACCCTGAGTTCCAAAGTGTTCTATGGAACTCAGGGGATGATTTTCAGCTATTGCTAGCAATTCAAATTAAATTGTAACTGTGTTGCACGATTGGTAGAAAATTCCATGAAATTCCACTTCTATTTAAAACTAGTCTATCAACGATTTCCATTTCGCATATGTGTGCAGAACAGATTTTCATTTTCCGTGTGGTTTAGCGTTGTTGTAGATGATAATTTCATGGTGTAATAAAATTTGATGACAGCATTGTCAATTGCCACCCTTAATCCTTTACCCAACGCAAACGATATCAAAATTTATTATTTTAAATATCATTTTTTAAAAATTTTCAAAAAATTTCAACAAAACCATATCATGTGACCCCTCATTGGAACGAGCTCAATGAGTTCGTTCCAATGAGGGGTCACATGATATGGTTTTGTTGAAATTTTTTGAAAAACAAGTGTTTGACCACAGAGGTGGTATTAGTCCCCTACGGCGCTTTTGTGACATAAGGTGTTTTTGTCACAAAAGACACTAGAGTATATAAGCATCTTGGATTTTGAAGAAAAAATATTGAGCGTGCATAATCCCCTCACAACCCTTTATCCATGTACCATATATGAAAGGCGTAGCTTGAACCATGTTGGAGGGAGGGGTGGTAACATAAAATAGGGAAAAGAGCTTAAAAAACACAACAAAAATGGCCGCCATTCTGCCATCTTTGATTTTGAAAAATAAATATTGACTGTGCATCATCCCCTCAGAACCATTTATTCATGTACCAAATATGAAAGGTGTAGCTTGAAGCATATTAGAGGGAGAGGTGGTAACATAAAAACAGACAGACAGACAGACGGACAGACAGATGTTAGATTTTGAAAAAAAATATTGAGCATGCATAATCCCCTCACAACCCCTTTATCCATGTACAATATATGAAAAGTGCAGCTTGAACCATGTTGGAGGGAGCAGTGGTAACATAAAATAGAGAAAAAGGCTTAAAAAACACAACAGAAATGGTTGCCATGGCGCCAGTTTGAATTTTGGAAATAAAATATTGAACGTGCATCATCCCCTCCCAACCCTCTATCCATGTGCCAAATATGCAAAGTGTAGCTTGAACCATGTTGGTGGGAGAGGTGGTAACATAAAAAACAGACAGACAGACGGACGGACGGATGGACAAATTTTGGAAAAAAAATATTGAACATGCAACATCCCATTACAACCCTCTATCCATATGCCAGATATAAAAAAGTGTAGCTTGAACCATGTTGGAGTGAGGGGTGGTAACATAAAATAGAGAAAAAAGCTTAAAAAACACAACAAAAATGGCCGCCATGCCGCCATCTTGGATTTTGAAAAAAAAATATTGAATGTGCATCATCCCCTCCCAACCCTCTATCCATGTGCCAGATATGCAAAGTGTAGCTTGAACCATGTTGGTGGGAGGGGTGGTAACATGAAAATACAGGAAAAAAAGCTTTAAAAACACAACAAAAATGGCCGCCATTCCGCCATCTTGAACTTTGAAGAAAAAAGTTTTGAGCGTGCATCATCCCCCCAGAACCATTTATCCATGTACCAAATATGAAAGGTGTAGCTTAAAGCATGTTGGAGGGAGAGGTGGTAACATCAAAAAACAGACAGACAGATGGACAGAGAGATGGACGGACAGATGGACAGACAGACAGATGGACAGAGTGCAATCCTATAGTCCCCTTACAGTTCCCGTAGGGGACTAATAATATTTTTTCAATTGCTGAATTTGCATATTATGCGGGCGGATGTGGGCGATTCGTTGGGTAAAGGGTTAACTCTTAACCTGCTGAGTAATTTTTACATATTTTTCATCAAATCCAGTCATGGCTGCTGTGAAGATAGATTTGCTGGAAAATTCATGACAATTTGACTCAAGAAATCATTGGTAAATCCTCAAATTATACATGTCATGGCAAGAGATTTCTCCTGGGCAGGAATTTCCACCAATAGCATGCAAGCAGTTAATTCTGTGGCCTGCTAAACACTGTCATGTTTCTTCTATGAGATTCCTTTTATGATGATCGAAGGTACAACCACTGTATTGTTTCAGCACTTCTAAGGCCAGCTATAACAATCTTGACCTCACTCAAACTGAACTCAGGATTGAATCTGCATGTGCAACACATGTGCGATTAAATTATCTATTCCAGTGATCCTACAGCCTGATAATTTCCTCTATATAAAAGCTTTTGCAAGATCTCTCCAAGAGGAGTACCTTGAACTCTGATGCCTGGCCAGAAGCTGACCAGACTGAACTTTTTCAGAGAGTTTTAAGACTTCATTCAGAGAATTTTAACTTTGGATTAGAGATGGATCCATTTCTTTTATACCAAATCAAAACTGCAAAAACAAGCCAGAATCGAATAGCAATTTTCGAATCAATTTTCAGTTGTAGCTAATCAATTTCACATGACATATAAATAAAAGGAAATGCTAATACAAATTTATCCAAGTTAGTAAACTACTATTAAATTTTTAAAAATTAAATCGACCCCTGGCCACGGAAGCACCATGGTTCAACTCAAATGCAAGAAATTCAAGAAGGTAGCTCTCCCTGTCAGCAAAGTGATGGTTTCAGGCTTCTTTGAGACAGTAAGGATGTCATTATGATTGAATATATAAATAAAGCTGGCATCATAAATGGGCAATGTTCCATGAAGACTAAAATCCTCCTCCTCTGATTGGACGAGAGTTCGCTTAGTATATTCTATGTTTATGGCTCAAGTGGCAAATGTTACCATCTGACATCAGAACACGAAATATTTGCAATGACGTTGTCCGTTTCGTAACTGCTTCATCAACAGAATGACTAGCAAGCCGCTTCATTTTTCTGGATGTTTCACGTGTGCAGCAGATGGTGTTCTGGATGAAGTGTTATTTAAATTACAAACTGATTTACAATTTGAACTAAGATGGAATGAGTTTGAATTGCAATGGAGAATTTTGAAACTCACCATACACAGGGAAATGTATGGGAGCCAAATGATCGTGATTAATCGGTTGATTCATCGAGCTAAAAAAGACTATTTTGCCTCTATTATATCAGACAATAATAAGAAACCCAATGTGCAGTCTGAAGTAATTGACAAGCTTCTTCATAGAAAGCCGAAGGCAACCCTACCGGAACACTCATCGGCCAAAGATTTAGCCAACAGATTTTCTAACTTCTTTATAAACAAAATTGACACCATTCGGTCTGGTCTCAGCCTGCCTGTGGAGGGTAATATTCCATTACAGCCTCATCCACCTCGTATGGTGTCGGCAACTCTTGAATCATTAGGCTGCTTACGCCCGATGAGTTGACTGAGATTGTAATGAAAGCACCGTCCAAACAATGAAAGCTTGATGTTATTCCTACAAAACTATTAAAATCATTTCTTCCTGATCTTATGCCATGGCTCATTGATATTGTGAATAAGTCATAGCATCAGGAGTTTTCCCATCATCTATGAAAGAGGCTCTAGTCACACCTCTCATTAAAAAACCTGGTTTGGATCCTGAAATCTTAAAAAACTATCATCCCATTTCTGGTCTTTCATTTCTGTGCAAAGTAATTGAGCGTGCAGTCGCTAAACAGATCCGCGACCACATATCTAGCTGCAGTCTTGCAGAGGAGTTTCAGTCAGCATACAGGTCGTTCTGCAGTACTGAAACCGCCCTTTTACGGGTGCAGAATGACATTCTCCTCTCCATGTATAAACGCCAAGTTTCCTGTTTGGTATTGCTCGATCTCAGTGTGGCATTTGACACTATCGACCTCGGCTTACTTCTTAATAGACTTGCTTCCCGGCTTGGTATTATTAGTACTGCCCTGGAGTGGTTTCGATCGTACCTGAAAGATCGAACACAGTGGGTAACTGTCACAGGCTCAAACTCAAAACAGGCTCATTTGAAGTTTGGTGTTCCCCAGGGGTCAGTGCTTGGACCTTTGCTATACGTCATTTATGTTCTGCCCCTTGGTGATATCATCTGCAGACATGGCCTGTCATTCCATTGCTACGTGGATGATACACAGCTGTACATACACTTTACACCACAGTCCGATACACTGGCCAAAGAAAAGCTTGAAAAATGTGTAGCTGATATTAGATCTTGGATGGCAGAAAATTTCTTAAAACTGAATGCGGATAAAACTGAAATCATATACATTGGATTAAGCCATCAGTTATCTAAATGCTCGAGGCCCGATCTCAACATTGAAAGCAGTACTGCCTCACCATCGACCATGGTACGTAACCTCGGATATTTCATGGATGAGAACCTGTCTGCGGAAAAACATGTCTTGCATGTCTGCAGGGCTTCGTATTATCATCTCCGAAATATCAGCAGGGTGTGGGGCGTGGTTGATGGGGCAACAGCTAAACAACTTGTGCATGCCTTCATTACAAGTCACATAGACTATTGCAACTCTCTTTTATTTGGCTGTAAACAGAGTATCACTGACACAATTGCCACAGTACAAAAATGTTCAGCACATGTAATTACTATGACCAAATGTTCCTACCACATTACACCTATTCTTAAAAATGTGCACTGGCTGCCTCCTAGGGAACGCATTGAATTCAAAATTCTCATATTAACTTGGATATGCTTAATGGCGAGGCCCCACCATATCTGTCTACTTTGGTTTCACATTACAAACCCGGTAGATCACTATGTTCAAAAATGTAACACAATCTTGTCCATGCTCCAGGTGACCTTACAACAGCTGGCGATCGGACCTTTTCGATGGCTGCTCCATTCCTTTGGAACCTGCTTCCGAGTGGGCTGAAAGTGTTCCAGAGTCTCCCATCTTTCCGATCAGCTCTCAAATCACATTTGTTCCAGCGTGTATATAACTTACGATGAAGACCGCTGATTGTGATTCATCCGCTTGGCCCAAGAGCTCTATGAGGATTTTCGGCTTTAAACTACATTTATTATTATTATTATTTATCCAGTGCTATTGTGGATATACGAGAGGTTTATTCACTAAACTTGTGAGCGTTAAAAGTTGCCTTGAACAAGGCAACTTTTAAAGATCACAAGTTTAGTAAATAAGCCTCTCATGTTTCATGATGTAGGTTTTGGGCTATGGGTAGTGTCTATTGCAACATATACGTTATTGTGATGAATTGACGGTAACATGATCTCAGGTTTGCGGGTCAGAGCTTATGTTCAACCTCGATGCTTCTTGTCTTGATTGAACATAAGCTCCGAGCCACAAACCTCAGACTATGTTACCATCAATTCATCACAGTAACTGATAATATTATGCCACAGTATAATGCCAGTTGGTAGAGACTATCAAAGAATAACAGTGTGGAAAACTGAAAGCAGTGGTGTTTCTTCTTCAGCACAATGCTGTACCTTACAATGAGCAATTGATGCAGCATCAGAATGTTGATTTGAAATACTCTGTCGTCCACTTTGCCTTCTTTGGGGAAAATGGGGCTTGGTGGGGGATGGGTGGCAGAGGGCAGCTCATAATGAAAATTAGAGAATTACTACACTGGAGTATCTCTGGAAGAACTGAATTGTAGAGCTTGGGAGATTTTATTGAAACATAAGGCTCCACAAGGTAGAACTTCTGTTTCTCAGACCCTTTGTTGTAAAACTGCATGTGGGCAGGCATTTTTTTTATTTCATTTTTGGTTCACCTTGACGTAGTCAAGCAGAGCTTATCTAATTGCTCTCTGTCATCTGTCTGTCTGTCATCCGTCAAAGCTATGTTTTGGGCTTCTCCAAAACAACTTGGGCAATTCAAGTGAAAGTTTGAATGATAGTGCTGAGGGGGCATTGCATTTTTGTTCAACTCAACATGTCCAGCCCCATAGGGAAGGGTGGTGGAAATTGCTCCAACATGTTCTTTAAATCTTGTCATGAACCAGCAGGTACAATGACTTGAAATTTGATATGGAGCTTCCTTTTGAGATGTAGATTCAAATTGTTTCAAAGGAAGTTTGTGAAGCAATATGACAAGGCCCAAACTTTCTATTTTCTGAATGAATAGTCCATTTTGTCCCTTTTGAACCAAACTTTGAACCAAAAATATAAAGATTTCAAACTCCAATATTTCCGAAATCCCAAGGAACAGAGAACTGTTATTTGATATGAAGCATCCTTAGGTGCCATAGAACTGAATGGTTAAAAAAATTGCCATCAGTTGTAAGAGGGTGTTCTGTAGAGGATGTCAAAAAAGCTGAGTCAGCATGTTTGCAAACAATTTTAAAAATGTTTCCTCCAGAAGCAAACAACAGAATCTTTTGACTTTTGATATTTAGTATAAAGCATCCATGAGGGAGGGGGGGGGGGGGGCAGATATAAGATTGTTTGTTAAAAGGAAGCCTCCCGGTTCATATTTAGGCTCAATACGGGTGCCTGAACTTTAACTTAGGGCAATATGGGGAATAATCATTAAAAATATTCTTCTTCAGACCCACCAGTCAGAATGCTTTGATATTTGGTATATAACATCTCCAGGTAGGCCAACTTTGTTCAAATCGGGTCTCTGGGTTCATATTTAGGCACTCTATTGTAGCCCAAAATTTCAACATAGTGCAATATGATGAAATTTCTTTTAAAATCTTCTACTTCAGATCCACTAGTGAGAATCCTTTCATATTTGGTATACAACATATCTAGGGAGGTCAGATTTAATTTTGTTCAAATTGGCTCCCTATGGCCCCCGAATTTTAATTTAGTGTATTATGAGGAAATTTTTGTAAAAATCTTCTCCAGATCTACCAATTCAAATGGTTTCACATTTGGTATACAACATCTCTAGGGGGGATCAGATTCCAGTTTGTTCAGATTGAGTGCCTGGGTTTATATTTTGGCTCAATACAGGATCACAGATTTTAACTTAGTGCAATATGAGAAAATTTCTTTAAAAATCTTCTTTTTCAGATCAGCCTACCAGAATACTTTCATATTTAGTATAATACATCTCTAGGGTGGTCAAATTCAAGTTTGTTCAAATTGGGTCCCTGGGCTCATATTTGGGCTTCCTATAGTAGCCCAAATTTTAACTCAGTGCAATATGAGGAAATTTCATTAAAAATCATCTTCAGATTCACCAGTCAGAATGCTTTCATATTTGGTATACAACATCTCTAGTTCACTACTCAGAACTCTTTGTCTGATTTTAACAGAATTTAATACGCAGCATAAGTGGGGAACAGATATTTGATATAAATGAAAAAAATTAACCATAGCTATCGTGGGACTCAATGTGTGCTAAAAATAGATACATAAATCCAAGTAACTTTTATAAGGAACCATGTTTATTAAGTACCCTCTAGAGGTGTGTAACTAAGATTAATCCACATAGGTTGTATATCAAGGGGCTGCATAGGGGAATTCCACTTTGTACATTATGATTAACTGAAGAAATAGCATGATGCTTTGACTATTGAGAATTGTCAGTAGATCCAATGGAGATTGATTGCTTAATGTAGATTCATTCATGGTCTCTGTTTATATCAGGTTCTGTTCTGAGTGCTTCAGGCCCCATGGGGTCTCTTGTCTATATTTATTTCTTTGCCGTCAAAAGTTCACATTCTTGGTTTGTTTTATGTTTTAGGCCTTATAATCTACAAAATAGCATGAGTGGTGTTGTATTTCCTCCCCCGAGTGCAAGAGGGCTTTGCAATGTTAAGCCTTGTTACACTCAAGGGATGAATTTATTAATTTTATTAACTTGGATAAAATATCAGACATAAACCATTTAATTTTTATTTTTTTAAGTTTGCATTGATTATAAAAAGCAACTTATTTAGGCATAATGTGAAAAACATTTTGGTCCAGCAGTACTATACATGTGAGGCCACAATCTTTTTGATACACTGTCAGAAGCAGAAAAGGTGTTTAGGTAGAAACAAGAACATCTCTTCAAAGTACAGAACTGGATTTGGCCCTTGGGGTTAAGAGCTCATCATGGATTCAATACAAAACCTCAACAATTGCAGCACAATCTTTTGAGCAATGCTGGTCCACCATCATCTTTATGATGGTGGATAATGTACAGTAGAACCTATCTTGAGAGACCACCCCATTTGCTGAGCAAAAGTGGTCTCTCAAGACAGGTGGTCTCTCATTACAGGTTTGAGGTTTTCACTAGTCAGTGAATGACCAACAAGGGAATACTTGTTGCAGAAATGGAGAAGAACTGATTTTTTAACATTTTTTTATTGTTTTATTTTAATTCAGTTTTAATACAAGTTTAAAGGTATTGTTTAATAACAATAACAATGTAACTGAAAGCCAATTAATATAATTTTCAGACAATCTACAGTGAAAGATATTTGTCATACATGTATATGTTTTCAGACATTAAGGTTTCAGGGGACAACTGTCCTGACTGACAATTTCACTATTGGGCAGATGTCCTGTTACATTTTTTAACTATTTATTTCTGTAAACACTGCATTGATCTTAACTGGCTGAGGGCTGGAAGCCACTATCTGGTCTTTCCAAACAATGAGGGTACCAGAACAAAAGCCATATTTTTCCTTGCTCATGTTTCCTCTTCAGTCAAACATAAATGATATTTTGTTTATATGTTTTATTACAAATTATTGGAGAGTGCCAACAGGCACTCTCCAATAATTTGTAATAAACAAATTTTGAATAACAAATACAGGCCACCCCCAAACATTTAACCTTCAACCAGTTTACTGATTTTAATATGCTGACAATTGCCAAAAATTGATTTTCCGGACTCTCAAAACAGGTGAAAAACTGAGTTTTTGCCACGGTTTTGCGGTCTCTCAAGACAGGTGGTCTCTCAAGTCAGGTGGTCTCTCATGACAGGTCCATTACAGAGTGAAACCAATTGGTACACGGCCACAGTAGTCTCTCAAGACAGTGATCTGTCAATACAGGTTTTACTGTACCAACATCTAAATTTTGAATAATAATAAGGTCAGAACCTTCCTACATCAAGTGTTGAAAACTGCTTAATTCTTAAAAGTCTGGAGATTTTTATACATTTTTTTTTACACTTTGAGAGTCTAAATCCTGTGGCTTTGCAGTCTTCGTAACCAATACTTGCCTTGAAACAACTGTTAACATGTGTGGAATGTAGCTTGCAGGTTTATGCAATAACTGCATGTTGGGGCACCTATTAAATTGCAGTAAAAAGTGACAAAATTGAAATTAGACTTTCAGGCCTTTAAATTCCATCAAACTCACACCTGTAAACAGTGTGCCCACATGACAGCAATGTGCCCAAGTTAGAGGGAATAACACATAGAATGACTTGATGCTTTCTTGCCCATTTTTCTTTGAATTAATTCATCCACAAAGGCATTGATATCTGTATACACATTCTGCTACTCAATAACAGTCTTAATTCTATGGTTTTATAGTTGTTTCTAGGCCTATATAGGCAGCCAAAACTTGCCTAGAAACAACTACAAATACACATACACTTATAAATTCAACTTAGAGTTTACCCTCCATTGCCCAGAGATGCCATGTTGGGACACCTGTTCTATTGCTGTGGAAAATAATCAGAATTGGAAAAAAGGCTCCCTAGATATTCTGAGACAAGAATACAACCCAAAGAAACCAGGAAATGATATTCCAGACAGGCAATGTTGCAAAAAAGCAGGTGACTTGAAAAGTCTGTGGTGTTCCAAAATTAGACCAATCTAAAGCCCTGACTTTAACAGTTAATATATGATTTTTCTAGATCTTCGTCACTAAAGATGACCACATGGAAGATATGTTTGACTGTATGAGTAAACTATGCATTTAAAAATAATTTTTATAGTTTATCGGAGAGTGTACTATTGATGAGTAGTCATAAGCTATGTATTTGCAGCAAAATGATTCGCAATTGTCATCTTCTTGTCATTCTAGTTATATTTTATTTATTTGTGTTTAACGTCACTTATTTCTGCACAATAGCTAATCATGACCACGACAATTTTATGGGTGGAGGAAGCCAGAATACCCGGAGAGAACTACAGTGCAATGGCTTGCAACTGTCAGCTCCCCAACATACAACTCCGCACAAGCAGGGTTAGCATTATTTGAAGACAGGTGCATCATCGATATGCAGTATGCCACTGTGCCCCCATGTGGGCAATGGGGATGAAGTGTCTTGCCCAAGGAACAATCGTGGTTGCTGCAGGTGGGATTCGAACCAAGGACCTCTCGGCTTGCAGCCTGCAACTCTACCTACTGAGCCACCATGCCCCCCCCCCCCCCCACCTTGTCATTCTAGTTAAAGGATTAATCCTTTATCCAACACAGACTGATATTAGAATTTTTTATTTAAAATATTATATTTTTTAATTTTTCAAAAAATTTCTAGAAAACCATATCATGTAACCCGTCACTGGACCGAGCTCTTTCAGCTCATTCCATTGGGGAATTACATGATATGGTTTGTTGAAATGTTTTGAATTTTTTTTTTTTTTTTTTCAACTGCTGAATTTGCATATTGGGTACATGTTGCCGATTCATTAGGTGAAGGGTTAAGTGAATGAGAAATGAATTATTATATAACAGGGCAATAAAAGTTATACATTATCTGTGTTAACTTACCAGTATTGCACACTAAAACATCAAATCTAAAGGCAAGCCTACCATGACGAGCTTTAGGATGAATTCTCAGAAATCGACCTCCAACGTAAGATTTCATATGGTTTGTAACTGGTGATACATTGTCTTTATTTCCAACAAATGTCTACAAAAATAAAAATTTTATATTTGTAAAAAATCAATAAACTGAAATGTTACTTATTTTTAAAAGTATTGTTTTGGGTCAAAAATTGACAAAAGTTATCTTGATTGTAAGCCATTTCCAATTATCATCTTCATCTATTTTTTTACTGGTGTTTAACTCTTAATCCCTTACCTGACTTAGTGGCCAAAAATTAACCAGATTAAGTCTACCACAGCCTAAAATATCTCGAAAGTTTCTCAATAAAACCATACAAATATTGATATCATTAGAACCAGCTCATCGAGCTGGTTCTAAAGATGTCCATATTTGTATGATTTTATTGAAAAATTGTGAAATTTGTCTTCAACAAATGTGACATTTAATTTATTTTTTAAAAATACTGTGTTTCGTAAAGGGTTAACTGAGGGCATGGTGGCTCAATAGGTTGAGAAGCAGGATGCAAGCCGAGAGGACCTCGGTTCAAATCCCACCTGCGACAACTGCATTGCATCCTTGGGCAAGACACTTCACCCCCATTGCCATGTGGGGCACGGTGGCATTGTGTACTAAGGCACACTGCACGTCAATGGTGCACCTGTCTTCAGCAAATACTATTTGTGTGGAGTTAGTATGTTGGGGAAATGGCAGTTGCTTGCCATTGCTTGGTGGTTCTCTCCAGGTACTCCGGCGTCCTCCACCCGTAAAACTGTCATGGTCATGAATAGTCACTGTGCAGAAATATGTGACCTTAAACACCAATAAATAAATAAATAAATAAATAAATAAATAATTAAAGGGTTAACCTATTGAGTAATTTTAAGATATTTTTGAAGCAGCCATGACTAGAATTGATAAAACAGTTATGGAAATTTAACTCAAAAGATCATTGGTTAGAAAGTCTATATAACTTACAGAGGAAAGTTTGATTAACTCATTGAACTCCAGAGGCCGTTTTTCCGGCTGGGTCACAAGCTATGCTATAATGTCATTAGGGGGGATGACTGCAAGGTAAATGTGTAGTGTGGACCAACCAATATTTTCAACATGCTGTCCTGAGGCTGCACAGAGAAAATATTAAATGCTCTACCCCCAAATAATAAATATGGACTCTTCCTATTGCCACCATGGAACTGACATGGAAGATACCACTATGGTTCAAAGGGTTAAATATATCAAATTTGACTTATTTCTATAGCAAGAGATTTCCTGTCCTGGATGGGAATATCTGCCAGCAGCAAGCAATGAGTTAAGGACACATATATCTGCACTATGGCTAATCATGACCACAACTTGGATACAAGAAAACGTTTTGTGCAAGTAGAAGTGCCCATGAAACACTCTTATTTTGTGCATACAGTTAAAACTAGAAGTCCTGTCATGAACTGTGCGCTTATCTAGGCTTAATTGCGCATAGGAATTGCATGCAATTGCCATACCGAAAAGGCATCCAAAGCACGACACGTTCTCCTGGTTACTCATAGCAAACACAGGCAATGTTTCTGCCAATGGACCTCCGGGTTACCCGGAGGTCCATTGGCTGAAACATTGCTTGTGCACAGGTCATATGTACAGAATTTGATAGCCGTACTATTAACATAGATTAACGCGCAGATCGACGTGTTATTTGTGCACATTTCATGGCAGGACTTCTAGTTTTAGCTGTATATCATGCATTCTTTTTGTATTAGAACATAAACAAGAAACATTCTGTGAACAACGTTGCAGCTCTCTCACTAAAAGAAGGTGAAAACCACATTTCAAAGCATTATGACTGGTGATTCACAACAAATCCATTCATCATGAAACATTTTTTGATTCGATTTTTCTATCACTTTGGATGATTACTACTCCCTCATACACTTGATTCAGCGTGGGACGAGTGAACATTTATAAACATTGCTGGGCATTAGCATCACTGGTAAACACCAATACAGTAGAACCTGTCTTGAGAGACTGCCCTTTGGGCCACACAAAAGTGGTCTCTCAAGACAGGTGGTCTCTCATAACAGGTATCAGGTTTTCTCAAGTCAGTGAATAACCAACCACAAAATTCAGAAATGGAGAAGAATGGATTTTTGTAATTACTTTGTAGTTGTTCTTTTTTATGAAGTTTTTGTAACAAATTGAAATGGACTGTTATAAAAATAAATTATTGTTGAAAATCTTCATTGAAGATTTTCAACACTAATTTATTTTTATAATTTTTATAACAGTCCATTTCAATTTGTTACAAAAAGATTTTCAACACAATTTTATTTATTTTTATTCCTATCTGTCACATTTCAGGTATGTATGAAATTGTTTATTCAGCAATAATCCTAATCTTTTCACAGGGGTCTTATAAAAACATCTCAATCTTTAATGAGTTAGCTATTGAAACCCAATTAAGAGCTTTTAATACTTTTAATTATGTTAGTATAACCACAATGGACTTTCCAATTCCAGAACAGGTAAAAAGTTTTTGTCATGGTTTCAGTCTTCAAAGGGGCGGCCTCTCATGACAGGTCTATTATGACATAAAAATACAAGTTGGTACCAGGTCACAGTGGTCCCTCAAGACAGGTGGTCTCTCAAGACAGGTGGTCTCCCATAGCAGGTCCATTATAGAGTAAAACCAATTGGTGCCTGGTAGATGTGGTCTCTCAAGACAGGTGGTCTCTCAAGACAGGTGGTCTCTCAAGACAGTGGTCTCTCAAGACAGGTTTTACTGTATTAGCTTTTAATGATTGGATTTTGTACAGAAAGCAATGTTAAATCAAAGTTTAAGAGATGATAATTTCGTCAAAAGTTGTCACAACTTCAAAAATAGAGAATGGATATACATGTCTGTTTGCCAGTAATTATGTATCACTAGTTTCATCAACATCAGTTGACAGTTCATCAAACTTGAAGAAGTTGAGTACACAAAAAGTATATATAGAAATCAATACTAAATCTAAGTTCAAGAAAAGATAATTCTGTTAAAAATTGTCTCTACTAAGAAATCTGGAAGTATGTGTGTTTATGTGTTAGAATCAGGTTTATTCAGAAAGCTTTACACTTTTCTTTTGCTGCTGACAACTGCACAAAAGGGGTTTTTTATCCAATATGTTCTGAAAACACAGTTGCCAGCAGGCATGTTTATTTAACCCTTTACCTAACGCAAATGATATTATAAGTTATCTCCCCCTACATGTATGGTATATAGAAATTTAATACCTGGAAGTTGGTTTTTAAATACCGAGCCGCAGACGAGGTGTTTAAATGAGACATCCGGGTATTAAATCTCCATATACCATACATGTTGGCAGAGATAATGTTTTTGTCCCATTTGAAACACAATAGAAACATAGTGGAGAAAAATTTGTGGATGGGTTTCTCATGCTCCACAATCAGTTGGACCAAATTTGTGCATAATTGTTTCATTTTTACAAACACAGAAGACAACAGATAGAGTTACATCCCTTGGGTCATTAAGGAAATGAGTAAACAGTATTCTGTTGACATATCGTCCCCCAAGTTCCAATGTGTTCTATGTGCTTACTGCCTAGAACACATTGGAACTGAGGGGACGATATTTGCTCTTATATTATTTTTCTCAAGTTGTTTCATTTAATTCTTCAACTATTTAATTATAACAGCAAAATAAGATCGAATTGTCAGAAATCTGATGATATTTGTGACTATTTTATATCGAGGTGAGCAGAAGCAAAATGCTTTCATTTAAACCATATACCCCAGAAGTTTCACTTGCCGATATACCCTGGATGTTGAATGCTCTCATATACCTTGGATGTTGGGTGCACCCTTTTCCATGGCTATTTGTCCAGGGCATTCTGACCAATCAAAAGACATAATTTATCAGAATTTAGGGACAAGTTTATTTAACTCTTTGCCTAACACAAATGATATCAAAATTTCTTATTTCAAATATTGTTTTTTCAAATTTATCAAAAAATAATAAAAAAAAATATTATGTGTCCTCTCATTGGAACAGGCTTGAGGAGTTGTTCCAATGAGAGAGTCACATATGTTTTTTTTTTAAATTTGAAAAAAAAAAAAAAATTCAACGGCTGAATTTGCATATTACACAAATGGATGACTTCGATTCATTAGGTAAAGGATTAATCTTTGTAAAAAAAAAAAGAGAAGTCCAGAACATATTTCACATTCACTGTGTGTTCCAAACAAAACTCAAAAGTAATGACATTAATTACATGCAAACTTATTTTATAAAGTAACATCATTCAATTTCTGAAAAGCCCAGCTCAAGAGTTATAGATAGAAATCAAAAGAGATGTGGATTTCCTAATTGTTCTTGTGACCTTGTATATATGTAACACAGAAGACTATCATACAGTAAAAAATAGAAGTCATGTCATGAACTGTGCGCTTATCTAGGCTTAATTGCATGTAGGAATTGCGTGCAATTGCTATATCGAATGGCACCCGAAGCACGGCAGGTTCTCCTAATTACTGATAGCCAACACAGGCAATGTTTCTGCCAATGGAACTCCGGGTTACCCGGAGGTCCATTGGCTGAAACATTGCTTGTGGACAGGCCATATGTACGGAATTTGATAGCCTTACTATGGTCATAACGCATAGATTAATGCACAGATCGACGTGCTATTTGTGCGTATTTCGTGACAGGACTTCTAGTTTTAACCATAAAACTTCAAGTCTCGAAGGTAATAGATAAAATGAATTCAAGAACTTTTCGAAGGTGATGGTGGAAATTCAAGCACTTTTCAGAACATTAAAACAAAAAAGAACTCCAGAAATGGCTACTGTATAATCTTAGTGTATAATGGAGGTTTCTCTTGCAATGTAAAAATATTTGACTACCGTATTTACTCTATATACTGGGACACTCTATAATTTGGGACACACATTTTTTCCAGAAAAATATTTTTTTTATGCTCCAATGTTTGGGACACTCAGGAGACTTGTTTCCAGTTTGCCCAGTCACCTGAAAATGGTGCAAAATGCTCAATATTAAAGCTAAGTTTGTGTTTAATTTTCCTTTTTAAACAATAAAAAATTGATAATACATACTGATTTGTGTTGTTTTTATTTAAATCTGTTCCTAAGTTTTAATATTTACAGCCCAGACTGACATGAGGAAGACTATTTAATATTACATTTTGACAGTCTTCAACCCTTTACTGAATGCTAGTGGCAGATGACACCCATAAAAAGAATTCTTGAGTAACTACAAATTTTCATTTTTTGCTTCCAAAACATAGCTTATGACCCCTCATTAGAACATGCACAATGCACTTGTTCCAATGAGGGGCATAAGCTATGTTTTGGAAGCAAAAAATGAAAATCTAAAAAAAAATTGGATGGCGATTTTCGTATATAGTGAAGGAAAACGAATCACACACAACTTGATTCAGCATCAAAACAAGACCAGGTTGTGTTTTTTCCCCATTTTCTAAGATGTGGGACATCTGTGAAAATATTTATTTTTAGCTGTCCCAATACATAGAGTAAGTACGGTATATAGACTAATGATCCATTCAAACCCCATCCCCAGGCCTAGAAATAACACATGAACAATCATTTAGGTTAGGTGGGGGTTATGTCAATTGTAAACACAGTACAGGTTATGATAAAACAATGTAGCATAAATTAACTTCCTATATTAAATCCTGCATGTTTTCGAAGTCAGATATGACAATATATACGGAATAAACTAGACTGCCTTCCATCCACATATGACTAGAGTGGCATGCTGTTTACATTTTAACAGAATTTCCATCAAAATAAATAACAACTAAGGCCACACCAAGTAGATTTTCTGCTTCTCGGGCCATTGTTTGTAAAATTGCATGTGGGCGAGTGGATTTTTATTTTATTTTTTATTTCTGTAATTATTTCTTTGCCATCAAACATTTATTGTCTTGGCTTATGTTTTAGGCCTCATAATCCACAGAATAGCATGGGTGGTGTATTTCGTCCATTGAGAGCAAGAAGGCTTTGCAATGCATTCAAGGGACAAATTTATCAATTTTTTTAACTTGAGTAAAATATCACACATAAACCATTTAATTTTTATTTCATTCAAGTTTACATCGGTTATAAAAAGAGAGCATGCGGCAGCCAAAAGGATCATGTGGGAAGGCCTGAGAAACAGATTTTAATTTTTTTAGGCCTAATGCAGGATCTTGTTAGTTGTTACTATTTATTTTGGCAGAAATTCTGTTAAGATGAAAATAACATGCATAGTAAAAACAGAGAGTGAAAAATCATTACATAACATGACTTGTGTAGTAAAAACAGAGAGTGAAAAAGCATTACATAACATGACTTGTGTAGTAAAAACAGAGAGTGAAAAAGCATTACATAACATGACTTGTGTAGTAAAAACAGAGAGTGAAAAAGCATTACATAACATGCCTTGTGTAGTAAAAACAGAGAGTGAACATAACATGACTTGTGTAGTAAAAACAGAGAGTGAAAAAGCATTACATAACATGACTTGTGTAGTAAAAACAGAGAGTGAACATAACATGACTTGTGTAGTAAAAACAGAGAGTGAACATAACATGACTTGTGTAGTAAAAACAGAGAGTGAACATAACATGACTTGTGTAGTAAAAACAGAGAGTGAAAAAGCATTACATAACATGACTTGTGTAGTAAAAACAGAGAGTGAAAAAGCATTACATAACATGACTTGTGTAGTAAAAACAGAGAGTGAACATAACATGACTTGTGTAGTAAAAACAGAGAGTGAAAAAGCATTACATAACATGACTTGTGTAGTAAAAACAGAGAGTGAAAAAGCATTACATAACATGACTTGTGTAGTAAAAACAGAGAGTGAACATAACATGACTTGTGTAGTAAAAACAAAGAGTGAAAAATCATTACATAACATGACTTGTGTAGTAAAAACAGAGAGTGAACATAACATGACTTGTGTAGTAAAAACAGAGAGTGAAAAAGCATTACATAACATGACTTGTGTAGTAAAAACAGAGAGTGAACATAACATGACTTGTGTAGTAAAAACAGAGAGTGAAAAAGCATTACATAACATGACTTGTGTAGTAAAAACAGAGAGTGAACATAACATGACTTGTGTAGTAAAAACAGAGAGTGAAAAAGCATTACATAACATGACTTGTGTAGTAAAAACAGAGAGTGAAAAAGCATTACATAACATGACTTGTGTAGTAAAAACAGAGAGTGAAAAAGCATTACATAACATGACTTGTGTAGTAAAAACAGAGAGTGAAAAAGCATTACATAACATGACTTGTGTAGTAAAAACAGAGAGTGAAAAAGCATTACATAACATGCCTTGTGTAGTAAAAACAGAGAGTGAACATAACATGACTTGTGTAGTAAAAACAGAGAGTGAAAAAGCATTACATAACATGACTTGTGTAGTAAAAACAGAGAGTGAAAAAGCATTACATAACATGACTTGTGTAGTAAAAACAGAGAGTGAAAAAGCATTACATAACATGACTTGTGTAGTAAAAACAGAGAGTGAACATAACATGACTTGTGTAGTAAAAACAGAGAGTGAAAAAGCATTACATAACATGACTTGTGTAGTAAAAACAGAGAGTGAAAAAGCATTACATAACATGACTTGTGTAGTAAAAACAGAGAGTGAAAAAGCATTACATAACATGACTTGTGTAGTAAAAACAGAGAGTGAAAAAGCATTACATAACATGACTTGTGTAGTAAAAACAGAGAGTGAACATAACATGACTTGTGTAGTAAAAACAGAGAGTGAAAAAGCATTACATAACATGACTTGTGTAGTAAAAACAGAGAGTGAAAAAGCATTACATAACATGACTTGTGTAGTAAAAACAGAGAGTGAAAAAGCATTACATAACATGACTTGTGTAGTAAAAACAGAGAGTGAAAAAGCATTACATAACATGACTTGTGTAGTAAAAACAGAGAGTGAAAAAGCATTACATAACATGCCTTGTGTAGTAAAAACAGAGAGTGAACATAACATGACTTGTGTAGTAAAAACAGAGAGTGAAAAAGCATTACATAACATGACTTGTGTAGTAAAAACAGAGAGTGAAAAAGCATTACATAACATGACTTGTGTAGTAAAAACAGAGAGTGAAAAAGCATTACATAACATGACTTGTGTAGTAAAAACAGAGAGTGAACATAACATGACTTGTGTAGTAAAAACAGAGAGTGAAAAAGCATTACATAACATGACTTGTGTAGTAAAAACAGAGAGTGAAAAAGCATTACATAACATGACTTGTGTAGTAAAAACAGAGAGTGAAAAAGCATTACATAACATGACTTGTGTAGTAAAAACAGAGAGTGAAAAAGCATTACATAACATGACTTGTGTAGTAAAAACAGAGAGTGAACATAACATGACTTGTGTAGTAAAAACAGAGAGTGAAAAAGCATTACATAACATGACTTGTGTAGTAAAAACAGAGAGTGAAAAAGCATTACATAACATGACTTGTGTAGTAAAAACAGAGAGTGAACATAACATGACTTGTGTAGTAAAAACAGAGAGTGAAAAAGCATTACATAACATGACTTGTGTAGTAAAAACAGAGAGTGAACATAACATGACTTGTGTAGTAAAAACAGAGAGTGAAAAAGCATTACATAACATGACTTGTGTAGTAAAAACAGAGAGTGAAAAAGCATTACATAACATGACTTGTGTAGTAAAAACAGAGAGTGAACATAACATGACTTGTGTAGTAAAAACAGAGAGTGAAAAAGCATTACATAACATGACTTGTGTAGTAAAAACAGAGAGTGAACATAACATGACTTGTGTAGTAAAAACAGAGAGTGAAAAAGCATTACATAACATGACTTGTGTAGTAAAAACAGAGAGTGAACATAACATGACTTGTGTAGTAAAAACAGAGAGTGAAAAAGCATTACATAACATGACTTGTGTAGTAAAAACAGAGAGTGAACATAACATGACTTGTGTAGTAAAAACAGAGAGTGAAAAAGCATTACATAACATGACTTGTGTAGTAAAAACAGAGAGTGAACATAACATGACTTGTGTAGTAAAAACAGAGAGTGAAAAAGCATTACATAACATGACTTGTGTAGTAAAAACAGAGAGTGAACATAACATGACTTGTGTAGTAAAAACAGAGAGTGAAAAAGCATTACATAACATGACTTGTGTAGTAAAAACAGAGAGTGAAAAAGCATTACATAACATGACTTGTGTAGTAAAAACAGAGAGTGAACATAACATGACTTGTGTAGTAAAAACAGAGAGTGAAAAAGCATTACATAACATGACTTGTGTAGTAAAAACAGAGAGTGAAAAAGCATTACATAACATGACTTGTGTAGTAAAAACAGAGAGTGAACATAACATGACTTGTGTAGTAAAAACAGAGAGTGAAAAAGCATTACATAACATGACTTGTGTAGTAAAAACAGAGAGTGAAAAAGCATTACATAACATGACTTGTGTAGTAAAAACAGAGAGTGAACATAACATGACTTGTGTAGTAAAAACAGAGAGTGAAAAAGCATTACATAACATGACTTGTGTAGTAAAAACAGAGAGTGAACATAACATGACTTGTGTAGTAAAAACAGAGAGTGAAAAAGCATTACATAACATGACTTGTGTAGTAAAAACAGAGAGTGAAAAAGCATTACATAACATGACTTGTGTAGTAAAAACAGAGAGTGAACATAACATGACTTGTGTAGTAAAAACAGAGAGTGAAAAAGCATTACATAACATGACTTGTGTAGTAAAAACAGAGAGTGAACATAACATGACTTGTGTAGTAAAAACAGAGAGTGAAAAAGCATTACATAACATGACTTGTGTAGTAAAAACAGAGAGTGAACATAACATGACTTGTGTAGTAAAAACAGAGAGTGAAAAAGCATTACATAACATGACTTGTGTAGTAAAAACAGAGAGTGAACATAACATGACTTGTGTAGTAAAAACAGAGAGTGAAAAAGCATTACATAACATGACTTGTGTAGTAAAAACAGAGAGTGAAAAAGCATTACATAACATGACTTGTGTAGTAAAAACAGAGAGTGAACATAACATGACTTGTGTAGTAAAAACAGAGAGTGAAAAAGCATTACATAACATGACTTGTGTAGTAAAAACAGAGAGTGAACATAACATGACTTGTGTAGTAAAAACAGAGAGTGAAAAAGCATTACATAACATGACTTGTGTAGTAAAAACAGAGAGTGAACATAACATGACTTGTGTAGTAAAAACAGAGAGTAAAAAAGCATTAC
Organism: Pictodentalium vernedei; assembly: GCA_031216915.1. NCBI lineage: Eukaryota > Metazoa > Mollusca > Scaphopoda > Dentaliida > Dentaliidae > Pictodentalium > Pictodentalium vernedei. The sequence continues at coordinate 880,497,045 of CM062297.1, read as the reverse complement.
ATAACATGACTTGTGTAGTAAAAACAGAGAGTGAACATAACATGACTTGTGTAGTAAAAACAGAGAGTGAACATAACATGACTTGTGTAGTAAAAACAGAGAGTGAAAAAGCATTACATAACATGACTTGTGTAGTAAAAACAGAGAGTGAACATAACATGACTTGTGTAGTAAAAACAGAGAGTGAAAAAGCATTACATAACATGACTTGTGTAGTAAAAACAAAGAGTGAAAAAGCATTACATAACATGACTTGTGTAGTAAAAACAGAGAGTGAACATAACATGACTTGTGTAGTAAAAACAGAGAGTGAAAAAGCATTACATAACATGACTTGTGTAGTAAAAACAGAGAGTGAACATAACATGACTTGTGTAGTAAAAACAGAGAGTGAAAAAGCATTACATAACATGACTTGTGTAGTAAAAACAGAGAGTGAACATAACATGACTTGTGTAGTAAAAACAGAGAGTGAAAAAGCATTACATAACATGACTTGTGTAGTAAAAACAGAGAGTGAACATAACATGACTTGTGTAGTAAAAACAGAGAGTGAAAAAGCATTACATAACATGACTTGTGTAGTAAAAACAGAGAGTGAACATAACATGACTTGTGTAGTAAAAACAGAGAGTGAAAAAGCATTACATAACATGACTTGTGTAGTAAAAACAGAGAGTGAACATAACATGACTTGTGTAGTAAAAACAGAGAGTGAAAAAGCATTACATAACATGACTTGTGTAGTAAAAACAGAGAGTGAAAAAGCATTACATAACATGACTTGTGTAGTAAAAACAGAGAGTGAACATAACATGACTTGTGTAGTAAAAACAGAGAGTGAACATAACATGACTTGTGTAGTAAAAACAGAGAGTGAAAAAGCATTACATAACATGACTTGTGTAGTAAAAACAGAGAGTGAACATAACATGACTTGTGTAGTAAAAACAGAGAGTGAAAAAGCATTACATAACATGACTTGTGTAGTAAAAACAGAGAGTGAACATAACATGACTTGTGTAGTAAAAACAGAGAGTGAAAAAGCATTACATAACATGACTTGTGTAGTAAAAACAGAGAGTGAAAAAGCATTACATAACATGACTTGTGTAGTAAAAACAGAGAGTGAAAAAGCTTTACATAACATGACTTGTGTAGTAAAAACAGAGAGTGAAAAAGCATTACATAACATGACTTGTGTAGTAAAAACAGAGAGTGAAAAAGCATTACATAACATGACTTGTGTAGTAAAAACAGAGAGTGAACATAACATGACTTGTGTAGTAAAAACAGAGAGTGAAAAAGCATTACATAACATGACTTGTGTAGTAAAAACAGAGAGTGAACATAACATGACTTGTGTAGTAAAAACAGAGAGTGAAAAAGCATTACATAACATGACTTGTGTAGTAAAAACAGAGAGTGAAAAAGCATTACATAACATGACTTGTGTAGTAAAAACAGAGAGTGAAAAAGCTTTACATAACATGACTTGTGTAGTAAAAACAGAGAGTGAAAAAGCATTACATAACATGACTTGTGTAGTAAAAACAGAGAGTGAAAAAGCATTACATAACATGACTTGTGTAGTAAAAACAGAGAGTGAACATAACATGACTTGTGTAGTAAAAACAGAGAGTGAAAAAGCATTACATAACATGACTTGTGTAGTAAAAACAGAGAGTGAAAAAGCATTACATAACATGACTTGTGTAGTAAAAACAGAGAGTGAAAAAGCTTTACATAACATGACTTGTATAGTAAAAACAGAGAGTGAAAAAGCATTACATAACATGACTTGTGTAGTAAAAACAGAGAGTGAAAAAGCATTACATAACATGACTTGTGTAGTAAAAACAGAGAGTGAAAAAGCATTACATAACATGACTTGTGTAGTAAAAACAGAGAGTGAACATAACATGACTTGTGTAGTAAAAACAGAGAGTGAAAAAGCATTACATAACATGACTTGTGTAGTAAAAACAGAGAGTGAAAAAGCATTACATAACATGACTTGTGTAGTAAAAACAGAGAGTGAAAAAGCATTACATAACATGACTTGTGTAGTAAAAACAGAGAGTGAAAAAGCATTACATAACATGACTTGTGTAGTAAAAACAGAGAGTGAACATAACATGACTTGTGTAGTAAAAACAGAGAGTGAAAAAGCTTTACATAACATGACTTGTGTAGTAAAAACAGAGAGTGAAAAAGCATTACATAACATGACTTGTGTAGTAAAAACAGAGAGTGAACATAACATGACTTGTGTAGTAAAAACAGAGAGTGAAAAAGCATTACATAACATGACTTGTGTAGTAAAAACAGAGAGTGAACATAACATGACTTGTGTAGTAAAAACAGAGAGTGAAAAAGCTTTACATAACATGACTTGTGTAGTAAAAACAGAGAGTGAACATAACATGACTTGTGTAGTAAAAACAGAGAGTGAAAAAGCATTACATAACATGACTTGTGTAGTAAAAACAGAGAGTGAAAAAGCATTACATAACATGACTTGTGTAGTAAAAACAGAGAGTGAAAAAGCATTACATAACATGACTTGTGTAGTAAAAACAGAGAGTGAACATAACATGACTTGTGTAGTAAAAACAGAGAGTGAACATAACATGACTTGTGTAGTAAAAACAGAGAGTGAAAAAGCATTACATAACATGACTTGTGTAGTAAAAACAGAGAGTGAACATAACATGACTTGTGTAGTAAAAACAGAGAGTGAAAAAGCATTACATAACATGACTTGTGTAGTAAAAACAGAGAGTGAACATAACATGACTTGTGTAGTAAAAACAGAGAGTGAAAAAGCATTACATAACATAACTTGTGTAGTAAAAACAGAGAGTGAACATAACATGACTTGTGTAGTAAAAACAGAGAGTGAAAAAGCATTACATAACATGACTTGTGTAGTAAAAACAGAGAGTGAACATAACATGACTTGTGTAGTAAAAACAGAGAGTGAAAAAGCATTACATAACATGACTTGTGTAGTAAAAACAGAGAGTGAACATAACATGACTTGTGTAGTAAAAACAGAGAGTGAAAAAGCATTACATAACATAACTTGTGTAGTAAAAACAGAGAGTGAACATAACATGACTTGTGTAGTAAAAACAGAGAGTGAAAAAGCATTACATAACATGACTTGTGTAGTAAAAACAGAGAGTGAACATAACATGACTTGTGTAGTAAAAACAGAGAGTGAAAAAGCATTACATAACATGACTTGTGTAGTAAAAACAGAGAGTGAACATAACATGACTTGTGTAGTAAAAACAGAGAGTGAAAAAGCATTACATAACATGACTTGTGTAGTAAAAACAGAGAGTGAACATAACATGACTTGTGTAGTAAAAACAGAGAGTGAACATAACATGACTTGTGTAGTAAAAACAGAGAGTGAAAAAGCTTTACATAACATGACTTGTGTAGTAAAAACAGAGAGTGAAAAAGCATTACATAACATGACTTGTGTAGTAAAAACAGAGAGTGAAAAAGCTTTACATAACATGACTTGTGTAGTAAAAACAGAGAGTGAAAAAGCTTTACATAACATGACTTGTGTAGTAAAAACAGAGAGTGAAAAAGCATTACATAACATGACTTGTGTAGTAAAAACAGAGAGTGAAAAAGCATTACATAACATGACTTGTGTAGTAAAAACAGAGAGTGAAAAAGCATTACATAACATGACTTGTGTAGTAAAAACAGAGAGTGAACATAACATGACTTGTGTAGTAAAAACAGAGAGTGAAAAAGCATTACATAACATGACTTGTGTAGTAAAAACAGAGAGTGAAAAAGCATTACATAACATGACTTGTGTAGTAAAAACAGAGAGTGAAAAAGCATTACATAACATGACTTGTGTAGTAAAAACAGAGAGTGAAAAGCATTACATAACATGACTTGTGTAGTAAAAACAGAGAGTGAACATAACATGACTTGTGTAGTAAAAACAGAGAGTGAAAAAGCATTACATAACATGACTTGTGTAGTAAAAACAGAGAGTGAAAAAGCATTACATAACATGACTTGTGTAGTAAAAACAGAGAGTGAAAAAGCATTACATAACATGACTTGTGTAGTAAAAACAGAGAGTGAAAAAGCATTACATAACATGACTTGTGTAGTAAAAACAGAGAGTGAAAAAGCATTACATAACATGACTTGTGTAGTAAAAACAGAGAGTGAAAAAGCTTTACATAACATGACTTGTGTAGTAAAAACAGAGAGTGAAAAAGCATTACATAACATGACTTGTGTAGTAAAAACAGAGAGTGAACATAACATGACTTGTGTAGTAAAAACAGAGAGTGAAAAAGCATTACATAACATGACTTGTGTAGTAAAAACAGAGAGTGAACATAACATGACTTGTGTAGTAAAAACAGAGAGTGAAAAAGCATTACATAACATGACTTGTGTAGTAAAAACAGAGAGTGAACATAACATGACTTGTGTAGTAAAAACAGAGAGTGAAAAAGCATTACATAACATGACTTGTGTAGTAAAAACAGAGAGTGAAAAAGCATTACATAACATGACTTGTGTAGTAAAAACAGAGAGTGAAAAAGCTTTACATAACATGACTTGTGTAGTAAAAAGAGAGAGTGAAAAAGCATTACATAACATGACTTGTGTAGTAAAAACAGAGAGTGAACATAACATGACTTGTGTAGTAAAAACAGAGAGTGAAAAAGCATTACATAACATGACTTGTGTAGTAAAAACAGAGAGTGAAAAAGCATTACATAACATGACTTGTGTAGTAAAAACAGAGAGTGAACATAACATGACTTGTGTAGTAAAAACAGAGAGTGAAAAAGCATTACATAACATGACTTGTGTAGTAAAAACAGAGAGTGAAAAAGCATTACATAACATGACTTGTGTAGTAAAAACAGAGAGTGAACATAACATGACTTGTGTAGTAAAAACAGAGAGTGAAAAAGCATTACATAACATGACTTGTGTAGTAAAAACAGAGAGTGAACATAACATGACTTGTGTAGTAAAAACAGAGAGTGAAAAAGCATTACATAACATGACTTGTGTAGTAAAAACAGAGAGTGAACATAACATGACTTGTGTAGTAAAAACAGAGAGTGAAAAAGCTTTACATAACATGACTTGTGTAGTAAAAACAGAGAGTGAAAAAGCATTACATAACATGACTTGTGTAGTAAAAACAGAGAGTGAAAAAGCTTTACATAACATGACTTGTGTAGTAAAAACAGAGAGTGAACATAACATGACTTGTGTAGTAAAAACAGAGAGTGAAAAAGCATTACATAACATGACTTGTGTAGTAAAAACAGAGAGTGAAAAAGCATTACATAACATGACTTGTGTAGTAAAAACAGAGAGTGAACATAACATGACTTGTGTAGTAAAAACAGAGAGTGAACATAACATGACTTGTGTAGTAAAAACAGAGAGTGAAAAAGCATTACATAACATGACTTGTGTAGTAAAAACAGAGAGTGAAAAAGCATTACATAACACTTTTTCCCTATAGGTTACCACTATGTTATATAGCATAACCTGCTAACAAGCTAGTGTATGTACTTTATTTTCAGGCCTGCAGCTACCACCACCACTACCACTACCATCTAACTCCAAACTCCCTCAATTCTGGATACATTATAAACTAAACTTAAGAATAAGCAAGGATTTAGCTCTTTACCAAAAGCACACAATATCCAAATTTATTTTAATTAATTTTTCAAATTTATTTGGAGCCTCTTTCAAATAGGGATCACATGATAAAGTTTTGCCAGTATTTTTAAACTTTATTTTTTTGTAATCAATGCAGGCAGATGTGACCGATTGATTAGATGGAAGGTTAAGCAGAAAAAAATGGGATATTGTAATCTCACCTTTACAGTTTCATATGGTTCACGATAAAATATGAAGTCTGTGTCATTCAATCTGTATGAAATTTGATAAGATGTTACCCATTCTAAATCGTTTGGATTTCCCATTGTTGTAACTCCTCTGACAATAAATACATGTCCAAAATCCACCTGTACCCATTGGTTATGGTCTTGTTGTGATGGAATCCAACATGATGGATTTTTGCGACCATGAGCAGGTTTTAGTCTGGATTGAGATGCATCATGGTGAACATCGAGAGAGGAGGTGGCAGTTAGAGCAGCATCGTGTACCTGTAGTGGCCCACTAATAGCATAATCAGGAGTGCAGTCATCTGAAATTAATTTAGTTAACAGAAATAAGGAATAGAGTCATCTAAAACTGATTCAGTTAACAGACATAAAGGGGTAGTCATCTTAAATTGATTTAGTTAACAGAAATAAGGGAAAACAGTTGTCTTAAATTGATTCAGTTAACAGACATAAGGGAACACAATCATCTAAAACTGATTCAGTTAACAGACATAAAGGAGTGGTAATCTTAAATTGATATAGTTAACAGAAATAAGGGAGTACAGTCATCTGAAATTGATTCAGTTTACAGACATAAGTGAGCAGTCATCTGAAATTGATTCAGTTAACAGAAATAAGGGAGTACAGTCATCTGAAATTTAGTCAACAGAAATAAGGGAGTACAGTCATCTAAAACTGATTCAGTTAACAGACATAAGGGAGCAGTCATCTGAAATTGATTCAGTTAACAGACATTAGGGAGCAGTCATCTGAAATTGATTCAGTTAATAGACATAAAGGAGTAGTCATCCTAAATTGATATAGTTAACAGAAATAAGGAATACAGTCATCTAAAACTGATTCAGTTAACAGACATCAGGGAGTAGTCATCTGAAATTGATTCAGTTAAAGGACATTAGGGAGCAGTCATCTAAAATTGATTCAGTTAAGAGACATAATCACTGTTTCATCTGTGTATAAAACTAGAAAACTTTAAAAATAATTTGTGATGACAGTCATCTGAAATGCATATTGCTCACCCCCTAACACTGATGTTGAACTATCAAAATCATCTGAAAAGCATATTGCTCACCCACTAACACTGATGTTGAACTATCAAAATCATCTGAAAAGCATATTGCTCACCCACTAACACTGATGTTGAACTATTAAAATCATCTGAAAAGCATATTGCTCACCCTCCTAACACTGATGTTGAATTATCAAAATCATAGGAAAAGCATATTGCTCACCCCCTAACACTGATGTTGAACTATCAAAATACAGAGCTGCACATTTTTCCAATAATGCAATGAGGAATTTAATATATTTAAACTTGTTTGATAGAGTGGATAGAGATCATCAAGCTCAGTGAAACAGGAATAAATAGGTTAAATTCCTAAAGGCATTATAGGAAACAAGAAAATCACTGAAACTGATGGATGCTCCCCGACAGTTGACTTAGTTAACAAGCAGATTTGTCAAATGTGGTCCCCTGCTATGGGAAATCATTGGTACATGTTTTTGAAATGTAGGGATTGCAACTTCGGTGAAAAATATGCGGGGTACTATTTTATAACATGTGAATAGGCTGTCACAAGGATTACTCAGACCAAATTTCATTGAAATCCATCCACACACTGCTGAGATAGCATTGTGGATGGATGGATGGATGGATGGATGGATGGATGGATGGATGGATGGATGGATGGATGGATGGATGAATGGATGGATAGAGGACAGAAAGATGGACAGAGTGGCCTTTTTCATAACATGTGCATGAGTAGCTTGTCACAAGAATCCCTCATACCAAATTTGATTGATTTCCATCAACTCACTGCTGAGATAGGGCTGCTGACGGAAAAAAATAACAAAAAAGTGACAAGGTAATTGCTGTGACTCTGATGAAAAATCACTGCAGATGGACAGATGCAGGGTAGATAGATGGATGGATGGATGGATGGATGGATGGATGGATGGATGGATGGATGGAGGACAGAAAGATGGACAGAGTGGCCTTTTTCATAACATGTGCATGAGTAGCTTGTAACAAGAATCCCTCATACCAAATTTGATTGATTTCCATCAACTCACTGCTGAGATAGGGCTGCTGATGGAAAAAAAATAACAAAAAAGTGACAAGGTAATTGCTGTGACTCTGATGAAAAATCACTGCAGATGGACAGATGCAGGGTAGATGGATGGATGGATGGATGGATGGATGGATGCATGGATGCATGCTGCATGCATGGATGGATATGGATGGATGTATGTATGTATGTATATATGGATGGATGGATGGATGGATGGATGGATGGATGGATGGATGGATGATGGATGGATGGATGGATGGATGGATGGATGGATGGACAAAGTCACGACTATATGTTCCTCCAAAATTTTTTCGTAAAGCATAAAACTTCTACTTGACATTTTGTTATTTCAATATCAGTGTGAATGGGGTAAAACAACTCTCACAGATCTCAGATTAAAAATCCAATATGTTAGAAAAAATTCTGTAACTGCAGTTATCCAAAACTCATTTAGCCAGCAGGTTTTCACCATTTGATCAGATCATGAAATTTAAAATCAAAATCTGTAAATTAAAATTTATTGTCAGTCATCTAAAATTTAGTTAACCCTTTACCCAATGCAGACGGTATCAAAATTTATTATTTTAAATATCATTTTTTTAAATTTAAAAAAAAAAAAATTCCAACCAAACCATATCATGTGACCCTTAACTGAAACAAGCTTGATGAGCTCATTCCAAGAGATGTCGCATGATATGGTTTTGTCACAGTTATTGCCCTTGTAATTTGTTTTAGGTTTACCATCAAACTCGATAACTTTTAAAATAATTGATTTGCAGATGGATTTTATGGTTTTTAGCCCTGAATTCAATGCATGTGTTATTCAGAGTATTTTGCAACATGGAATTTGGGAGACCCCATTTTGCAAATAACATTTTGCTTATATCCAGGCATGTGTGCTCTTTGTACCCCCTAGATCTGCTGTGTCTGAACTAGGGTTACTGGTTTATTCATCCTCTAATGAACACTGTTAAGCCAAAATTTTTTAGAGAATTGCAAGATTGCACCTTAGTCTAATGCTGAAATGGTTAACCGGATAACCAGTTTGAAACCGGTTACCTACCAAACCGATTTGGAAAAAATGTCAACCAGTTAACCAAAATATCGATATTGATTGCCATTTCATGTTCAAAATGTAGTAAATCTGCGGCTTCTCCTTTGGGATAGATTACATCTCGAAGCAGCACCATATATATTGAGAAATAATCGACTTTGGCGTTGAAGACTTTGTTAATTGTCGGCAATTACTGTGAGCACTGAGTAACCTCAAAAACTATTCCATAGTATGTATACAAATGAATGTTGTCGAGTACTCGACAACGTTCGTTTGTATACACACTACGGAATAGTTTCTGGGAATACTGCTTTCCAATTTCTATAGTTTTGATCCCAGATTCGTTGAAATAATGGCTACAGATATCCAGATATTATCCGGTTATAGCTTGCGGTTAGTTGGTTGTGAAAATGAGCCAACCATTTCAGCCCTACCTTAGTCGTGACGGAAAGTAAAAATGAGAAAATTCCAAGTCTATAAAGAACAATAACTCTTGATAAAAATACACTGAATCACACCTGCATTGAACATCGGGCTAGACATTAGTAAGTTACATTTGCATATCAAATATGATGTCATTCCACCAAGCTTTTTTGAACGTTATTGAGTTTGATGGTAAAAATTAAACAAATTACAAGTGCAGTAACGCTGATAACAAAACTCCAAATACAGTGCAGCCCACTTAATTGGATATTTCTTAACAAGACAACCCTGTTAATTGAATATAATTTCCCAACACAATACCATTTACCATACCTCCAGTACAAATTTGACCAGTTACTTGAATATAGGTTATAAGGTAAACTCCTGTTAATTGAATAAAAAATCTTGTAACCTGTCGAGAAATTACGACTCTCCCCAGTTCTCCTTTGTTTATAGACCTATTTGGCCTCAGTACATCCAATACAGGCATTTAACCTATTATATCTTGTTTGACAGAGGTTATGGAGCTCTGTCAAACAAGATATAAAAGAATAAATGCTGAGCTTATCTCTGGAATACAGGAAAGTGACACAATCCCTGTTAACTGAATACTCCTGTTAACTGAATAATTTTCATAGGCAAAGTGGCTGTTCAATGAACAGGGCTCCACTGTAACACCAATCATGAACTGAGTTCTGTCAAAATAAATGAATTGGTTAAATTCCATGTTACATTATGGAAAAGCTTTGCAGGTGAAATTTTTTTTAGATTTTTACTTGTGCAGAAGATTAAATTGTCACCAACTTTTTGTAATTTGAGATTCTTGAATGAATTATGACTTGATTTGAAATTTCTTAACCTTTACCTAACGAATCAAATCGCCCGCATCCGCCCACGTAATATGCAAATTCAGCAGTTGAAAAAATATTATTTTTCAAAAAATTTCAACAAAACCATATCATGTGACCCCTTGTTGGAACGAGTTCGTCGAGCACATTCCAACGAGGGGTCACATGATATGGTTTTGTTGAAATTTTTTGAAAAATTTGAAAAATGATATTTAAAATAATAAATTTTGATATCGTCTGTGTTGGGTAAAGGGTTAAATGAGTTCACTAAAGTTAAAATGGCGGTGAGCTAAGATTTCTTCGAGCCCCCGTTTGATTTGAGCAAAATAGAGCTATAAAATTTCATATCAAATTGTGACAAATTGGATATTCATTTTTCTCCCACCACTCAAGTACTGAGACAGATATAAAGTCATGTGAGACAGCTAAGAGAGATATGCATGCTTTACCCCACCCACATGACAGCTATCTCACCCCACTCACGTCACCAACCTGTATTGGCTTATAAGCATATTTAATGAGCACAGGACTTTTCAATCATTGCACGTTCTTCTGTAAACAAACAACATGGTGTCACGGTTTGGAAATATTAGCAGATGAATGTTTGTCGAAGAAAATGGAAATAAAAACACAGGTCGCAAATCCAAAGGACACCTGACTCTTTTATATGAATTTTTGGATGAACACCATTATGAGTGAAGCGAGTTGCACGAAATTCCCGTCGAAACAGTTTACAAATATATTGCATAATTCATAATATGATATCACTGGAAAGTGTCAATGTTCATTTCACAACAATTTAACCCCTGCCTTGCTGGCGTTGGGATTTAATTTTGTGGTGCATACCTGTGGTATATACAGAACTTTTGTATTCTCTATACAATAAACAAGTCAGTTTTTTTAGAAATGGACAACAAAATTGTTCGATATAGCTTCATTTGCCTTTGAATTACGTGTCTGGCCCAAATATCTTGTCCTCTGGTGAGATTTTCCCATCTCACACCTTCACCTACCTGGGATATTAAATAATAATCACACACTGTGTCATTTGAACCATTACCAAATGCAATTGCCATCCCCAAAAACCGAAAAAGAAAAAGTCCTAACTGGTCCTCCATACTTTAGCTTACTGCGCATGTGCAGTGTCTAGGAAGTGACTGAAACTAGCGCCAACATCATTCTTCCAAGTTATGCCTTCTAAATGTTATACATATCTATCAGCGGGGAGGTATGAGTGCCCACTCATGGGAGGGCCATCCCCATCTGGGCCATTAGTAAGTATAAAAAATAAAAATAAAATTTATCATATTTTTATACTAATACCAATGGCCTGGACTAAGATCAATCATAAAAAGGCTGGAGGGCCTAGGATTTTTAGAAGACTGTAGTTTCTCAATTACTCCCAAACAAAGAATTTCCTACAGGAGAACAGGAGAATACATAGGAATTACTCATGTCTATCTCTTTTTCCCAATAAAAAAAAAGAATGACATAACACCCAATATATACTGGAGTATTAAGACATAATAAATTCTCCATTTAATGCCAGCATAACCCTTATGCTAATTCGGTGAAGGAAATCCATTATAAGGAAGTCCAGAGAATGAGACGCCTTATACTCATTAAAAGTGTCCGAGGATTGTATATTAATGCTCGTATGACACGTAACATATACAAATGCTTCACACTGAGGTACACTTTAAAAGTGATAAATAAATGAGACATAATTGTTGCTTCAGACCGAGCTACACATTAAAACCAACCAGCACCAATGCTGAACTACTGACAGTGGAGGAGGTATTCCCTAGTTTTTCACTATAAAGCCAGATGATATAAATTGAACCCCCCCCCCCCCATTCCCCTTGTTCTGAAGGAGATTCCTCAGAATGAAGAGGGCAGCGTAAGTGCATCAGTGCTCAAGCACTCTAAGCACCACTGAGATGTATAATTAATGGACGACATTCTGTGTGACAGAAAGAGGACGCAAGGACCTCACGGGAGATAGACTCTAAATTTCTAAGGTAGAACTTTGTAAATCAGTAATAGCAAAACTATTTGAATAAGCCCAAGAAGAAGTCAGAGCCCTAACTTTATGCGCTGAAATCTTATTGACAGAATGTTGATTTGCCGATAGATTCTCGTAAGATATTCTTACTGCCAGTTGGATTCATCTAGTGACTGAATGAACAGAAATATCCTTTCTGTTAGGTGCAAGAGAAATGTAAACCTCTTTCTTCCCTTTCTAATGAAGCTAGATCGACGTTTATATATGCGCATCACTCTCAGTGGACACAATAGCGGTCTTCGGTTGTCCAAGAATGGTAAGGCCTTAACCCTTTACCTAACACGAAAAGCAGACGACACTTGCAAATAAAATTCTTGGAGCATTAATTTTTTTTATTTTTTGTCACAAAAACATAGCCTTTGACCACTCATTGGAACGAACCCGCTGAGCTCGTTCCAATGAGGGGTCATAAGCTATGTTTTTGTGACAAAAAATGAAAAAGTAATAAGAATTGAATGGTGAATTTTGTGAATAACGCTGGCCGGTTTTGGCCGTTACATTGCGTAAAGGGTTAATAACAATAGGTTCTGGCCGGAATCTGATTCTTAGCCAAGAATTCCACTTCTAGCAGAAGCGAAGGCTAAGAGAAAAGCTGTTTTATAAGTGAGGAATGTAAACTCTACATCATCTAACGGCTCACAAAAGATTCAAAAGAACCCAAGCCAAATTCCACTTAGAAATTAATCTGAGAGTCCTAGGTCTATTGATAGATAAATTTCTAACCAGCTGGGATAAGGAAGGATCTAATGCAATACTCAAGTTATCATGATGAGAATATGTGTCTGATAAAATAGACCTTTAGGCCTTAATGGTAAAGGGCTGCAGTCTGAGTTTGTCAAACAAGTAGACCAGAAAATTGGCAATCTGAGGAATAGATGGATTATAGATATCCACTGACTGGTCCGTACACCAATGAAACAAAACCCTCCATTTTACTGCATAATTCAACGAAGAGGAGGTCCTCCTACAGTTAGAAATTGCGTCCACTGCTCGTCCTGTAAATTGCTTTCCATGCAAGAAGGACTGCATAATGGAAATATGCAAAGGTTGAGACCTTCTGGGTTGTGATTGATGCAGTGTGTGGGACTTCCCTGATAGAGAAGGTCCTTGAGAGGAGGAAGCTTCTGGGGAATGTCCCATAACAGACACCTGATCAGGTTGATCCAGGGTTTCCGAGATGACAGAGGTGCTACTATCAAGATTTTGCAGTGACATTGTTTGATTTTTAATAGAATAGTTGGAGGATATAGATATCCTATTATTCAGTTCCACGAGATCGATAGACAGTCTACTGTGTATACTCGATGATCTGGACAAGGTGACACGAGCATTGGTAGCTGATTGTTTAGGTAGGACGATCCTACTGGCAGCAAATCTGCTGGGATATTGGTTTGTTGAGAGTCCACTCCGATGGCAAAAGGCGACCCTTCCTTGAGAGCGAGTCTCCTACTACGTTCAGACGACCCAGAATATGATGGACTGAGAGATGAACATGATGAGTCAGAGCAAATAGGAGAATTTTCTCCATCAATTAAATGAGTGCCACCCTGGTTCCTGAGATACGCCACTACTGTTGAATTGTCTGACAGAATCTGCACATGTACGTTGGCTACGCAAGTAATCCATTGCACCAGTGCAAGCCAAATAGACATTATCTCTTTGATGTGCAGGAACGAAGAGTCCCAAAGACCCTGGCACTTCAGGTCTGTAGGAATCAGTGATGCACCCCAACCTGTCAAACTCATATTGTCATAATAGTAAAGCCCAGATCCGGTCCTTGAAGCAGAATTCCTTGAGTTAACCACTCAAGTTCTGCCCAAATCTGAACTTTTTGTTTTATCAGATCTGTTAAAACAATCTGGTGTTCTAACGAATGCATCTTGACACTCCAGTTCTGAGTAAAGAATATCTGGAGAGGACGCATGCGTAAGCTCCCCAGTGGAATCAAGTCTGCTGCGGCTCCGCACAGACCCATTAGATACTGTTAGAGAGTTTAAACAGAAGCAAGCATAGCAGATGACCAATTTCGCTTGGGTTATCGGAAGGCGAACCAGATTGCAATGGGTCTTGAAGCTCATTCCCAAGTGAATAAATGACTTGGACGGAGCTAAATCCAACTTCTTCACATTTATTATGAAACTGAGATGGAATACGTGAAGCAGACTCTGCACATCATTCTGAAGTGCATCTTCGTTGCCATATCTCTGAAGAATGTCGTCCAGATATGCCGATGTAACCACGACTGAATGAGCTCGGAAGTACGACATTACAGAGTTCATTATCCGAGTGAACACCCAAGATGTCAGGTTCAGACCAAAACACATCGCTCTGAATTGGTAAACCTTCCCTTGGATGGCAAAGCACAGGTACTTTCTGAAAGCTGGATAAACCATGACATGAAAGTACGTGTCCTTTCACAGCTGCCAACTCCCCAACATCGTAACTCCGCACTGCAGCACAGGCAGGGTTAGATTGGTTGAAGACATGTGCACCATCAACGTGCATTATGCCTTAGTACACGGTGTCATCGAGGCCCCATGTGGACAAACGGGGTTATGTGCCTTGCCCAAGGACACAATGCGGGAGTCCAAATCGATCGCCCAGGCGGTCACCCATCCGAGGACTAACCAGGCTCGACATAGCTTAACTTTGGTGATCTGACGAGAACTGGTTACCACAACACCACCGCGCCCCCGATGTGCTAGTATAACTGCTTGAATTTCTGAAGCCAGATTAGCTAGTAAGTGGTCTAATGTGCTTGGTAGCTGATGAGGAAGAAGCCATAACTGTCGGTGACACTGGCTGCAGTGTGGACGGAGCATCTCAATCGTCCAAAGAGGACGTTAGCTCCAACTCAGTAAAGTTTTGTGTCACTGCAACAGTTTGCTCCGACTGTTGACGGGATGGAGAAGGCTCTCCCACTTGCGAACTGACACCAGAAACTTGCTGGCTTCTTCCCCTTTGGTCATCGTCGCTGGGTGAGCTTTTGATTTTAAGGTACTTGCTCTACACAACTCTACACAATTCTACACTCTCCTCAACCGCTACAGACTTATCCAGTGATACGGCCCCTGCTGGCAGGGTTACCGCTTCACCGGTTGAGCAATCTGTTTTTAATAGAATAAGAGGCCTTATTCCTTGTTTTATATATGTTTGCAGCCTGCTCTGATTGCTCGTCTGAGCGTGATGACAGCAGCACATTTTGGATGGGTGTCGCTGAACCATCACCATATTCTTGTTCCTCTGAAAAAGACAGTGAAAAACTAGAATTAGCATGCTGCGACAGCTCCGTCATTGGATCTTCGCCGTGTACATAACGCGACCCCCTCCTCCAATGTTTGGCATCCCAAATGACACAAGTAGCACACGTATCAGGAGGAGTGCAAGACAGCAAGCATGTAAATCCAAGGCAGATTTCCTCACCTTACACTTAGTGCAAAATGATTTCATAATAATATTAGCCAAAGACTAAGTCCACTGCACTCATAAACAATCAATAAATTATACATATTAAGGAAAAAACAAAACATCTGGTAGAAGAGGCACGACAACATACGTCCTAACACCTCCAGGATGAGGACGTAACCATGGGGATAAATGGAATAAACATTCAGTAGATCTTGTTAAACTCCCAAGAAATTTAATACAAAAATTTTAATGAAAAAGCCATTAAGCATGAGAGCTTAACAGGAGGATTCATGGGAAGAGAGGGAAGGAACATTTAACAAACAGTAGGTTTATCATTAGTAAGAATGTTGATGTTCAGGCCCATGTCCCGAAAATGGGAAACATGAATAATTTTATAAAATTATTTAATAAGCTACAGCCCCGAATGTCCAAAATCTCCGTAGTTTTCCTTGAATCCACCATAATCATGATTGATTTGTGACTGGCATCTTCACAAAAGAGTATTTGAAGCACAGATGTCAGTTCAGATGTTGCCGATTTTGGGCCAAACAGAAGAATGATGTTTGTGCCACTTTCAGTCATTTCCTGGTTACTGCGCATGCGCAGTAAGCTAAAGTATGGAGAACCAGATAGGACTTTTCTTTTTTGCTTTTGTATGCAAATTTTGGGGATGGGGGTTCAAAATTTGTATTTGGGCCTGGAAATTGAAGAGTTTGCACTAGCTAAATCTGGGCCATTGGTTATTAGTATAAAAATATTAATTCATTTTCACTTCCCAAATCAACTCACTCACATTGTTACAATGTGGTGTTGACTTTTGACATCACACATTTATCAGATGTGCTGTGAATAATATTCACATCATGGACTATATGTTGGTGAGTCTGTTATTAGAAGTGTTTATGACCAAAAGGAAATTCAGACAGTGTTCTGCTTTGAGTTATTCCTCCAAACAGAAAAAGGTTGCCCGTTCTGTTTAAGAACATCAAAATGGCTTCTAATTCAAGTTTTGTAGAGATAATAAGGTCACAAAAAGTTGATCTTATGTTTCTCAGACCAATATTTGTAAAATTGCATGTAGGCTAGCTGTTTTTTATTTTATTTTTTATTTCTGTAATTATTTCTCTGCCATCAAAAGTTCATGTTCTTGGTTTATGTTTTAGGCCTCATAATCTACAGAATAGCATGGGTGGTCGTGTATTTCATCCCTTGAGAGCAAGAAGGCTTTCCAATGCTAAAGCATTGCAAAGCCTTCTTGTACTCAAGGGACAAATTTCTGAATTTTTTTTAACTTGGGTAAAATATCCGAAAAAAAAAACATTTAATTTTTTTTTTAAGCTTACATTGGTTATAAAAAGAGGACATGCAGCAGCCAAAAGGACCATGTGGGAGGGCCTGAGAAACAGATTTTAATTTTTTTAGGCCTAACAATCTAACTTCATGTTTTTCAGCTTCTACTTATCAATATGTAAAAGGATTGAATCTTTTATGACTGAGAAAAATCTCTTTCCAGGTGTTGCTATGCAACATAACATTCATCATGACAAAACAAAATTTTCATTTTTTTTATTTTTGATTCATTTTAAATAAATTTATTTATTGGTGTTTAAGGTCACATACTTATGCACAATGGCTAATCATGATGGTGACAGTTTTATGGGTGGAGGAAGCTTGAATACCCCAGAGAAAACCACGGAGCACTGACAAGCAACTGTCAGCTCCACTCACGGAGAGTTACAGAAGTTGAAGACATGTGCACCATCAACGTGCAGTGTGCCTTAGTACATGCCATCATCGAGACAAATGCCTTGCCCAAGGACAGAACGCAGCAGGTCGTCCTGGATAGGGATCAAACCTCGGGACCTCTAGAATGGAAGTCCAACAGTCTACCACTGAGCCACCATGCTCCTTTTAAATAAATTGAAATACTGAGCCAACATTAAAATTGTAAACAGCTGCCTGGGCAAAATAGTGTATATAGCTATTTGTGCACTGTATGTTGGGTAAATCTAGATTTTTCAACCTTTATATATTTCCATTCAGAACTTTCTGACAACAGACGTCCAAATTCTGAATCTGAACAACAGAATAAAATTTTGAGCTTCCAATTGTTTGAAAATATGTCCCTTCTAAAGTAAATTGCAGTTGAAGTACTTCAGCACCTCATGAAATCACTGTACATTTTTACGCTGTAGGTATATTATTCTTAAAATCACATTGGGTTTTGAATTAATGTGAGAATTGAGCAAGAATATGGAGGAATAAATGAATGAAGTAAATTAATATAGAACATTATACAGTACGAACAGAGAGTATGCCATATGAAACACTGGGCACGGTGTTTATGTTTCATCAAAATGCAGAGTTATCTGGTGAAACTCTGTGTTAGAGCAGAGACAACTAACACTGTGTTGGTCGGTGATTTTGTGTGAAAGAGATTAGTATTATTGGTTGGCAATAAACACGGTCTCACAGAAATTGCTACTGTCTTCATTTCAGTGTTTTGTGTGCGACATTCATCTTGTGGTTTGAATAATAACTTACACGGTAACTGCAAAGTTTGCAAACAAGTCGACGGGGATTAAGTCAGTAATCACTGTGCATGCAGTGTAATTTTTTGATGACCAGCCACAGAAACTGGCGAAGAGACAATTTAAAAACTTAGAAGACGAATCCCATATCCATCAAATCCCACTGGATGGGGTGACGTTTTAGAGACACTGTACACATTCACGTGAATGATAGACAGTCTAAAATAAATTTCCCGAATTCCACTCCAAAGTTTGTGCGCCATTGCCAAATGCATATACAATGTATACCACTGCAAACACTGCGAAATAATACCTAGACTAGCCACCTACTTGGAACGATGAAACACCAAGCCACTTCAATCAACAGCGTGAATAAGCTGTCACTACTGTTTATCACCTAGTACTTGAGCAGCTAATCTTTTACGCACAGCAAACGGGGTGTGTAAAAGTCAACACAGTGTTCCACGGAGTCATTTTGGGTAAAATCACCCGCCACTGCACTGAGTGAATGACACACTATACACTCTGTACGTATTGTAGGTTGTTGAACTTATAGTAGATGCTCCAAGACTTACCTTCCAGACATCCAAGTAGTTCCCATTGGAGACAAATATCATTATGCCACTCCCATGGAATAATACGGAAATACTGAGCTTCTAAATCTTTTGTTAATGTGATAACAGCAATATTCTGACTATCTTCATTTGCAGAAAAAATCTAAAACAAATTATAAAAAAAAGATATACACAACTGTGTTTTCCACAAACAATTAAAAATAATATTCCCACATAAAATAAACTAAAAACAACTTGACCATTATATTACACTAATTAAAAAAAAATACATTTGATTCATGGGTAATTAATTTTTCTCACAAATGAAGGAGGAAGGTATTTATTTTTACTTTCTTTTGTTTGATATTTGGTAGAGTGCTCAATATGTTTGCCTGAGATATTTGATCACATGTTTTTGCCTTGTTTCGCCCATATAGGCACTATCCCACATATTGTCAAAAGGCAAATCTATAAAGAGTAACCCTTTGATACTTTTGTACATCTTATGACATACAATAGCAAGAGGCCTGTCACGCCTATAGAGCTCCGCTGAGGGCCACTGATCGCATGGGCATGTTTTCTAATACTAATATTGTTACAAACTTTAGTCGAAAAATATTCAGCGGTTCAGAAATTATGGCTTGGACAAACAAATATCAAAAATATCTTAAGATTTTCTTGATCCTGTGACCTGTGACCTTGACCCTGTGGATTTACAGACCACAGAATAATTGATGACACACCGTCTATTGATAATACATATTGTTATGAAGTTTGGTGGAAAAATATTCAGCGGTTTAGAAATTATGGCTCGGACAAATAAAATGTTGACGACGGACGGACGGATGGACAGATGGACGACGGACGACAGACGACGGACGGCGGACGAATCAGTATAAGAAAAGCTCTGCTGACTTTGTCAGCGGAGCTAACAAACAGTGCTTTGATACTTTCTGGTCATTTGTTTTATTATTATTTTTAGATTTTTTAGAGTTTTCACCTCAATTCCTATTTTCTCCTGATTAGTGCACAGCGATAATCGTTGAGCCAAATGTTATCACAGCTTAAAATACTAATATAATCCTGCTGTCAAGACTTCTTAATTGATTGAGTACTAGAAGCCACTATCAGTGCTTTCAAAAAATGAGAATACCAGAGCAAAAGCCAACACTTTCCTTGCTTATATTTCATATTTCCTATTCAGTCAAACACAAATAATATTTTGTTTATATAAATTTGTTTTATTACAAATTATTGGAGAGTGCCTGTGGGCACTCTCCAATAATTTGTAATAAAACAAGTTTGATTAACAAATGCAGACCACCAAAAATAATCTAGCCTTCAACCAGATAATCACTAATGTGAAAAATATCTGGTTATTTGTACTTTCCGACGTTTGACATCGCATTTTGAAAAACGTTGAAGAAACTGAATTCCCAGTGACGTTTGAACGTCAGGATAATTAAAGTCTCGAAGGGTGAAATAATCTCATTTGAATGATAATATAAAGCATATCTGCAGAATATGAAGCATTTAAGTGTGGTAACTCCACCTCAGAAAAAAATCATAATTTGGACTTCAGGAACTCAACCAGTTAATGCAGAAATATGAAATACATTGTGTTGAGTTATATTTATATACCATTTTAAAAAAAATATAGATAAGGTGGAACCCTGTTAACTGAATACTCCTTTGCCAAAGAAAATTATTCAATTAACAGGAGTATTCAATTAACAGGGTTTGTGTCACTTTCCTGTATTCTAGAGATAAAATTTACATTTATTCTATTATATCTTGTTTGACAGACTCCCATGAGCTCTGTCAAACAATATATAATAGATTAAATGCCTGTATTGGATTAATGAGGCCAAAAAGGTCCATAAAGAAAGGAAAACTGTGCAGCGTCAGGGTAATTTCTTGACAGGTTAAAGATTTTTTATTGAATTAACAGGAGTTTACTCTATAACCTATATTCAATTAACAGGTCAAATTTGTACTAGAGGTATGGTAAATGGTTTTGTGTTGGGAAATTATTTTCAATTAACAGGGTTATATTCAGTTAAGAGATATCCAGTTAAGTGGACTCACTGTACCATTAACATAATATCTGAATGATTTTCTGCAGAACACAGCAAACTCAGGGTATTTACAAAACAAATATTATAGATAGACATTTTATCTTACAATCAACATGTATTTTGTCTGCATTAACTCCTCAACTGTCGTGTATCTGACCCCCTGAAACAGATGTTTGTATCAGGGGGTCATATACAAGCACGCTCCTTTCGCATAAGTTCCATTTTTTTTCTTTTTGTTCATCCGTACAAATAAATAGTTTGTTATATATTCGTCTACATTCTTGACTTATTTCCAATATATTGTAAGATAAAATGATTATTATCATTATGTGGATGTACAAAATATGTATCCGAGTCGAGCCCCGGGTTCTAAGGGCAGATCACGACAAGTCGTATTTTAATCTCCTTTTGTTGAATACATGTGCAAATAAATATCCACCAATCAATAAAGGTAAAATTTGAAAGACTGATGATTTGATATAAGCTTTAGAAGACCTACAAGTAGCAACTCAATGAAAATGTTCGACAAGGAGGTTCAATTTACATGGGGGCAGTGATGAGAACCCAAACCATTTCTTTCTTTTTTTTGCCTTAACTCTTTTGGCAGGACAGGCGACTAAAGTCGACAGATGGCAGACTGCGGAAAGGTACTGCAGTAGTCATTTTAGCCAACTGTGTGTGTCCATTTCTAAGTGCTTTTAACCCTTTACCCAATGCAGACGATATCAAAATTTATTATTTTAAATATCTTTTTTTTCAAATTTTTCCAAAAATTTCAACAAAACCATATCATGTGACCCCCTCATTGGGATGAGCTCATTCCAACGAGGGGTCAAATGATATGGTTTTGTTGAAATTTTTTGAAAAATAATATTTTTTCAACTGCTGATGTTGCACAGTTTGCAGGTGGATGCGGTCGATTTGTTGGGTAAAGGGTTAAACAAAGATACATATTCTTATGTTTCCTATGTTTCATGCACCATTTATGTCCTATGATGCATCTATGCCAGGTTAAAAAATCATAAAGTAATTATTGATTCAAAATCCCCCACTGCTACCCTCTCCTTCATGACCCCTACCCTCTTCTTCGTGCCAATCCATCTAGTGCCCTCCTGTGGTTGCCTTTCACCAGTCTACTGAGCTAATAATTTCCTAAGTCTGAAAGTGTGAACAGGACCAGATAGATGTAAGAAGGTTGCTTGGATGGTACTTTTTCAAGATTCTTCATATGCACACTTGAGCGCTGTACAAAACTTTCCTTGTCATCACTAAAGCTTTTTTTTCACGTGTTTCAATTCCATTCATGTTTTTCAGGGAATAGATGGCCCAACAGTTAACAGTCGTCAGAAAAACAAAATAAAAATACAGTGTTAGAAAATACATCTGTTGTGTATACATTTTCAGCAGAGAATTTGCAGCATCCTAAGCGACGTACCTTACTTTCAATTTGGGTTATTTTGTTCAGTCGTGTAAGATACCTTTTTTTCATTTCAACACTTGAAACTCCGAATGAAACGGAACAAAATAGAAATAAAAATTCACAAAAAGCAACAATGGACAATTGATTCTCCTGTGATTTCAATTTAATGGTCGCTTATTTGACGAACGAAAATGCCCATTTATCACACTCAAGCACATTTGATTCATGAAAATAATTGTTTTTACGTAAACCTCGGATCATTCAGTTCAGCCTTTTCTCATTTTGGCCAATTTTTAGAATGCGACTTTTAATCGCCCCGACTATTTTTCAAGGCAACTTTGGTCTTTTGGGCTGGTCCCTGATTCTATGTTCCATCTTCAAATATCAATGACTGAAGACATTTCTTAGTATTTTAGATCACATGGCAATTTACGGTTAAGAAAATTGTCACTTGATCTAAATCGCTATCACCACTTGATATGAAAAGCTTTGATTCATTTCAACTATTTATGATCATGAACAGAAAACTCAATTCTGGAATTGTTTTTAAAACTGGCTTGATTTTTTCTGCACCCTTTCCCTCACCTATGAGGGAGTCCAAGCATCACTCACATAAAATTTGATTGCAATGTGGCCACGATTTGGGAGAAGACCCAAACATCATCTTCAAAATGGACAACAATGTACAATGTTAGATGGATGAAGAATGATCATTACAGTTCACCTTGACTTTCCATCTGCTGAGCTAAAAAGTTTAAGTGACTTCAGGCCATCACAAAATAAGCACGAGGCTGTTCCAAGGTGAGCTTAGCACCTCCTGGTGAGTCTGAGAGGCGGGATTATCTCTGTGAGACTCCTTTCAAAGGCTATGCCTCCAGACCTCCAAGTCTTGTCTTTCTCATTCCCAAGCTTCTGTATACCTTGTGGTAGGTAAAGGCCAGGGAATGAGGTTGAAGTTGGCTAACTCTGATAAAAAGTTTCTAGAAGACATGAAATATATGCATCTGCTGTGTACTGTAAAATTTTAGAAATATGTTACGGAATTTGGACTTGATGCATTGCCATTTAGCTTGGTGGAATGTGTGGACAGCATAACTTGATACATAGAGATTATTACCATTATGTGGATGTACAAAATATGTATCCGAGTCGAGCTCGTCGTGATCTACCCTTAGAACCTGGAGCGAGACTCAGATACATATTTTGTACATCTACATAATAGTAATAATGATTTTATCTTACAATATATTGGGGATAAGTCAAGAATGTAGACGAATATATAACAAACTATTTATTCATACGGAAGAACAAAAAGATTAAAAATGGAACTCATGCGAAAGGAACATGCTTGTATCTGACCCCCTGATACAAACATCTGTATCAGGGGGTCGGTTACAGGACAGTTGTGTAGTTAATACAGACAAAATACATGTTGATTGTAAGATAAATATACATTATCATGACCATGTGCATGTCATAATTTGTATCAGATTCTTGGTCGTGTTTATAATTTGATTGCAATGGGCTCTTCAGGGCGAGTTGTGATCCAATTGTAAACACAACCGAGAATTTGATACAAATCACAGGAAATGCACAGGATCATGATGATACATTTATCTAAAAATCCCATTACCTAAAGCCTGTTTTTCCCATTTTTCAGTTTAAATTGTGTTGAAATTGGTCAAAATTGTAAATTTCAGGAAGTATATCTTAATGCATACCCAGTAATAACAATGAAAATGTGTAATAATGGGGGATTCACCAGAAATTTAATTTTTTTTTTTTTTTTGGGGGGGGGGGGTGTGGTGTGGGGAGGGGGGGGGGGGCAAATTAAGTTGATTGTTATATAAATGTCTGAAAAGGCATGTTATACTGGACTTCCCTACAAGATGTCATTAAGATCAGAAACCCTGTCAGCTGAGTTCTGAACCTACACAGACAAAAATGTCCATATCTCAACAGAAAAAAGTGGCATAACTCACACGTGGAATACACAGACAGCATAACTTGACATGTGTCTGAAAAGGCATGTCATACTGGACATTCACACTAGATTTCATTAAGATCATACCTTTATTAGTTGTGTTATGACACTGTACAGACAAAAATGTCCTTTTCGCAAAACATAAAAGAGGCATAACTCACAAGTAGAATGTACAGACAGCATAATTTGATAAGTGTCTGAAAGAGCATGATATAGAGGAAATCCATAAAAGATTTCATTAAGATCAGATCACTATCAATTGAGTTGTAAATTTGTACAGACAAAAAATGTTGATTTCCCAAATTGAAAAAGGGACATAACTGAAGGGGAATGTGCTGACAGTATAACTTATGTGTCTGAAAGGGCACTTCATACTGAACATTCACGTAAGCTATTATTGAGATTGGACCACTATCAGCTAAGTTATGAACGCGTACAGACAAGACTGTCTATTTCTTTGCAGAAAAAGGGGCATAACTCACAAGGAGAATGCGAGGAGAGGATAACCCGATATGTGTCAGAAAATGCATGTCATACAGGACATCCATATATATAATCAGTGAACTATCACCTGAGTTATGAACTCGTAAGGACAAAAAATTTCTTCTTACTCATAATTCACATCTATATAGTTTCGTACAAATCTTACTGAACATGATGAGTTTATGATAGAAATGTAGCCTTAAAAAGGTTCATAATTCTGGACAAAAACTCACTTAAGGCTCCATAAAGTAGATCTTCTGTTTCTCAGGCCATTTTTTTGTAAAATTACATGTGGGCGGGAAGTTTTTTATTTTATTTTTTTATTTTTGTAATTATTTCTTTGCCATCAAAAGCTCATGATCTGTTTATGTTTTAGGCCTCATAATCTTCAGAATAGCATGGGTAGTGGTGTATTTTATCCCTTGAGTGCAATAAGAGACAAATTTATCAATTTTTTTTTAACTTGGGTACAATATCAGATATAAACCATTTAATTTAAATTTTTTTTAAAGTTTGCATTGGTTATAAAAAGAGAGCAGGCGACAGTCAAAACGACCATACAGCATACAGGAAGGCCTGAGAAACAATTTTTTTATTTTTTTAGGCCTAAATGAAAAATATTTTCCACATGGATGGATTGATGGATGGATTTATGAATGGATGGATGGATGACAAACAGATAAACACCATTTCAATATCCCCCTCCTGACTTTGGCGATTTTTTGGAGGGGGATAAGATTATCAAGTATGCATGAACAGGGGTGGTGGAACTGGAAGGGGGCTAGGTGTTCTTCAGACCCTCCACTTTTTTTGCCATGTTTTTTTGTATGCATATGTTTTAACACAATCAATGGCAGGTGAAACAAGGAGTGGATCCAGAGCCTCCACTGTATTTTCGTCATCTATGTTTCTCTCGTACTGGTTCAGTTTCGATGGAATCCGGATAATTTTTTGTAGTAAATGGCAGGAAACACTAAAATGTATACAGTCTGTAAATAAATCAGTTAACTGAAGTAGATAATAATCTTACAGACATACATATACCAAATCCACCCCCAGACAAGATAATCCACAGACAGTACAATTGCTGTAAACGTCTGGTAAAGCATACAGGTGAGGTCTATTTATGTCGTTACGACCAAAGCTGATAAAAAGACCTCACCTGCATGCTTTACCGATGTTTTTTAATGGCTCTCAAAGTGTGAAATCTTTCAAATACATCTGAAAAATCTCAAAATATCCATTCAGATGCATGGAAATGGGGATTTTGAGACCCTGGAATTTAAAATTTTCATACCAACGACCATCCATCACCCGATCCATCCATCCCCCCCCCCTGCCCCCCCATTTTGAAAATCATTCTTCTGCCCCTGATGAGCCAATCTGATAGCCACTTTGACTTGTGAGGCTTGTGAAATATACTACTCAAAGTTTGCCATTGCTTGTGACATATTTGCGATATTTTTGTGGATATGATTGAGGAATGTATTGAGATGGTCCCCAGTGTTTACATTAGCTCTCTTGACAGGCAGACTTTTCTTGACAGTCATGGAAAGCATGTATCCCTTAATTTTCATGATGTTTTCATGTACTGTCTACATATACATGACATGTGTAGGGTATTCAATCTTCATTTCAACACAAACCCTTGTGATTTAATGATTAAATATGGCAAATGCCAATCTAAGAAGACATTTGTCTGATGCAGAAATGTGGTGGGGTGTAGGGATGATGGAGCAAGGGGCTACCCATCGTCAGGTTGGTGAAGCCCTTGGTGTGCACCATACGGTGATCACTAGAGCCTGGGCAAGATTTCAGCAATATGGCACACCAGTAAGATGGCATGGTGGTGGCAGAAATAGGGCAACATCTGAAGCTGAAGACCGGTTTTTGATCATTCAGGCCCGTAGGAACTGCTTTGCCACAGCAACCCAGCTTCACAGTGACCTTCAGAATGCATCAGGGGTAAATGTTTCGAAGCAGACTATCCAGGCAAGGTTGCACGAAGTGGTCTCCGATCGAGAAGACAAGGTATTCACATTCCGCTGCCCCAGAACCACTGCCAGGCACGATATGAGTGGGCCATGGACCATGTTGGATGGACCAGAGAAGTTTGGCGACCTGTCCTTTTTACAGATGAGTCAAGGTACTGCCTAGACCACACACTTAGGTGGTCTAAGGTATGAAGAAGGCCAAGAGAGTGATTCCATGCAGCCAACATTGCTAAGCATGACCTCTATGGTGGAAGGTCAATCATGGTCTGGGGCAGATCAGTAGGGATGGACATACAGAGCTCTGTGTCCTTGAACGTGGTACATTGATGGCACAGCGGTATATTGATGAGATCTTGGATGGCCACGTCAGATTGTATGCATGTGCAATGGGTGATAGATTCATTCAGATGGATGATAATGCCCATTCTCATGTTGCCCATGCTGTCGGGGAGTACCGACAGAGGGAGGGGATTGAGCGTATGGACTGGCCAACAAGATCTCCTGACCTCAATCCAATCGAACATATCTGGAATGAGTTGCAGCTTACAATTTCAGCCCATCCAGTCCAGCCAAGAAGTGTCCAGGAGCTTGGTGTCATGTTGGTCCAAGAATGGAACAACATCCCACAAAAGACTACCAGGAACCTGATTGGTAGCATGAGAAGGCATTGTCAATCTGTAATTAACAGTAATGGGTCTCATACTCGATACTGAACCCATACCAATTCGCTACGTCAAGTTTTTGGCAAATTTGAAAAATTTCCTGTTTTACCGATAACATCCATTTTCCATGGTTATCGTATTCAAAGGCTAAAAAATAATGTCAAACACAAATAAAATCTTAATTTCTGCACTTAAATCATTAAAGATATAATTAAATAAAAAATATATACACTTTTTATTACAATATTTCAACTAAAATGTAAAACAGGTAGTTGGATATACTTGGTGCTTAGCAAACTTTGAGTAGTATATAACCGAATCCTGCATGGAGGCCTAGGCAATTTCTTCAGGCTATTTGAGTTTCAAGTAAATTTAACTGTACATAATAAAACTCACTTTGTCCATGTTCGGTGGATCTTGATACATGTACCACTTTGTACCACTCTGGAATTTATATGAAAGCTTGAAAGTTTTGACCCAGCAATTAGAATCTAAATTCCCTACTGTATGTAATTCTCTTACTCTTATCAAAGTCAGGAATGAAATCTGTAAAAATTGTTTCTGGTTCTTGAAAGCTGGTGACCAGCCACCTGTGTTTAAAAGAAATAAACATTTAGGCTCCATAAAGTAGACCTTCTGTTTCTCAGGCCATTATTTGTAAAAGTGCATGTGGGCGGGCATTTTGTTATTTTGTTTTTGTAATTATTTCTCTGCTGTCAAAAGTTCATGTTACTGATCTGTTTTATATTTCAGGCCTCATAATCTACAGAATAGCATGGGTGTTGGGGGGAGGGAAGGGGGTGGGGGGTGGGAGGGGGAGGGGGGGGGTATTTCATCCTCTGAGCTGGCCGTTCAAATCCGTTGGGCTCAATGATACGACCCAACCTGTTTGACAGGCATCCGTGCAGACTGTAAAACTCGGATCCGGCAATTGCAGTGGAACTCTCTGAGTTAACCACTGAAAACCTGCCCAAGTTTGAATCTCTTATTCACTTGATTGACAAGAAGATGTCCGTATCAAACGAAAAAATAATCTTCACCCTCCAATTCTGATGAGAAGAAATTGGCGAGGACAAGTGCGTAACCGCCCCATCGGAATAAAATCGCGGCAGCTCTGCACAACGTATTAGTATCATGAGATCTCTTGCTGAGACCTTGTCTGAGCGAAGACAATAGTAAGCTTAACAACTGATTAATTTCGCTCTGGGTAATGGCAGATGAACGAAAATGTTGTGCGTTTCGAAGCTCATCCCCCAGTGGGTGAATGACTTGGATGATACCAGATCCGACTTCTCCTCGTTTACTTATGAAACCGAGACGTCGGAGCAATAGAAGCAGATTCTGCATATCGTTCTGAAGCGTTAACTCATTGCCGTACCTCTAAAGAATATGTCGTCCAGGTAGGCTGGAAAGGGAGAGAGGAAACACTGATTTAGCAGTGGAACATTCATAGCAAGAATGACCACAACAAGGTCATGCCTCGAAAATAGGTAACATGAATAATTTCGTAAAATAATTATAAGTTACAGCCCTGAACATTTGTTTCCACTGTTTTTTCCTCTCCACGTTCTATTTCCTCCTTATATCCACCATTTCTCTCATAATTATGTGTCTGGCATCCTTAAAACTGAGATTTACAAGCACAAATAACAGTGAAGTGTAACTCCATTGAGGGCCAAACAAAGAAAGAAAATTGTGCCAATTACGAGATCTCCTTGACACTGCGCATGCGCAGTGGAGTAAAAGTATGGAGGACCATATAGGACATGTAATTTTCAGTTTTAGATGCAAATTTTGTGGATTGGGGGGTAAACTTTGTGTTTGGCAATGGTGGCTGAATTTCTGAGTTTGGCCCAAGTTAGTTCTTCAACTCTTTCCCCTGGAATGTGAATTCAGGCCATCCAAAAGTAAATTCCCCTGAGAGATAATGTTATAACCAGTAACAAAATAAATTAAAAATTTTTTAAAAAGTATTGGTGAATTTGACCCACATCTTAATAACCTGGATTGGCCTATGATCTCACTTATAAGCTGGAGTGACCACAAGGGAAGGGCAGTGTGTATCAGAGAGGCCAACTTCCCCCCTACCCCACCCTTTCTGGGGAACTTTTCTATTTTATTATATGGTTTCTTGGCTATACAGTAGTGTCTGAATAACAGTTATATTCTGAACCCCAAGGCATGAGTACCAATCTAGTGTGGGGCAATAGGTAACCATCTTACAGAGTAGTAAGTGGGAAACTCTCCTTTTTCTTGTAAGGTTTCTGGGGCACAGTGAAGGATCTAAGATGGCTGTGAACTGTACCTCCTCCACCCGGGATTCAACCCTGGGTTGATGGAGGGGGGGGGGGGGCAGTATATAACTGTCTAAAGACATTTAAGATGTTTTTCATACAGTCTCGATAGTCACATGTATTAAATTTTCATAGGAAACAATGGGTGAGGATTGAATAAAACAAGAGCTGGACATTCGTCCGGTGCATACCCCCACGTGGTGTAGTGCCTAGTGTGGGCATACCTATGACCAACAAATATTATTTATGAATATTCTTGTATGGACTGATGGACGGATGCACAGATGGATGGATGCAATCCAGTATACCTCCCCCCCCCCTTCCATTTTCTTCGAAAGTTTTCAACAATTTCCAACAATTTCTAAGTCAAAAGGTATGGTAAATTGTTTGGTGTTTGGAAGTTTTATGCAATGAGGCAGAAGCCTTTGTCATAGACAAACTGCATGCCATATTTCAATGAAATCCGATAACCCCAATCCAGTATGCCCCCCCTCCCATTTTCTTTGAAAGTTTTCAACAATTTCCAAGTCAAAAGGTATGGTAAATTGTTTGGTGTTTGAAAGTTTTATGCAATGAGGTAGACGCCTTTGTCATAGGCAAACTACATGCCATATTTCACCAAAATCCAATAACCCATACCTGAGATACAGGCTGAACAGACAAATAATGTCTATTTCCTACAATTTCTAAGTCAAAAAAGGGGGATAACTCTAAAAAGGAGAATGTGAGAAATATCGTTGAATGCTTTTTTTAAAGCCTATACCATAAGCAGTGTTCATGGAAAATTTTGTTGCAATAGAACATTCGATACCCGAGATACAGGCTGAACAGACAAAACTTGGCTCAGACGGACACAATTGCTAAGTGAACAAGTAATAAAAAAAAAAATAACTAGTGTGGGCATACCTATGACCAACAAATATAATAAAAAATAATAATTTACTTAAGTTATGAATATTTTCGGACGGACTCACACATGGACGCACAGACAGACGGACAGACGGACGAATGGACGGACGGACAGATGCATGTAATCCAGTATACCCCCATTTTCTTCGAAAGTGGGGGTATAAAAATAAAAAATAAAAATAAAATCCTCCCTCCCTCCCTCCCTCCCTCATTTGTTTGAAAAAAAAATGCCTGAGAATCAATTAATTTTTTTGTATGGCCTTATACAGTAATTCCAAAAATGAAAACATATTCTATATTTAATTAATATCAAGTTTTTACCCACCTGTGTTAGATGGAGTCAATCGAGAAGCAACAGCTGTATGATTAACATCAAGAACTGAAGAGGCAGAAAAATCCCAGTCTGAAACACTGTAACTTCCTGACAACATTGTCTCAGGTTTACAAAATCCTGAATAAAAGTTAATGGAACAATTTTTGTTTAATTTTATATATTCATTTTCTCCAAGCTGTGATATAAAAAATTATGTATGTCAAAATATCTTATGAATTGCACTACACCCATTTCCCCCAATTCATTCACCTCTAACACTCTGGTAATGCAACAGAATTGTCTTCCTTAACTCTGTTTTTCTCTTGTATACCTGTGAATTTTACCAATGATAATCTCTGCGATCTTTCAAACAAGGTATATTTGGCTAAATATCAAACTGCATTTTTTGCTGCTGAAAACATTGCTATTTTGACATCAGAGTGCAGAGGATTAAACCAGAGGCCCAAAGCCGCTTTAACCATTCATCGGAGGAAGTTTTTTCAACCTTAACCTGCTGAGTATTTTCAAAGTATTCTTCATCAAATCTAGTCATGGCTGCTGTTAAGCAGCCATGACCAGATTTGATAAAAAATCATAATAGGCCAATTCCAAATCTACCAACTATTCACAAGCACTGCCAAACTTCCAAGGTCATTGCTCTTTCAAAGGCATACAAAACACGCCTACTGCCAGTACTTCAAATAACTGTATTTTTGTTCTGTTCATCTAGAAATTTTTGTCAGCGGATGCTTCAAGGTATGGTATGTCAAGTGCATGCCTCAAGGTAACACACATTATATGTAATTACAGAAATAAGTGTTCCATACAGTTAAAACTAGAAGTCCTGTCACGAACTGTGCGCTTATCTAGGCTTAATTACGCGTAGAGATTGCGCGCAATTGCCATATCGAAGGGCATCCAAAGCACGGCTGGTTCTCCGGGTAACTCATAGCAAACACAGGCAATGTTTCTGCCAATGGACCTCCGGGTTACCCGGAGGTCCATTGGCTGAAACATTGCTTGTGCACAGGCCATATGTACAGAATTTGATAGCCTTACTATGGTCATAATGCGTAGATTAACGCGCAAGTCGACATGCTATTTGTGCGCATTTCATGACAGGACTTCTAGTTTTAACTGTATGTCTGTCTATTTTTTCCTGTTGTGGGGAGTGGGGATGAGGGGGAGGGCAGACAGAGATAAAATAGAGAGAGACAGATGATAATTTCCATTATAATGAGTTTGGAAGGATTTCAAGGTGGGGAGGAGGGGGTGTCAGTTGCACCAATTTTTGTGTTTTCCATAAAATCACTTAAAATTTTTAAATAAATAGAGGATATCTAGTGTTTTTGAATGGATACCAAAAATTATCTCATGAGTGACCACAACAAATGTTTATTTTTCACAAGCTCTTGCACGAGCAAAAATAGCCCTTTATCTCGGTCACAAGTGAGAAAGTTTTCGGTATCAACTCCAAAGCACTAGATTTTTCATCTGGGGGAAAATGTTACCACAGCATTAATGTGCTGTGATAAAACTAATGTACTACAGCATTCACCATGGCAGTGCTGATTGCTGTGGCCAATTTCGAGGGCTGACTATTACCACTGAAGTTTCAGCTGTGTTTCATTGTTTCCTTGTTTTATTTTTCATTTTTAATGCATAGTAGGCTTATATAAAATATAATCATGGGGGAAAATGATATAGTACAATTTATTTATCTGAGTTAGTGATTTATTTACCATTTAATTACTTTAAAATAATTAATTGGATTACTTTAATCAACTAGAGCACACTGTCACAGTGCCGAAGCTGCAACGATTCGTGCAATGCCAATGATGTTTTAAAACTCGTTGGTGACAAAAAAAACTTGGTGACAAAAAAACTTGTTGGTGACAAGTCCATAAATGTAACAGAAATTATCCGAATGACATGCACTATTGAGAGGGTGTAGACATCATGAGGATACACTTACATACCAAGTATGGTGTCATTCCATCAAGTATTTTAGGAGTTATGATGTTTTTTAAACTCATTGGAGACAAAAAACCTTGTTGGTGACAAAAAAAACTTGTTGGTCACAATGTAACAGAAATTATCCGAATGACATGAACTTTTGAGAGGGTATAGACATCATGAAGATACACTTGCATACCAAGTATGGTGTCATTCCATCAAGTATTTTTAGAGTTATGGTGTTTTTTAAACTCGGTGACAAAAAAACTCATTGGTGACAAAAAAACTCGTTGGTAACAAGTCCATAAATGTGACAGAAATTATCCGAATGACATGTACTATTGAGAGCGTGTAGACATCATGAAGATACACTTGCATACCAAGTATGGTGTCATTCCATCAAGTATTTTAGGAGTTATGGTGTTTTTTGGTGACAGACCGACTGACAGACTGACAGAACGACCGACAGACAAACCGACCGACATTGCCACACATAGAGCTGCTCGTCGCAGCCAAAAAAAGTGGCCTTGACATGAGTAATTTTTGTTAAGTTCAGGTAAAAAGTATTCTCCTTCTGATTGACTATTTATTTATTTATTTATTTATTTATTTATTTATTGGTGTTTAAGGTTACATACTTATGCACAATGGCTAATCGTGACCAAGACAGTTTTACGGGTGGAGAAAAATTTTACTGGTATAATAGGACTAGGTAACCAATGGTTGGGGTAGAAGTTCTCCACAGTGAGAAGAGGTATGAGCAGTCAGCTAAACTTCAATGTGACCATAATCTTTTACCTAATTATTTGGCCGCAAGATACAAACTCAGCAGTTATTTATTTATTTATTGGTGCTTAAGGTCACATACTTATGCACGAATGGTTAATCATGACCGTGAAA
This sequence comes from Pictodentalium vernedei, assembly GCA_031216915.1. Lineage (NCBI taxonomy): Eukaryota > Metazoa > Mollusca > Scaphopoda > Dentaliida > Dentaliidae > Pictodentalium > Pictodentalium vernedei. The sequence continues at coordinate 880,463,164 of CM062297.1, read as the reverse complement.
GTTTTACAGGTGGAGGAAGCCAGAGTACCCGGAGAGAACCACAGAGCAACGACGAGCAGCTGCCAGCTCCCCAACATTGTAACAGGCAGCACAGACAGGGTTAGATTGGTTGAAGACATGCGCACCATTCACTTGCAGTACATCTTAGTACACAGCATCATCGTGCCCCCATGGGGAGAATTGGGGTTAAGTGCCTTGCCCAAGGACACAACGTGGGAGTCCGAATCGATAGCTAAGACGGTCACCCATCTGATGATTAACCGGGCTCGATGTTGCTTAACTTTGGTGTTCTGATGAGATCCGGCTACTACAACGCCACTACGCACTACTCAGCAGTTCAAAAAAATTATTTTTCAAAAAATTTCAACAAAACCATATCATGTGACACCTCATTGGAACAAGCTCATTGAGCTTGTTCCAATGAGGGGTCACATGATATGGTTTTGTTGAACTTTTTTGAAACATTTGAAAAAATAATATTTAAATATAATGAATTTTGATAACCCATGTGTTGGGTAAAGGGTTAAACACCAAAATGATTAGTAGAAGAGTTGAAATATTAAATGAATGTTACCTTGTATAAGTGATGGTGTAGTTGTGGATATCTGTGAAGCTAAAATAGAAATGTACAATAATTTCTTACCACATTGATTTATATGACATAGATCTGCAATCCTTTATGTTGCACAATTAAAAACATAAGTATTGCAGAGATCATAGGTGTGAGTTGGTTTCTTTGTAATAAAATGTGGACAGTAGTTCAAATAATATCACATATCAGAACAACCAACCAATAATTACACATTATTTATTTACATGGTAATCTCATCACTCCATTTCATTTTTTGACAGCTCACACATTATCATCAATAAATTATAATAAACCCTGAAATATTTAATCAAAATGGCATAAAAGTATCATCGCATAATAAGGTAATGGAGGATAACCCTTTGATGGAAGAAAAGGTGAAGTTATTTATTATTTATTTATTATTATTTATTGGTGTTTAAGGTCACATACTTATGCACAATGGCTAATCGTGACCGTGACAGTTTTACGGGTGGAGGAAGCCGGAGTACCCGGAGAGAACCACCGAGCAACGATGAGCAGCTGTCAGCTCTCCAACATCGTAACTCTGAACTCTGCACCACAGCACAGGCAGGGTTAGATTGGTTGAAGACATGCGCACCTTCGACGTGCAGTACGCCTCAGTACACAGCGTCATCGTGCCCCCATGTAGGCAATCGGGGTGAAGTGTCTTGCCCAAGGACACAACGCGGTTGCCGCAGGTGGGATTCGAACCGAGGACCTCTCAGCTTGCAGCCTGCACCTCTACCAACTGAGCCACCGCGCCCCCAAAGGTGAAGTAAACAATTCACTGCATGGTGATCTGACTGCAATGCAACCAGCATTTCAACACTGACTGTATTGCAAGCAGAGCAACAATTAATAAACAACAAGTGCAATACCGATCGCCAACGATCAGGCAATCGTCCCTCACGGTACGTGGATTAATGTGAAATATATTGACATTTCCTCAATAAAACCCCCCAAAATATGGATATCAAAGGAACAACTCAACTAACTAGTCCTCATATTCCCCATATTTCTGTGGTTTTACTGGAAGCATCCAAATACCTGTAAAAAAGTTAAGTTTAGGCTAACTTGCATAATTTATGCACAAGAAAAAAAACCTGTATAATATGTTATTTATCTTATGTCTCATCCTTTCAATCTGAAAATTTGAAAACAAAAGCATGAAAGTATCTCTGAGATAAGTTGGTAACAGTATACAACATAATACACACAAAAATATTACCCGAAAAAAAAGTTAAATAAGGCTAATTTGAATAATTTATGTATGAGAAAAAAACCAGTAGGATATGTTATTAGTCCCCTACGGAAACCGTAAGGGGACTATAGGATTGCACTCTGTCCGTCTGTCTGTCCGTCTGTCAATCTGTCTGTCTGTCTGTCTGTCCGTCCACCTGTCTGTTTTTTATGTTACCACCTCTCCCTCCAACATGCTTTAAACTATACCTTTCATATTTGGTACATGGATAAATGGTTCTGAGGGGATGATGCACACTCAAAATTTTTTTTTCAGAATCCAAGATGGCGGAATGGCGGCCATTTTTGTTGTGTTTTTTAAGCTTTTTTTCTCTATTTTCATGTTACCACCCCTCCCACCAACATGGTTCAAGCTACACTTTGCATATTTGGCACATGGATAGAGGGTTGGGAGGGGATGATGCACGTTCAATATTTTTTCTTCAAAATCCAAGATGGCAGCATGGCGGCCATTTTTGTTGTGTTTTTTAAGCTTTTTCTCTATTTTATGTTACCACCCCTCACTCCAACATGGTTCAAGCTACACTTTTTATATCTGGCACATAGATAGAGGGTTGTAATGGGATGTTGCATGTTCAATATTTTTTTTCCAAAATTCAAGATGGCACCATGGCAACCATTTCTGTTGTGTTTTTTAAGCTTTTTTTCTCTATTTTATGTTACCACTGCTCCCTCCAACATGGTTCAAGCTGCACTTTTCATATATGGTACATGGATAAAGGGGTTGTGAGGGGATTATGCATGCTCAATTTTTTTTTTCAAAATCTAACATCTGTCTGTCTGTCCGTCTGTCTGTCTGTCTGTTTTTATGTTACCACCTCTCCCTCTAATATGCTTCAAGCTACACCTTTAATATTTGGTACATGGATAAATGGTTCTGAGGGGATGATGCACAGTCAATATTTATTTTTCAAAATCCAAGATGGCTGAATGGCGGCCATTTTTGTTGTGTTTTTTAAGCTTTTTTCTCTATTTTATGTTACCACCCCTCCCTCCAACATGTTTCAAGCTACGCCTTTTATATATGGTACATGGATAAAGGGTTGTGAGGGGATTATGCACGCTCAATATTTTTTTTTCAAAATCTAAGATGCTTATATACTCTAGTGTCTTCTGTGACAAAAACACCTTATGTCACAAAAGTGCCGTAGGGGACTAATACCACCTCGGTGGTCAAACACTTGTTTATCTTATGCTGCTAGATCTCCGTACCAAAAATTATTGAAATCAGAAATGCCATTCAGAAGTTCTGAGTGTATAATGAATTACACGCAATTTCCAACAAAAATGTGCACCAGTTGGCCATCTTGAATTTCTTTCGGAAAAAAATGACGTGCACCAATTTTTACGAATGCCCCATCAAATCTGAAAATTTGAAACAAAAGTGCCAAAGCATCTCTGAGATACAGGTGGTAACAGGACAGAAGGATAGACAGATGACGGACAGATGGATGGACATTCTTACACATTCTTACTTGTGGGGTTTTTCCCATGTTAAACCCTAACCCCACAAGGTCAAAAAATTAACCCCACAGTGCAAAAATTAACCCCACAAGTGCCCACTGTATTAACTTAACCCTACAACTACCACTGACCCTAAATTGTAAACCGCACAATGTACCTCTGCTAAGCCTGGGTGGATGGATGGATGGACGAATGGACGGATGGACAGATGGACTGACAGACAGATGTATCGATGGATGGACAGATGGATGGACAGATGGATGGATGCATGGACAGATGGATGGATGGATGGATGGATGGATGGATGGATGGATGGATGGATGGATGGATGGATGGATGGACGGACAGATGGACATATGGACGGGCGGACAGATGGATGGATGGATGGATGGATGGACAGACGGATGGACGGATGGGTGGGCGGGCGGGCAGGCGGGCAGGAGGGTGGGCGGGCGGGTGGACAGACAGACAGACAGACAGACAGACAGACAGACAGACAGACAGACAGACAGACAGACAGACAGACAGATGGAGTGCAATCCAATAGTCCCTTCATGGTGAAACCGTGGGAGACTAAAAATATATACTTTAATGCTAACCATTTTGAAAAGACTTAGGTTTTGCTAAGATACATAAATTTCATCGACAGTAACATCCTCTATAACAGATACTATTCTAAATTATGAAAACCAAACCAAGATTACCACAAACAAAATAATTTCCCACAAGAACTGAACACAAGCTGACTATCCATTAACAGAGAGTTCAAAGCAATCAACCATTCAGAATACAAGACATACTGATAGAAAACATGCGCAAGAAAACTATACCTATACTACTCAAAGCACCACATATTTGACACATCATTGTAAAATTTTCTTGTGACACATTTGCAATATTTTTGGTGGATATGATTGAGGAATGTATTGAGATGGTCCCCAATGTTTACATTAGCTCTCTTGACAGTCAGACTTTTCGTGACAGTCATGGAAAGCATGTACCCCTTGATTTCCATGATGTTTTCGTGAACTGTCTACATGTACATGAGATGTGTAGGGTATTCAGTCTTCATTTCAACACAAACCCTTGTGATTTAATGATTGAATATAGCGAATGCAAATGGTAAGAAGACATTTGTCTGAAGCAGAAATGTGGTAGGCTGTAGGGATGGTGAAGCCCTTGGTGTGCACCATATGGTCATCACCAGACCCTGAGCAAGATTTCAGCAGTATGGCACACCAGTCAGATGGCATGGTGGTGGCAGAAACAGGGCAACATCTGCAGCAGAAAACAGGTTTTTGATCATTCTGGCCCATAGGAACTGCTTTAACACAGCAACCCAGCTTTCAGTGACCTTCAGAATGCATCCGTTGTAAATGTTTCGATGCAGACTATTCGGGCAAGGCTACACGAAGGTGGTCTCCAATCGAGAAGACCATGTATTTGCATTCAGTGGTCCCTGAACCACCACCAGGCATGATATGAATGGGCCATGGATCACGTTGGATGGACTAAGGATTAATGACCTGTCCTTTTTACACATGAGTCAAGGTACTGCCTAGACAACACAGATAGGCGTTCTGGGGTATGGAGAAGACCAGGAGTGCAATTCCATGCAGCCAACATTGCTGAGCATGACCGCTATGGTGGAGGGTCAATAATGGCCTGAGGCGGCATCAGCAGGGATGGACGTACAGAGCTGTGTACATGACCATGGTACATCGACTCACAACAGTATATTGATGAGATCCTGGATGCCCACGTCAGATTGTATGCAGGTGCAGTGGGTGATAGATTCATCCTGATGGACGATAATGCCCATCCTGATGTTGCCCATGCTGTCCGGGAGTACCGACAGAGGGAGGGGATTGAGCATATGGACTGGCTAGCAAGATCCCCCGACCTCAATCCAATCAAACATGTCTGGAATGAGTTGCAGCTTGCAATTTCAGTCTGTGCAGTCCAACCAAAAAGTGTCCATGAGCTTGGTTCATGCTGGTCCAAGAATGGAACAACATCCCACAAAGGACCATCTGGAACCTGATTGGGAGCATGAGAAGGTGTCAAGCTGTAATTAACAATAATTGGTCTCATACTCGATGTTGAACACATATCAGTTCGCTCCGTCAACTTTTTGCCAAATTTGAAAAAATTCCTCTTTTACCAATAATATCCATTTTCCATGGTTATCGTATTCAAAAGCTCAAAAATAATGTCAAACACAAACAAAATCTCAATTTCTGTACTTAGATCATTAAAGATAACAATATTTCAACTAAACCGTAAAACAGGTAGTTGGATATACTTGGTGCTTAGCAAACTTTGAGTAGTATATAATTTATTTATTTATTGGTGTTTAAGGTCACATATTTCTGCACAATAGCTAACCATGACCATGACAGTTTTATGGGCGGCGGAAGCTGGTGTAGTCGGAGAGAACCACTGAGCATTGGCAAGCAACTGTCACCTCCCCAACATACTAACTCCACACAAGCAGGGTTAGCATTGGTTGAAGTCAAGTGCACCATCGACATGCAGTATGCTTTAGTACATAAAGCCACTATGCCCCCATGTGGGCAATGAGGATGAAGAGTCTTGCCTAAGGACATTATGCGGTTGCCACAGCTGGGATTTGCACTGAGGACATCTCGGCTTGCACCTCTACCTACTAAGCCACTACATATAACAAATTATAATTAGAATATATCGTGTGTAAAATAAAATGAAACTAGAATGGTGTCATTTGTGTGCAAAGCACAATAAGGTGTATCCTAACATTTTTAGTTTGCCATCACAATAGTTACAAATCAATTCACATTCTCTGACAACAAAAGTGGCATTACGAGTGCACAAGGGACCGGATCAAAAATCTCGAACCTTTATGCACAGTTAGAGACCCTACCAGATTATATGAACACTCTTTCAACATTTTGAGTTAAAACCTCTTGACCCCTTTTGCCAGGAACCGATTCTCTAATGACAAAGTGGCACGACGGTCGCCACATGAGGCTGAATACATGAAAGTGTCCACGTCACTGTAGCATAACTTGACTGTGTGTAGAGTTTGATGAAAAGGATAATTTTCAATGTTTAACCCTTTACCCAACGCTGACGATATCAAAATATATTATTTTAAATATAAATTTTTTAATTTTTCAAAAATTTTCAACAAAACCATATCATGTGCCCCCTTGTTGGAAAGAGCTCGTTCCAACAAGGGGTCACACGATATGGTTTTGTTGAAATGTTTTGAAAAATAATATTTTTTCAACTGCTGAATTTGCATATTACTCAGACGGATGCAGGCGATTTGTTAGGTAAAAGGTTAAGACAGGATTATGAAATAAGATAAGAATTGTGATAATTGAGAATATGTTAATTTCTGTTCCCTAAATGCTATGTTTTCAATAAGAATAATTTGAGGTGTAGACTGTGTTAAAGAATTGATGCCTAGGTTAATGTGTCAGCCAAAGTTACCAAGTTACAGTAAAATTATTCCAAAACGAGTCATCCTACCAAGATACAATGAAATCCCTTCATAAATATAACTTGTAGACTTTGCTAAAGGAATCTAGGTCATGTGATGGTCTGTCGGTCACGGTTGACCAATTATAACCACAACAGGACAGTCTCATCTGGATATCATAAGTTATCCTACCACGTTACAATGAAATCCCTATAGCACTGTCTATAGGTTCATAACAACAACCTATAGACAGTGCTAAAGGAATCTTGGTCATGTGACCAGGTGGTGGTAATGGCTCATTGATCATGATCAAAAGGGGGGCACGGTGGCTCAGTAGGTAGAGGTGCAGGCTGCAAGCCAAGAGGTCCTTGGTTCGAATCCCACCTGCGGCAACTGGGTTGTGTCCTTGGTCAAGACACTTCACCCCCATTGCCCACGTGGGGGCACGGTGACGTTGTGTACTAAGGCGTAGTGTACGTTGATGGTGCACTGTCTTCAACCAATGCTAACCCTGCTTGTGTGAAGTTAGTATGTTGGAGAGCTGACAGTTGCTCGCCGTTGCTCGGTGGTTCTCTCCAGATACTCTGGCTTCCTCCACCCATAAAACTGTTGAGGTCATGATTAGTCATTGTGCAGAAATATGTGACCTTAAACACCAATAAATAAATAAATAAATCATGATCAAAATAGGACAGTCTCATCTAGACATCATACCAAGGTATCCTTCTGAGTTGTAATGAAATCGCTTCATAAATATGAACTGTAGACTGTGCAAAACAAATCTAGGTCAAATGTCTGAACAGGCGTCATGGTTGTTCTCATTTAGACATTATACCGAGTTATCCTACCAATTTACAATGAAATCTATAAATGCAAGCTGAAGACTATGTTAAAGGAATATTGGTAAAGTGCCCTGTGGCAATCATGCTTGACAGAACCCAACCAAAAGTGGATGTTGTCATCTAGACATTATACAGAGTCATCCTACCAAGGTACAATGAAATCCCTTCATAAATACGACTTGTGGACTGTGCTAAAGGTTTTCAGGTTTTGGGATCGTGTACCCATCAAGGTTGACTGATCGTGACCAAAAGGGGACGTTCTCATCTAGACATTAACTCAAATCTGCATATGAAATTTTGTGATGATCAAACAAGAACTACGGGGTCTAGCCTGTGCAAAATAAAATGTGAACAGACTCACAGATTAACATACTCAGACTTCTGCATGCATGATGGCAATAGCTTATCTTGACTTTGTCAAGTAAAGCTAAAAATCTGAAACCTTTATACACATTTAGAGACCCTACCTAAACAAATGAACACACTTTCAAAGTTTCAAATTAAAACCTCTTGGAGTCTTTCATCAGAAACCGACTCTCTAATGACAAAAGTGCTGCTATGGGTGCCAGATAAAAAATCTGAAACCTTTATGCACATCTCGACACCCCATCTGAATGTATGAATGCAGTTTCAAATTAAAATCCTTAGGAGCCTTTTGCCAGAAACCGATTCTCTAACAACAGAAGTGGCGCAACAGGTGCCAGATAAGGTCAAATCAAAAATTCACATCTAGACACCCTAACGGAACATATGAACACACTTTCAACGTTTTAAATTAAAATCCCTAGGAGCCTCTCGGAAACCGATTCACTAATGACAAAAGTGATGCTACGGGTGCCACCAGGGGCCAAATCAAAAATCTGAAACCTTTATACACATCTAGAGATCCTACCTGAACATATGAACACACTTTCAACGTTTCAAATTAAAACCCCTATGAACTTTTCGTCGGAAACCTGATTCTCTAACAACAAAAGTGGTGCTATGGGCACCACATGGAGCCAAATCAAAATTCTGGAGCCTTTAGGCACATCTAGAGACCCTACCGGAACATATGAACACACTTTCAATGATTCAAATTAAAACCCCTAGGAGACTTTTGCCAGAAACCTATTCTCTAATAACAAAAGTGGTGCCACAGGTGCCACATGAAGCTGAATAAAAAATCTGAAGCCTATATGCACATGAGCCTTTTGCCAGAAACTTGATTCTCTAATAACAAAAGTGGCACCATATGGGGGCTGTATCAAAATCCTGAAACCTTTCCATGACTTTTCCATCAACAACATGGGAATTCTCGGAACTCATGATCATTGGCGTTATAAATTTATATATCGTGACCAACTTGTTTAATTTTCAAAATAGAACAGGACAACTATTTTGAAAAGTGTCAAATCGGGAGAAAATAGGATGTGACCGTGAGAGCAAGAGTTGGTGCCTCAGACCGGGAGACTCACGGTGAAATCAGGAGAGTTAACAGATCTGATCATCATTATATTCCACATTTTTTAAAATACAGCGATAATTATTAATAGAAAATACAATTTGCTCACTACCACATAAGGACTTGCACATTAAAGTAACAGTATTGATAATTAACTTATGGAACAAATTAATTTAGTTTCATTTAACGGGAATGAATTTTCACTTTAGTCAGATCAGTGTTTTTCTTCTACTATACAGACCGAGCAATAAAAATTCCTTATCCAACTCACATGATATCAAATTTTGTTCTTCTTTATTTCAAATATTTAAAAAAATTTCAACAAAACCATATCATGAGACCCAATTGGAAGGAGCTCAACAAGGATCTCAGATAGGATGCACATGTAGAAATGTCAGACAGGATCCACATGTAGAAATGTCAGATAGGATGCACATGTAGAAATGTCAGATAGGATACACATGTAGAAATGTCAGATAGGATGCACATGTAGAAATGTCAGATAGGATGCACATGTAGAAATGTCAGATAGGATACACATGTAGAAATGCCAGATAGGATGCACATATAGAAATGTCAGATAGGATGCACATATAGAAATGTCAGATAGGATGCACATATAGAAATGTCAGATAGGATGCACATGTAGAAATGTCAGATAGGATGCACATGTAGAAATGTCAGATAGGATACGCATGTAGAAATGTCAGATAGGATGCACATATAGAAATGCCAGATAGGATGCACATATAGAAATGTCAGATAGGATGCACAAGTAGAAATGTCAGATAGGATGCACATGTAGAAATGTCAGATAGGATGCATATGTAGAAATGTCAGATAGGATACACTTGTAGAAATGTCAGATAGGATACACATGTAGAAATGTCAGATAAGATGCATATGTAGAAATGTCAGATAGGATGCACATGTAGAAATGTCAGATAGGATGTACATGTAGAAATGTCAGATAGGATGCACATGTAGAAAATTATTTACTTTGCTTTTTACATATATACTGTTGTTCTTTATTGCATTTCTCATCACTCCACATGTAGGAATTTGCAGGTACTATCTCGGCACAATCTGAATTGATATCACCAGCATTTGGTTCACCTTTAAAAAAAAAGCTGTTAAAAAAACCTGTTAATTGCATATGAGATAACGACTATTCTTCTCTTAATTGAATAAAAGCTCTTATAATATGTCTAGAAATTACCCTCGCCAGTCCCCAAATTCTTTCTCTATGAGCTCAGTCAAACAAGATGCAGTAGAAAATCCTTAGTTTATTTCTAGAATACAGCAGTGGTTCAATTCTATGATAATTAAATAGTCCTGTTAATTGAATATTTTCTGCTGTCAAAGTGGATATTCAATTATCAGGGTCCCACTGTATCAACTCACATTTATACACAACACTTGATTGGAATCAACGAAAATGTCTCAGATTTCCCGGAGTGCCATAGAATCAAGAAATAAGGCTTCCTAATTAAGTTGGTAATGGAAAAGTGTGTGTTCAATCTCACTCTGATTGAGTCTCCTTTAACTGGTAGAGTGCTGAATTATTTTTGGTCATCAAAATTTGTTCACATATATTTGCCTTGTTACGATTTATGGGAGAGTGCCAATAGGCACTCTCCCATAAATTGTAATAAGGCAAATCCTAACAGTCTAAATAATTTCACTTCAAAGGTGATATGAACAACATCTACAGAATATGAAGCCTTTAAGTTGGGGTATCGACACTTCAGAATAAAGCCCAAATATGGGCTTCCAGCACTCTATCAGTTAACTCTAACCGACTAACAAATGATACTAAACCATGTACTAAACTGCATAAAGTCACACAAAATCCTTCAAAACTCATCAATTCATTTTAAAGCAAAACATTTAATAAATTAAACACACAATCTTTCCTTCTTGTTTGAATTTGCAGATGTTATAGAGAGCAGATGTTGTAGACAGCAGATGTTATAGAGAGCTGAAAGGAAATTTGGGGGTTGAAAATTAATCCACATTTAGTTCATTATTCTGAAAGTATTTACAATGTTGTTCATTACTCTGAAAAATAAATGTGTCAAATAACACAAAAAAACAGTTTTTATAAATGTTTTTAAAAATGACAATTTTACTTTTACAACTGAAAACATGTAAGCATAATAAGATTTATAAACTTGCTTGCTACAATCTTAAAAAATAATATTGATAAATAACAAAATTTATATGATGGTTTGACAAAATAACCCTCTGCACACTCCTATCAAAAGGTACAGTAATTTCAAGCATCAATTTCTTTTCCATAATGCATTTAGTAATTCAATCCAATTCAATCCAATCCAATTTGGGAATTCAAGCCAATTCAATAATGTTTGACAGAGCTCTTTGGCTGAATTGCATAAATTTCGGCATTAGGGAAAAAAGCTAGAGGTAAAAATACGTCAGTGTGCAGAGCATTAACCCTTCAGCCAACTTACATAACAGATGACAATTGCAAACAAATTTGTTGAATAACTAAAAAACTTCAACTTTTGCCTCAAAAACATAGCTTAATTTCTGAGGCCAAAATTGGAAAAATAAATTTTGAATGCCCACTTTGTGAATAGAGCTCATCGGATATTGGTGTTGTGTTTGGAAAATATTAATTATAGATAGTGGATAATTAAAAGCTACAGCTATATATTACCAGGATACCAATTCAAGAATTTGAAAGGTGAGTTATCAGACCACTTCCATCCACCTTCTTGGCTTTCATCAGTTCCACCAATCCACAAAGCATTCAATGCAATTATGTCATGTCTTCCAGCTAGTATACCTACAAAATAAAATTCAAAATATTTATCATTTAAATCTCAGTATTTAGGCTACACAAAGTTGATCTTCTGTTTCTCAGGCCATTATTTGTAAAATTACATGCGGGCGAGCGGTTTTTTATTTTATTTTTTATTTCAGTAATTACTTCAATGCATCAAAAGTTCATGTTCTTGGTTCAAGTTTTAGGCCTCATAATCTACAGAATAGCATGGGTGGTGGTGTATTTCATCCTTTGAGTGCAAGAAGGCTTTGCAATGCTAAAGCATTGCAAAGCCTTCTTGCACTCAAGAGACAAATTCAACACTTTTATTAACTTGGGTAAAATATCAGACATAAACCATTTAATTTTAATTTTTTTAAAGTTTAAATTGGTTATAAAAAGAGAACATGCGGCAGCCAAAAGGACCATGCGGGAGGGCCTGAGAAACAGATTTTTTATTTTTTTAGGCCTTATCTTACCACACGAACACATTTCCCCCAGTACAAGTAAAAATGTATGGACAAAATACAAATTTGTATTGAGGGTAGCAACCACTGAACGTGCAATCATTGGATTCAGAAAAAGAAGAGATGTTACCTGCACTCATTGAAAACTGATTAGACAAGTTGAGGCTACCATTTTAATAACAGTAGCGGTAGTTGAATGATAAATAAATCACCACTCAGCAAAATAAATAGGATTAAATCATTTTTTGCCATGATGACATTTTTATTTCAGCCTATCATGGATTAAACCCTAAAAATAAAACAAAGAAACATACAGCTGAAACACTACTGCTACAAACTTTGGCTGTTATAGTACAAATGGAACAATGAATGGGGATTACATCATGCACAGCTCAAGAACGTAATAACATGGTATCATGATCTTCATTCCTAAAAAAAAATCAATTCATAAATGTTGAATGATTGTCAAAATAAATGTGAAAATGTCAAAAAAAGAGGTAATATTGTAAGATAAATTGATTATTAACACCAAGTAAGTTTCCAAGATGTCTATTGAAGTCTCAACCTCGTCTCTGGATCATATATCAACAAATCCTAACGGACTCATTGATATATACAAATTATCATGATAATGTGCATGTCCTGTGACTTGTATCAGATTCGAGGTGGTGTCCAGAATGGGATCTCAACGAGCCGGCATTGCCGGCGAGTTGTGATGCCATTTTTGGACACCACCAAGAATCTGATGCAAATCACAGGACATGCACATTATCACGATAATTCAGTTATCTAACAATTCTGTCAAATAAACAGATTAAATCTTAAATTATGAACCCAGTTTTGGGACATAATGTTGGCGAGAAAAAGTTTTAAAAAAGCATATTTTATGGAACTATATTGTTGTGCAGTCTGACAAACAATGAGTCACACGGTGACCACAATTTTCAAAGTTGTGTTGTCAAATTATTCACTCTCAGTGTCACTTCCTATGACGATCCACTTGAATTTACGAGGGTACATCCTCAGGAACCGGGTAGGTGTAATATTGAATTGTGCAGTTTCTATTTATCATAAAATGTTTAGCCAATCGCACGTAACTGTCGCTGTCGCGTTACTGGAAACCAATTGTCAATGTGATACAGAATGAGTCGTCTATATGATACAGAATCGGAACACATTATGTGATGCGGCGTACCGTTTCTCGTGATTTTCAGGTAAAAATCTGTATGATTGTTAGATAAATGCCCAGAGACAAGATCTCGATTTCAATACACCATCTCAGAAACCCACTTGGTGGTAATAACCTATATTTATCTTGGCATCAAAATTGTCTTTCTCTTGTTATTTATATCTTTTATTTTACCTGTAAAAAAATTGTTTTGACATTAAATGGTTTAGTTGTAATTTTAATGTTGCTTAACAGTTCACTCAATTATAAATCTGTATATATCACATGACTGGGCTAGAAAACAGTAAAACTTTGTTAAATTTAAATCTCAGTTCCACAGGGGATAATTTAGTTCAAAACATTTATTATACCTTTCACAAAAAATATAAAGAAATATCAAAAAATTGCAGACATATTTTTCATCTTGATCAACACAAGACAAACATTTATGTTAGGCCCCAAAAAGTAGATCTTCTGTTTCTCAGGCCATCTTTTATAAAACTGCATGTGGGTGGGCATTTTCTGTTTTATTTTATTTTTCATTTTTGTAATTATTTCTTTGCTATCAGAAGTTCATGTTCTTGGTTTGTTTTATGTTTTAGACCTCATAATCTACAGAACAGCATGGGCAGTGGTGTATTTTATCCCTTGACTGCAAGAAGGCTTTGAAATGCTAAAGCATTGCAACACCCTGTTGCACTCATGAGACAAATTTATCAATTTTATTAACTTGGGTAAAATATCAGACATAAACCATTAAATTTTTATTTTTTCAAGTTTGCATTGGTTATAAAAAGAGAGCATGCAGCAGCCAAAAGGACCATGTGGGAATGGCCTGAGAAACAAATTTTTTACTTTTTTAGGCCTTATTTAAGGATTGTATTCTTCACTGCAGGTACAACCAGAAAATCGTAGTAAAAAGTGTTGTATTAATTTGGAATTAATACATAAAGATATTTTTTAGAATAGGCAACACATATAATAATATAATATTAGAACGTTCCTTTTCATGTTCTATCGGTCGATAGTACCTGAGTTTGTGTGATTTCTGAAATAAAACCTGAAGCAGCGAAGCTGCTGAAGGTTTTATTTAAAAAATCACACAAACTCAGGTACTATCTCGACCGATAGAACATGAAAAGAATCTAATTATTTTATTATGCTGAACAAAAAATGACTTTCATTGTTAAGCGTTAACTGCAACATGCCATCAATCTTGTAACAACAATGTAGTTGAATCCAAAAACATGATGTCATTTCGAACGAAGGACGTCTCTTCGAAAATGACTTGTCACAAGTGCCGTCGCTTTGAGAGTTTCTATATCAACAAATGCCAATGTTTACAAGTGCATCATGCTGTTCATGTTATAATTCATTGTTAATGCTTGTGTAAAAAGTGATTTAAATTAATGGAATATAAATTCATGTTTCTCGGAGGACAACAGTTGATAGAATTAAGCAGAGTGAAACAATTTATTTTGAACTTGACGGCAGTTGTCGTGGAGGCTCAGTAAGGTCGAGGAGAACTAAACTTGTGGAAATATAATTGATTGAAGTCATAACTGAGACTCATATTCAGGATTCACTGAAGTGGTGAACAACATGTGAGTGAGTTTTTTAATATTTCTGATTCTTTTGAATTCATTGTCTGTAGTTAAAATTGAAAACACACCCACTGAAGATGATATATTTGTTGGTAAGTTTGTGTCTACCGGTGTTGAAAAATGTTAAACGGACACAGAGACAGCGTTTGGTGTTGAGAAATTCCAATCGACGCTGATCAATGGAAGTGACGCTTACATTTTCTTCGTTCTCTTGTCTCCAGGGAAAAACGTTCTGATAGTACCTGTGTTTTGCCCCAAAACTCCAGTACTATGACTTTTAGAAGGTGTCAAATTAACCAATCACGGCTGATGTTACAAACGTGAGGCATCATAAAAAAGATTATGATTACCTATATGCTTACCATAATTATTTCATTCATGAGTCACAGGTGAAATATAAATTATCCACTCAAAAACAAAGGTATCTTTTATTTCTATATATATTTGTTTGTTTGTTCAACTGATTGAGTACTAGAAGCCATTATCAGGGCTTTCAGAAAATGAGGGTACCAGAGCAAAAGCCAACATTTTCCTTAGTCAAATGCAAATAATATTTTGTTCATATAAATTTGTTTTATTACAGCTTATTGGATAGTGCCTGTGGATACTCTCCAATAACAAATTTTGAACAACAAATTCTGACCACCAAAAATAATAATATAACCCTCAATATAATTTCTCTTGCCACTGAAATGAGGATAATTAATTTGGGTTCATTTAATCAAATTTCCCTCCAGTAAGTTGAATGGATTTTTTCACTGATGATTTCTTGAGTTAAATTTAGATTAATTTTTCATCAAACCTAGTCATGGCTGTTTATAGCAGCCATGACTAGATTTGATGGAAAATATTTTGAAATACTCAGTGGGTTAAGTAAGAGTTAATGCACAAACAGTCCCGAAAATAGTTGGAACTAGAAATTTAACTACCTACACTATTATGTGGAAAATAGTTGGAATTAGACATTTAACTACCTACACTATTATGTGGAAAATAGTTGGAATTAGAAATTTAACTACTTACACTATTATGTGGAAAATAGTTGGAATTAGAAATTTAACTACTTACACTATTATGTGGAAAATAGTTGGAATTAGAAATATAACTACCTGCACTATTATGTGGAAAATAGTTGGAATTAGAAATATAACTACCTACACTATTATGTGGAAAATAGTTGGAATTAGACATTTAACTACTTGCATTATTATGTGGAAAATAGTTGGAATTAGAAATATAACTACCTACACTATTATGTGGAAAATAGTTGGAATTAGAAATATAACTACCTGCACTATTATGTGGAAAATAGTTGGAATTAGAAATATAACTACCTACACTATTATGTGGAAAATAGTTGGAATTAGACATTTAACTACTTGCATTATTACGTGGAAAATAGTTGGAATTAGAAATATAACTACCTACACTATTATGTGAAAAATAGTTGGAATTAGAAATATAACTACCTACACTATTATGTGGAAAATAGTTGGAATTAGAAATTTAACTACTTGCATTATTATGTGGAAAATAGTTGGAATTAGAAATTTAACTACTTACAATATTATGTGGAAAATAGTTGGAATTAGAAATATAACTACTTACACTATTATGTGGAAAATAGTTGGAAATAGAAATATAACTACCTACACTATTATGTGGAAAATAGTTGGAATTAGAAATTGAACTACTTACACTATTATGTGTAAACTCTTTTTCAGCAGTGAAAGTTTTCCAGTGCACTTGCAAATTTAACCAACCATATCTTGTTTGACAGCGCTCAGCAAACTCCGATAAACAAGAAAAAGTTGGTCAAATTTTTATCCTTCAAGAACAAAATAGTGAAGAGATGTCAAGGTAATAAAAAAGGAGTGATGAGGCAGCTTTTTTAAGTGATGAGGGTGGTGTCTGAGAAAACAGTATTTTTTTAATAGTCTAATTTTTCCTTTTGTAATTTACAATGGTCTTGCCTCTTGGTTACTGGTGATTGTAATTTGCAATGGTCTTGCCTCTTGGTTACTGGTTATTGTAATTTGCAATGGTCTTGTCTCTTGGTTACTGGTGATTGTAATTTGCAATGGTCTTGCCTCTTGGTTACTGGTTATTGTAATTTGCAATGGTCTTGCCTCTTGGTTACTGGTGATTGTAATTTGCAATGGTCTTGTCTCTTGGTTACTGGTGACTGTAATTTGCAATGGTCTTGCCTCTTGGTTACTGGTTATTGTAATTTGCAATGGTCTTGTCTCTTGGTTACTGGTGATTGTAATTTGCAATGGTCTTGTCTCTTGGTTACTGGTGACTGTAATTTGCAATGGTCTTGCCTCTTGGTTACTGGTTATTGTAATTTGCAATGGTCTTGTCTCTTGGTTACTGGTGACTGTAATTTGCAATGGTCTTGCCTCTTGGTTACTGGTTATTGTAATTTGCAATGGTCTTGTCTCTTGGTTACTGGTGATTGTAATTTGCAATGGTCTTGTCTCTTGGTTACTGGTGACTGTAATTTGCAATGGTCTTGCCTCTTGGTTACTGGTGATTGTAATTTGCAATGGTCTTGTCTCTTGGTTACTGGTGACTGTAATTTGCAATGGTCTTGCCTCTTGGTTACTGGTGATTGTAATTTGCAATGGTCTTGCCTCTTGGTTACTGGTGACTGTAATTTGCAATGGTCTTGCCTCTTGGTTACTGGTTATTGTAATTTGCAATGGTCTTGCCTCTTGGTTACTGGTGATTGTAATTTGCAATGGTCTTGTCTCTTGGTTACTGGTGACTGTAATTTGCAATGGTCTTGCCTCTTGGTTACTGGTTATTGTAATTTGCAATGGTCTTGTCTCTTGGTTACTGGTGATTGTAATTTGCAATGGTCTTGTCTCTTGGTTACTGGTGACTGTAATTTGCAATGGTCTTGCCTCTTGGTTACTGGTTATTGTAATTTGCAATGGTCTTGTCTCTTGGTTACTGGTGATTGTAATTTGCAATGGTCTTGCCTCTTGGTTACTGGTGATTGTAATTTGCAATGGTCTTGCCTCTTGGTTACTGGTGACTGTAATTTGCAATGGTCTTGCCTCTTGGTTACTGGTTATTGTAATTTGCAATGGTCTTGTCTCTTGGTTACTGGTGATTGTAATTTGCAATGGTCTTGCCTCTTGGTTACTGGTGATTGTAATTTGCAATGGTCTTGTCTCTTGGTTACTGGTGATTGTAATTTGCAATGGTCTTGTCTCTTGGTTACTGGTGACTGTAATTTGCAATGGTCTTGTCTCTTGGTTACTGGTGATTGTAATTTTCAATGGTCTTGCCTCTTGGTTACTGGTGATTGCAAATGTAAGAAAAACTAGATATACTACAAACCTTGAATAAAATTCTGTTCCCTTGGTGATGAAAAACTGACAAGATCTCCATTCATTATCTGACAGTCTTCTCTGGCCTTGTACCATGTTTTAGGTCTCCCATAAATAACCATATAACAAGAATCCTCAATGGTATTATACAACCAATTTATACCACACTGTGGGGACATACTAGCAACTGTAGCAATAAAAAAATAATATCACTTCTCAGATTAAAATACAATAATTATGAGAGATGGTGACAGTTCTTTGTGATTCAACATTCTGCTTTGTTTGATACAGCTACATGGACAAATACCATAAAAAATTGTGAGAACATTTTTTTGAAAGTTTTACAAAAACAAAATCTGCATCTACTTTGGGAATTTTTTTTTTCAAAAATATAAAAATAAAAGAGAAATATGAGTGTTTTTATCTCTCTCTCTCTTTCTCTGTTCATCTCTCTCTCTCTCACTCTCTCTCTCTTCCTTTGTTGGTGATGCATCTCAACAATTTTCAAGGTATGGAGTGCAAATTTTGTACTTGGGGGATAATTTTGTTTTTTGAACAGCATGGGATGGAGTTTGTTGGGGATTAGTGAAAATTGTACATTTTCATTTATCAGGTATTTCTAGTTACATGGACATTATCAAGATCAATTAATTTAAATAGCATTCTTGTTAAGTCCCCCCTCCCCATTCCTGCCAATAACGGTAAACATGAAGGAAATGTTGCTGATATTGAGTTTAGCATTTTCTTACCAATTGCAACCAGGGTAGCTCCAGTCCATAGAATTAGGAAAATGTTCTGATGGCACAAAATTGAAGAGTGGCATGATAATGAAATTTCATGACCGACTTTTCAGGAAGAATAAACGATTAAAATCGACTATAGAAAATATTTTTGGTCATTAGTTCCTCAGGCCACACATTCTTTAGGCTACACGCCTATTGCTCTCTGAGGGAAATTCAGACTCCTGATCACCCCAGGCCCAAACCTGAGCCTAGAGTCTAATATTAGCTGCATCGAGATTTAAGAAGGCAATTGCACTCCTTGGCAAACTAAGAAGGACAATTATTTGTACTGCCATACTTTCTAGAACACCAGACCTGGTGTCATGTTTTGTATCTTTATATTTCTTTCCCATATCAATGCATTTTGATATTCTACAGCCTCTGACACTTCATATGAGCATGACGGGGAGGAGAGTAGTAACTAATAATTTATCAATAAATGAGTTATGAAAACTGATAATCATCGACATTAAAATTGTAGTCGATTGTGGGTATTTCCAACAATTAGTTAACATCTTGATTAACCGTGAGGGGGCCTACAAAATTGCTTTTGCTAGTTCATTTTACGATGACAAATTTGTACCCTGTAACAGCATTTTTAATTTTAATGGATTGAGTGACTCCCGCTAACTGATGATAACTGGAAATAAGTACAGTTATCTTCAAATGTACATGTGAGTATTGACTGGTGGTCATCAAAACAAGTAGTGGTCAGTGGAATGACTGAACGATCAACTGACTGATCAGTTATTGAGTAAAATCACAAATGAATGTTTCATTGTCATGAAACAAAAGGGCATTTCAACATACAGTGTAGAAAATACTACATTCCAAAACTCAATGACATGTTGAATTGTAAACAATAATCATTTAGTTAAATTTCATTTGAATTTTTTTCAACCTGGGGGTGTTAAACAGCTTGACCCTTATGTCCTTACATGCTGTTGGCAGATATTCCTGACCAGGACTGAAAAACAATTGCCATGAAAATAAGAAAAACGTTAGCACCTAAGATATTCACGTATAAACTGTACAGTAGAACCTGTCTTGAGAGACCGCCCTTTGGGCCACACAAAAGTGGTCTCTCAAGACAGGTGGTCTCTCATAACAGGTTTCAGCTTTTCTCAAGTCAGTGAATAACCAACCACAAAATTCAGAAATGGTGAAGAATTGATTTTTGTAATTACTTTGTAGTTGTTCTTTTTTATGAAGTTTTTGTAACAAATTGAAATGGACTGTTATAAAAATCATAAAAATAAATTAGTGTTGAAAATCTTCATGAAGATTTTCAACACTAATTTATTTTTATAATTTTTATAACAGTCCATTTCAATTTGTTACAAAAAGATTTTCAACACAAATTTATTTTTATTCCTATCTGTCACATTTCAGGCATGTATGAAATTGTTTATTCAGCAATAATCCTAATCTTTTCACAGGGGTCTTATTAAAACATCTCACTCTTTAATGAGTTATCAAATGAAACCCAGTTAAGAGCTTTTAATACTTTTAATTATGTTAGCATAACCACAATGGATTTTCCAATTCCAGAACAGGTAAAAAGTTTTTGTCAACATTTCAGTCTTCAAAGGGGCAGTCTCTCAAGACAGGTCCATTATGGCATAAAAATACAAGTTGGTACCAGGTCACAGTGGTCTCTCAAGACAGGTGGTCTCTCAAGACAGGTGGTCTCCCATAGCAGATCCATTATAGAGTAAAACCAATCAGTGCCTGGTAGATGTGGTCTCTCAAGACAGGTGGTCTCTCAAGACAGTGGTCTCTCAAGACAGGTTTTACTGTACTGACATTTTGACCAGAGATTTTGTGATGCAAACTTTAATGAATTTTTCATCAACCTGATCAGATGAAAAATATTTAAACTCAGCTTGTTTAGAGGTAATCTTTAAGTGCCTAATTCTGACTTTGATAACTTTTAATGCAAGGGAACAGGTACCCCAACATGCATTGTTTGGGAAAACTCAAGACTCGTTTTCTAAGTATATGCACCTTGTCAGTTGTTTCTAGCCAAGTCTTGGCTGCCTCTGTAGGCAGCCAAGACTTGACTAGAAACAACTGCAAAGCCAGTTGATGTACAGTTAAAACTAGAAGTCCTGTCATGAAATGCGCACAAATAGCTCGCCGATCTGCGCATTAATCTACGCGTTATGATCATAGTAAGGCTATCAAATTCTGTACATATGGCCTGTGCACAAGCAATGTTTCAGCCAATTGACCTCCGGGTAACCCGGAGGTCCATTGGCAGAAACATTGCCTGTGTTTGCTATGAGTAACCAGGAAAATCTGCCGTGCTTTGCATGCCATTCGATATGGCAACTGCGCACAATTCCTACGCGCAATTAAGCCTAGATAAGCGCACAGTTTGTGACAGGACTTCTAGTTTTAACTGTAGAGTTTCAAGGTATAGTGAAAATGTATAAAAATATCCAGCACTTAAGGGTTAAAAGTTAGATGCATTCAAATATATTGAATGAATTGATGCTTTTTCAGTTATGCTCAGCCTGGGTTTTTAACCAACAGAACTTTGCATTGCTTAGTAACATAAATTTAGCATGGAATTCCCTGAACTATTTTGTGACTGAAGCATTTGATTGATTCTATTTATTAGCCACGTGATGGCAAAGTGTGCAACCATGTTATATTTCCCTTATTTGATGTAATTCATTGGGGTCTTATGGAGAATAATAAATGAGATACTGACAGATTTGAATATTCTTCATTCTTATATGAACTGGTTTTCAAACTTATGTCGGGTAAAATGACAAAATAAATATTCATTGTACATATTATTTATGAACTCAAAATATATTTTATGAAATGATGTAATAAACACAGTATGACACATGCGTGTGAATAGGTTAATTGATATGGCATGAGTGCTAGTGCGGAAGGATAGAACAAGAGGCTGCAGGCCTCGAGTTTTATCCGTCGGTGATGGCACATGTGCTATATTGATTAACCCATTCACACACGTGTCATTCTCTGTTTATTACATGCCTTCACATCTATAAAAACAATTATTAGAAGGACACTCAGCAATTCATTTGACAACTACAGTAAAACCTGTCTTGAGAGACCACTGTCTTGAGAGACCACCTGTCTTGAGAGACCACATCTGCCAGGCACCAATTGGTTTTACTCTATAATGGACCTGCTATGAGAGACCACCTGTCTTGAGAGACCACCTGTCTTGAGAGACCACTGTGACCTGGTATCAACTTGTATTTTTATGCCATAATGGACCTGTCTTGAGAGACCACCCCTTCGAAGACTGAAACCATGACAAAAGCTTTTTACCTGTTCTGGAATTGGAAAATCTCTTGTGGTTTTTCTAACATAATTAAAAGTATTAAAAGCTCTTGATTGGGTTTCAATTGCTAACTCATTAAAGATTGAGATGTTCTTATAAGACCCCTGTGAAAAGATTAGGATTATTGCTGAATAAACAATTTCATACATACATGAAATGTGACAGATAGGAATAAAAATAAACTTGTGTTGAAAATCTTTTTGTAACAAATTGAAATGGACTGTTATAAAAATTATAAAAATAAATTAGTGTTGAAAATCTTCAATGAAGATTTTCAACACTAATTTATTTTTATAATTTTTATAACAGTTCATTTCAATTTGTTACAAAAACTTCATAAAAAAGAACAACTACAAAGTAATTACAAAAATCCATTCTTCTCTATTTCTGAATTTTGTGGTTGGTTATTCACTGACTTGAGAAAAGCTGAAACCTGTTATGAGAGACCACCTGTCTTGAGAGACCACTTTTGTGTGGGCCAAAGGGCGGTCTCTCAAGACAGGTTTGTACTGTATCAATAAAAACAACACATCTGATTGCCAGCCAAATTTGCGAGGGGAACCTGTGTTACTATTTTATCCACTGAGTTGCAATGTGTTCTATGTGCCTACTGGCACATACAACACATTGGTACTCAGGGGACAATCTTTAGCTGTCGCTAATTGTATTTGCAGGGCACAATCTGTAGAAACTTCCACTGAAATTTCACTTCAATTTAAAAATAGTCTGTCAACGATTTCCGTTCCACACATATGTGCAGAACAGATTTTCATTTTCTGCATGATTTAGTAGATGGGGATTGCATAGAATAGGAGTGTAATGAATAATTGTATTGGTCAGAATAAAGTATCTGTAACAAGTCAACAAATTATTGTCGCTAGACTTTGCGGCGGCAAAAATATGTTGCCTTTTAGATACCTGGTGCCGACATTGCTGAACGCCGTCACTAATTCCAAAGACTGGAACTAGTGTTTAAAAAAATCAGGCAATACTGTTAGTGTTGTATAGTTAAACTGAACTAAAAAGAATTTCCTTCTCTACTGAGCACATCAATCTTTCACAAAACACTAAATCTTAGATTTATCTCACAATATTAATTAGGTTTTAACAAGCTAAAAATTGAAAATAGAATATGTTTTTATTTTGGGAGTTCACAAAAAAAAATCAAAACTTTCCACAATCCGTTCCAAAGAGGGGACACAAACTAAGTTTGAGAACAATACTGGCTGATTTTGACCATTACATTTGGTAAAGAGCGGATATAGATGAGATTTACTCTAAGGTTGTACAGTGCACAGGGGTATATATTTGGTGAATAATGAATTTTTTTTATAACCAGGAAGTGTGACTAACCCTGTGCATTGCACAGGGTTAGTCACACTTTCTGGTTATAAAAAAGCTGTTAACTGCCATATCACAAAGTACATGAAAATTTATACGGACTAAAGCTGTAAAATGCACAGGGTTAGTTGGTTACTTGTTATGTAGGATTCAAGGAGCTAATGGAAATACTTATACAGAATTGTGGACAGTTTTTTAAAGTGAATTCCAAAAATGTAAACATATTCTATTTTCAATTGATAGCTTGTTTTTTTATCATTTGTTCATAATCGCCAAGCACTGAATTCAATCCAGCTGAATCCCAAGAAATGTAAAAATTTGATAATATTTCAAAAAATATTTGTTTATTTATTGGTGTTAAATCACTCTCAGCATCTATGGCCATATCATGACCAAACACAAGTCTAGAGCCAGGTTTTTGAATCTATGCTGCAAACTTTAACCCTTAACCTAACACACAGGATATCAAATTGATTTTTTTTTTCTTCAAAATTTTCAAAACATTTCAACAAAACCATATCATGTGAATCTCCAGCGGAATGAGCTCACCCAGCTCATACCAATGAGGGACTCATATGATATTGATATCATTCTGTTGAAAGGGTTTGTTTTTTTCTAGCT
This sequence comes from Pictodentalium vernedei, assembly GCA_031216915.1. Classification (NCBI taxonomy): domain Eukaryota; kingdom Metazoa; phylum Mollusca; class Scaphopoda; order Dentaliida; family Dentaliidae; genus Pictodentalium; species Pictodentalium vernedei. Next base: position 880,438,653 of record CM062297.1, on the reverse strand, counting down.
GCTTAATTTGTAAATTACATGGGTAGATGCGGTTGAGGTTTTGGATTAAAGGGTAAGAGAACCTCCCCCCCCCCCCCCCCCCCCCCCCCCACTAATACAGAATGCTGATACGCATCTGAACCGACCTACTCACCTGTTGTTTTTGTTGAATTCTTTTCACCAGGATCTAAAAGAATAAAATAAATAACTCATTAATTTGATTGTTTTTTAACCTTTTACCATCCTAGTGCTATAAATACAAAAATCATTTGTTTATTTTCCAATTTTGTATTCCAAACATAGCTAATGACCCCCTCACCCATTGACCTCCTTTCAAGTTTGTAGCAAGAAAATGTCAATTGTAAGTTACTGACAGAAAAAAACCAATAAAAGAATAACAGAATAACTAGTCACATTGTGATATATTGCCTGGAAAGAAATTTTTATAAAGTTCTATTTATAGCAACAGTCATATGTTCTTCAGGTTCCTGGGAACAGACTTCAAATTTCAAAGAGTTATTCCTTTTCCATATGTGATTAGTTTCTACAAGTGAGTTGCAACAAGGTGCAATGCCACCAGTATCCCACGCCGAGAAGTGGTTTACTTAAGTTATCCACAAACCATGAAAACTGAAATCACAATTATCAAATTCACTACCATTGGTATTTAAAGAAACTGATATACCGTAAAACCTGTCTTGAGAGACCACTGTCTTGAGAGACCACATGTCTTGAGAGACCACATCCGCAAGGCACCGATTGGTTTTACTCTATAATGGACCTGCTATGGGAGACCACCCGGTATTGGTTAAACTTGGAAAGGTGCAAGAGCAGAGTCGTATTATTGATAAGGCTGACTAGGCTGAAGCCTATGGGCCTACAGAGACAGGGGCCCGCCAATTTTTTTTTCGCTTTTTTGCTGAGGAACTGTTACCACTGCCTTAGGGCTGCAATGATTAAAGGCACTTGTACTCTGCGCCATTGCAATACATGTACATATGTATTTGCCTACCTGCAAAATGGATATAGGGCTATTTACTGTGGCATAGTGCCTACTGTACCAGGGTCAGGCTGTTAGCTGTAGTGGGGTGAAAGACTGAAGTACCAGAGGGGGGCCTGAAGTAACTAAAAGCCTAGGAGGGCAGCCATGGGTTAATATGGTTCTATGCAAGAGTATTTTATGTTCTAATTTGTTTAACTTGTAGAGTGTTAAATTACTTTTCAATGGTCATTTGTAATGTGTGTATTTTTTTATAAGATATTTCACTACAAGCAAAAGGTGCCTTAGTTTAGCAAGCTATTTTTGTATCACCAATGGTAGTGAATTTGAATGAATGAATGAATGAATGAATCTTTATTTAGCAGTGTACAACAAAAAATATACATACATAATTACAGAACAAAAATAATCAATTATATCTGTATACCACAGGGAGATAGCATAGCCAGATTGGCTGTCTACCTATCGTCTCCCAGAGATTGTATCATGCAACACTGGAATCGGACTGTCTAACAACTGTTCATCTATACTTTGTCTTGGTCGCTGGTGGCTAGTGTAACTAACACAATTGAGTTAAGAGATGAGAATTTGTCCAGTAGTAAACAGTACCAGAGGAAATGGGTCGATAACCAATACTTCTCCCTTGCTGACAACTCCATCCCCCAACACCACTCCATGCGGCGCTCCCAGAGAGAGCCTCCCACGGACCGACGCAGAGTGCTGGCGTCCTCAACAGGAGAAGAACAGAAACAAAGTTCCCCAGTTGTCATTTCACTGCCCACGTCTGCCGGCACTGTACTTGGAAATAGCTAAATTGGTTTAATCTTGATGTTTTCCTAAGCCAGTATATTGTAATACACTGAAAGCCAGTTAACTGGTTCAGTGCTGAAAGCCCATATTTGGGCTTTAAAATGCAGAGCAGATACCCCAGCCTAAAGGTCTCATATTCTGTGGATATGCTTCACATTATCTTAGAAGTGAAATTACTTGATCTGTATGGGTTTGCCATGTTACATTTTATGGGAGAGTCCCATAAATTGTAATATGGCAAATATTCACGTCGTCTGTTCCCTCCGACCTGTTAATCACTCAGTTTTATTTAACTTGCTTTGTCCACAGTAACTATAACGATTGCAATAATAGTTGTATTCGAACAGAACTAAGCTAAGCTCGGACTTTAACAAATCATAACCAAACTAACACCGATTGAATCACTTTAGTATAAACAATTTTAACCCTATACTTACAGAGTCCAATCTTAGTTTCCAATTATTGTTGTAGATAGTGTTTAGGTAAGCCTGGGCTCCGTAATCACGTGATGTTAAATGAACAGTAACTTATTGTCGGCTGTACCACAACCTATAATAATTTAGGCATTCTAATATGCCAAATATTACCCCCAACACCCCCTCCTCCAAATACAAAAATACTCAAAAAGTACATGTAATGACGCATACTAGCTGACACTGCTCCTGCCCAAGTGAGATGATCAATTAGACATTTCTTATCAACCTACTCACAATTGTTTACTACAGGCTTGCACTACAGTGGAAGTCCCTAACTCGGATAAAATACTCTCTATTTTTGTCTTTCCCAAGCAAGTTGGGAAAGAAAAGTGGTGCAAAAGCACCAATAAAAATAAGCCAAAACTGGGTCGAGTGCAACCGGCGCAGACCCAGTACGGGACGCTCTCTCCCAAGTACAACTCCACGACTTCCGTTGCCAGTGCGCATACCGTCTCTAAAGACTCATTCTTTTTAAAATCCGCTTCGTGTCGAGATGTTTTTGCACGCTTATCAGTGTTCCACCAACTCGATGTTTGATGTTTCCTGATTCATTATACCGCAGTGTATCCTTTGTATTCTCAGGAACAGTGTTTTATATTCTCTTTTTTTTCTATTATATGTCCATCATGTATATTTATTTGCTCTCTCTCGAGTCGCGCGCGAATTTCGCGGGCCACGCGGTTCGGACTTAGATTATTTCACAATTATTGTTAATGCTTTTTTTGCACAATTTTTTAATTGTGTTAGAGTTAGGTGTCAGCGGGGTACCACTCCTACAGTGTTTCTTCTTTCTGTTGAGAGTAGTCTTCCTGTTGGGTGGTTCCCGGTCGGCCGTCTGGGGTCTTTGTTTCTGTCACCTTTCTCTCTTTGGGGGTGTTCTGTTTTCTGATCTCACCTTCTCTGCTCCTCTCACCTCTTTCATGCCTAGGACAATTCCTTGTGGGCAGTGTCTGCTGCCTAAGCATGTGGACGATGTACATTCGTCGTGTTCCTCCTGTAATGGGTGTTCGGCCGAGCGGCCGTGTGGTGTCTGTGGAACATGGTCTTCCACCTTTTGGGCGTCTGTAAATCGTATCGTTCGTTCTCGTGGCCGTGCCTCCCGCTCCCGCGTGAAAGGAGAACGTGGTCGTTCGGGGCCTCCCGAACCGACTCTGTCTGGTGAGAGTTATTCCTCCTCCGTGGGGGATGTGCAGTCTTTTCCTGTGGTGGATACTGCGGGAGCCGTTGAGTGTTCTGGTGTAGAGATGCCTGGTTCCGGGACTACGGTCCCCCTCCAGTCGACATCTGAGGCTGTCACTAGGGTTGTGACTCCTCCTTCGGAGCCGAGCCGGTGTGCTCTCTCCATTATTTCACCAGCCTCAACGACTCTCGACGTATCTACTACTGCTGCTGGTCCGTCTGCTTCGTTGTCTGTTTCAGCCGGCCTCGGCTTTTCGCTGCAGGGGACTGCAGAACTGTCCGATACTGTAGACGTGGGATATCGGCCCCAGCCTTCCCTGACTTCAACTCGGCGAAGTCGGAAGGGGCTGCCGGCCGAGCCCATCGCTGTGGTCTCGTCGCCGTCGAGTACCACAGTTGTGTCTTTGGATTCGGATGTTCATAGTGGAAACACTATGAACTCCGGGGCGTTTCCGTCCGCTCACTCTGGTCACACGGCCAGTTTTGGGGGACCAACGCCTTTTGTGCAGCCTGGACCTTCTGCCCCGCAGAGGTCCGCGGTGACTCTCATGAGTTCTCGCAATATTGATCCTCGGGGTGCATCGTACCCCTATACACGTCTGCCTTCAGATGTTTCGGCTGCCGCCCGTCGTCCCGCGTCGGGTGTTTTGGAGGATCGTGACCCTTCGCTGGTTAAGAGGGTCAGAGGTGAAGCCACTTTGCCGGTTCGCTCCCCTGTCGAACCGGTCGGTACAGGCAGTGAGCTTAGGGAGGCCCTCTCCTTACTCACTCAGGTTCTCTCAAAGAGCCTTCCTGTTGCTTCCAGCGAGGCTATGGGTGGTTTCCAGGCGCCTCCTATGGCGCCGCCTCCCGGGATTGGAAACAGGCCGGTTTCCGATTCCTCTGGTGTCCCGACACCATGGGAGGCGTCGGCTGGTTTGCCCACGATGGGCTATGTGTCTTCCGACTCTGGGGAGGAGTCCGACATGCTTGAGGTCGAGGGCCAGCAGTCTTCGGACTTGGGGGCGGCTCTTGACTTTGTGTTTGGGTTTCTGCCTGAGCTCAAACCTGCTAACCAGCCGACAGTGTCAGCCTGGCCGCGATCTTCGGTCGCGCGCCAACAGCCTATGGAGCAACCTGCTTCTGGGCGCCTTCGACCGTGCCAGTCGGTACAGGTGGTTGAAGCTTTTTCAGCATTGGATGCCAAGCTGAATTCCAAGGCTTTGAAGACTTCGTTCTTCACCAGGGTTGACACCTTTTTGCCTCCTGTGCGTTATCGTTCCTACGATTCCGCCAATCCGTCAGTCTGCCAGACTTTGACGGTTCTGGATCAGGACTCCACTTCCCTCGGGCTTTTCAAGCCCAAGTCTGCCGTCATTCCAATGACGACTCTGGAGTCCACGTTGGGCTTATCTAGAGAGATGCTTGGCATGCTTTCTCTCTCAGATCACGTCGTCTCAGCTTTGGCTGCTTATCTGCCTCCAGATAAGTTTGACGAGGTACAGGCTCCTTTGCGTGTGCTGTCCAAGGCGCTTATGCACCTTACTCACACGCATGCCTGTAACACGGCCAATTTGGAATTAGTTCGAAGGGACGCTGTGCTGGACACAGGACGATCCCTTCCCGAGGAGCAGCGTGCTACTCTTCGATCTGCTTCTTTGGCAGGTCCGCAACTTTTCCATGGTTCCGTGTCGACGGTTCCGTGTCGACGGTCCGGGATGACGTCCTACGTCATTCCAAAGATCAGCTGCTGTTTCGTCAGCTTGATCAGCCTTCTCGGGGAGGCAAGGGCCGTTCCAAGCCTAACAAGTACCCTTCTGCTTCCTCTGTGAAGCAAAAGGCTGGTCCTTCTGCCGCCTCCTCTGCTTCTTACTCACGGGGTAAAGGTAGGGGTCGGCAGAATCGAGGGAAGTCTCAGGATTCTTCATTTAGCAGAGGAGGTGGTTTCTCCTCTCGCGGGCCTCGTCGGGGCTCGAAATGAAGGTCCTCACCTCGACTCGTCCCAGGTTGGAGGAAGGATAGCAGAGTTTGCAGACCATTGGACCACCATCACATCCGATCCATGGGTGTTAGATGTTGTTCGGTCCGGGCTGCGCATATCCTTCCGACGGCACCCCACTCTGTCAAGGGTGCCTCTTCCAACCATAGTTCCTTCAGACGTTTTACGTCGGGAACTTTTGTCCACGGAGATTGCCAATCTCCTGGCAAAGGGGGCGATCGAGGTCGTCAAGAACGTTCAGTCAGTGGGTTTCTATTCCCGCCTGTTCTTGGTGCCGAAGAGGGACGGCCGACTCCGACCGGTTATCGATCTGAGCATCCTGAACCAGTCTATCATTGCTCCCAAGTTCAGCATGGAGACTTTCAGGTCGGTCCGCCATTCAATTCACCAGGGAGATTTCGCCGCCAGCATCGACCTGCGAGACGCTTACTTCCACGTTCCGATGCATCGGGCGTCACGGAAGTATCTCAGGTTCGCTTTTCTGGGGCGAGTTTACCAGTTCAAGGCCATGCCTTTCGGCCTCAACCTGGCTCCTTGGGCGTTCACCAGACTGATGTCGCATGTGATAGCGTTCCATCGCACACAGTCCAGGGTGACTACTTCGGCATATCTGGACGATATCCTCCAGAGGCATTCCAATGCTGCCTTACTGGAATCGGATGTCGCCACTCTGTTGAGCTTGCTCACGTCGCTAGGATTCAGAGTCAACGAGGAGACGTCGGACCTGGTCCCTTCTCAGTCGTTTTGTCATCTGGGGATGTCTTTCCAAACCAAATTCAATTTGGTGGCTGTTCCCCAGGCCAAGGCTGTGATTCTCTCAGCTTTTGCTCTGACTCTGTCCCAGTCCAGGTCCGCGACCGCTCGGAGTTTTCTCCGGCTGATCGGTCTCTGCGGTTCGGTGACGGGTCTCATTCCTCTAGGTCGGCTGCGTGTCAGACCTCTCCAACACTTTCTGCTCAGTCGTTGGAGACCGAATGTAGATTCTCTGGATCAGGTGCTTCCGTTTCCGGACTCTCTGTATCCTCACCTTCTTCCCTGGACAGATGTTCAGTGGATTACGCAGGGTGTTCCGCTGGACTTACCCACGTCCGATCGCGTCCTGACGGCAGATGCCAGCGATCTCGGATGGGGTGCGACGTTGGATCCTCTCGGTCTTTCCCTACACGGGATGTGGGACCAGGATCAAGCAGCTCTACACATCAACCAGAAGGAGCTTCTTGCTCTTCTTCTGAGTTTCAGGCAGTGGATCCCTCACTTGTCGAATCGCCAGGTCCTTCTACTATCCGACAATTCGACAGTGGTTGCTTACATTCGGAACCAGGGCGGCACGCACTCGCTTCCGATGTACGAGTTAGCTCGGGATCTTTTACTGCTCGCTCAGGAGGTTCACGCCGGGGTGGTTGTTCGTCACATTCCCGGTCGTCTGAACGTCCTAGCCGACTCCCTGTCCCGACAGGGCAGGGTTATTTCCACCGAGTGGATGCTTCACAGGGCAGTGTTCCAGTCGCTTTGCGATCTCTGGGGACGTCCCCACATCGATCTCTTTGCGACTCGTTGGAACCATCAGGTGGACACTTTCGTGTCCCCGTGTCCAGATCCTCTGGCTTTTGCCGTGGACGCTCTGTCACTCGATTGGAACGGTCTCGTCGGCTACGCCTTCCCGCCGGTTCCGATTCTTCCTCAGGTTCTCGCCAAAATTCGAACCTGCAGTTGTCGAATCATTCTGATCGCTCCCCTGTCGCCTCAGCGGGTGTGGATCAATCAGCTCCGCTCGCTGATGGCGGCGGTTCCGGCACGTCTCCCGCTACGTCGCGACCTTCTTTGTCAAGGTCGCCCGAGGAGGTTTCACGTCGACCCGACTTCATTGTGCCTTCACGCATATCTTTTGTCAGGTCCTGTCTCCTCCGTAGAGGTTTTTCGAGACGAGCAGTGGAGTGCATTTCTTCTTCAAGGAGGCACTCCACTGGTTTAGCTTATGCAGCTAAATGGAAGGTCTTCTGTCGATGGTGTGCTGATCACTCTGTTGATTATGCCAATCCTTCGATTTCACAGATTGCGGAGTTTCTGGTATATCTGTTTGATTCTCGGGGTCTCCAGCCTGTTACCATCAAGGGTTACAGGTCTATGCTTTCAGAGACTTTTTCTTATGTGGGGAAGCGTCGTATCGGCACTAATCCTTACCTCTCCAAGCTTGTTCGGCACTTTTCTTTGAAAAGGCCTCGGACTTTGCAGCTTACTCCACGATGGAATCTTTCGTGGGTGCTGCTTTGCTTGGGGGGGGGGGGGGGCGCCGTTCGAACCTTTATCCCAGGTGGATATGCAATTTCTCACATACAAGACGGCTTTTCTGATGGCATTTGCTTCGGCCAGACGGGTTAGTGAGCTTCACGCCCTCTCGGTTGACCCGGCCTTTTTTAGGAGTTCTCCCAACAGTGTTACTTTTACCACTGATTGCTCCTTTTTGGCTAAGAATCAGTTACCAGATACTACTCCTCCTCCTATCTGTATCAGGGCTCTTCCCTCTGTTGAGGGTACTCGCCCTTTGCTCTGTCCGGTCCGTGCTATTCGCATTTATCTTGATCGGACACGCTTCATACGGAAGGGCAGAAAACGGTTTTTTCTGTCTCTCATTCCGGGTCGACAGAAGATCTCTCCTCAATCCATTTCTCGATGGATTTGTCTTGCTATTCGTACGGCTTATAGTCGTTTAGCAGCTGGCGATTGTATTACCAATCGTATTTCTGCCCACGAGGTGCGGGCACTGTCTACCTCTTGGGCTTATTCTAACTCCGTCAAGTTGTCGGATGTTATGCAGGCAGCCTACTGGAGAAATGCTTCTACTTTCTCCACCTTTTATTTACGCCAGTTGCAGGAGCAGTCGGAGGACCTTTTTGCCTTGGGTCCTCTTTCTTCTGCTCAGGCTGTTGTCTGCCATAGCCATTAGGCTTCTTGAAGGTCAGTTTCAGCCTTGTGCTGTTACTGCCCCTTTTTTCTGTCTGTGTGTCACACAGGCTCATATGTCTCTTTTCATTGTCCTTTACCAATGATTGCGACATTATGGTTGATAAGCCTCGGGACCTCTTCCTTCCGCTTCACGGTTCCAGTGCACTAGAGTTATGTGGGGGTTGGTTATGCGATTCCCTCCAGCCTTTTGTCTATTCAGCCTGTAGTAAACAATTGTGAGTAGGTTGATAAGAAATCTAAATTTTATAGTAAATTTCCTTTCTTATTATACCTACCACAATTGTTTACATGGAGGCCCTCCCGTCTTCTTTACGGGTAAAGAATCTTTCCTCCCCGCTGATCACATAACTCTAACGTTTACGGATTCAAAAAGAATGAGTCTTTAGAGACGGTATGCGCACTGGCAACGGAAGTCGTGGAGTTGTACTTGGGAGAGAGCGTCCCGTACTGGGTCTGCGCCGGTTGCACTCGACCCAGTTTTGGCTTATTTTTATTGGTGCTTTTGCACCACTTTTCTTTCCCAACTTGCTTGGGAAAGACAAAAATAGAGAGTATTTTATCCGAGTTAGGGACTTCCACTGTAGTGCAAGCCTGTAGTAAACAATTGTGGTAGGTATAATAAGAAAGGAAATTTACTATAAAATTTAGATTTCCCTGCTTTTCATATCAACTGATAGACCACACCAATAGTTCCATGACTTGCCCAGTAATGCTTAAAAATGTTGAATTGTTCCCGCATAGCTCCCAAATACCTCTCTTAACTAAGTTAGTTAAATTCCATTAATTTTGTTAACCTTAAATTGTTAACAACATCTTTTGTTGTTTATCTGTATATATATTTTTGTTTTTCAGGTTTGTTCATATCTAAATTTTCTCTATTTGACAGCTTGAATATATTCTGGCATCCGTACTCTTATCTGTTTGCACATTAAATGTCTTCTCTTGAGTTATCTCGTGCCCGAATAGGCACTTTTTACTGTAAGGTTTGCTTTAATGGCCTCAAACGATGTTCATGGAATAAGAGTAACATGTGTATTACTCATGATTTGTTACAATATCTCTGTGGAGTTGACCTCCACCCTAGTCTGAAAGTACTGATCACAGGATTCTCTATCTTGTTGTTCTACTTGGCCTTAAATCTACTATTGTCTGGTGACATTGAACTTAATCCTGACCCAAACTCTTTTAACTCGAGCCAAAGTCAGAATACACTAAAAATCGTCCATCTTAATATACAGAGTTTAAAACCTAAAGTAGATACAATTCAGTATGAATTTGCATCATACGATATTGTGGCCCTGACTGAAACATGGTTGTGTAGCGGCGATCTCACTTCTGAAGTTCTTCCTCAAGGGTTCCATGAACCATTAAGATCTGACCGTTCATCAAGGGGAGGTGGAGTCGCCATTTACATCAAAGACGGTATTTCGTTCCGACCGAGACCTGATCTATACACATTGAACATAGAGTGCATATGGACTGAAGTTTTTACAAAACGGACTAGATCTTTACTTCTAGGAGTATTCTACCGGCCACTCAACAGTCCTATGGACTCATGGGAAGCCATATCAGCATCTATTGAAACCGCAAGAGATACGCAAATCGCGGACCTAATTGTCACAGGCGACTTCCATGATAACCAAGTGGCTCCTGCAAGAACTGGTTTTTCACAAATATCAAACTATTTTAATCTAAGACAGGTCGTCAATGAGCCGACTTGTTTTACCGAATCGTCTGCCTCATTACTGGACGTCTTTGCTCTCAGTGATACAATTAACATGAAAGCTTGTGACGTCTTAGAACCAATTATCCCAGACATGATCCGATATCACTGCCCAATTTCACTTGAAGTTGAGTTTTTAAAATCTCCACCCCTCTCATTTAAAAGAAGAATATGGCTTTACTCCCAAGGTAATTATGAACTGTTGAACGAGGCTTTTAGGAACGTCGACTGGAGTTCTCTTTTTGATAATCCCTGTCTTGACACCACAGTTTCTAATATTACAGATAAAATAATTGACACAGCATCTATTCACATACCTAACAAATTTGTCACCATAAGAGGAAACCAACCTAAATGGATGCATAACGAGATAAGATTATTGATCAGACAGAGAAAACGCTTGTACCGCAATGCTAAACGCACCAACATTCCACAAGCTTGGCACAATTATAAACTGAAACGCAATGAAGTTGTATCGGCCATTAGGAAGGCAAAAGCGTCATTCTTGTCTAAAGTCCGGTCCACTCTGAGTAGCCGAGAAACCCCACCAGCCCAACGGTGGAAGACCCTGAAAACATTTATTGGCAACACTAACCACGCAGCGATTCCTACTCTCATTCATTCGAACAAAACAATTTGCTCAAATGCAGAGAAAGCTGAAGTGTTGAATGAGTACTTCAGTTCTATCTCATTCGTCAATGACTCGAATGCTTCCCTACCAACCGCACAACCCCAAGCTTCGGAAGGTATTGATTCTATTACTCTGCACTGCAGCGAAGTATATACCACACTTAAGTTGCTAAAGGCATCCAAAGCGTCAGGGCCAGATCTAGTAAGTCCGCGTCTTCTCAAAGCATGTAAGTCATCTTTGTGTGAGCCCCTTTCGATTTTATTTAACATATTAATGAATAATTCATACTTTCCATATCACTGTGGAAAAAAGCCAATGTATCTCCAATTTTGAAAAAACAACCCTCCAATTTGGTTACAAATTATCGCCCAATATCACTGATCAGTTGTGTCGGTAAAATACTTGAAAAATGTGTGTTCAAACGTCTGTGGGCGTTTTTAGTAGACAATAATGTACTAAGTCAATTCCAATCAGGATTCACACCGGGTGACTCAACCGTCCTTCAACTGACAGACATATATGATGAATTTTGCCGTGCTCTTGATGAAGGCAAAGAGGTTAGGGTCGTGTTCTGTGATGTAAGCAAGGCTTTTGACAAGGTATGGCACGCCGGTCTTATTTACAAGCTAGAGAGCATAGGTGTTTCTGGTGAGCTCCTGTTGTTCATAAAATCATATCTGGCAGATAGAATGCAAAGAGTGGTGATATCGTCAGAGGTATCATCGTGGAGAACCATCAATGCCGGTGTTCCACAAGGGTCGATCCTTGGTCCCTTATTGTTTCTTATTTATATTAACGATATTACCAAAGACCTTCAGAGTAGTATACGTCTCTTTGCAGACGACACGTCTTTATATCTAATTGTTGAAAATCCCATACAAGCCTCGAATTTAATCAACCATGACCTAGCCACAATTGAAAATTGGGCTAGAACATGGCTGGTAGGATTCAATTCAAATAAAACTGATACTATGCTAATATCGCGTAAAAGCATTCCCATTTCACATCCGCCACTATTTTTAGGTGGCACTCAGATAACTGAGGCCTCCAAGCACAAACATTTAGGAGCAATACTGAATAGTACCTGTACGTGGAATGATCACATTGATCACATTTGCGCCAAAGCCTGGTCTCATTTAGATTTATTGAGGAAGCACAAATTCATATTAGATCGCAGTGTATTAGAAAAAATATATTTTGCCTTTATTAGACCCCTCCTTGAATATGCGGATACTGTCTGGGATAACTGTTCGGCAACGAAAGCAGCAGACTTAGAAAGAATACAAATTGCAGCAGTGAGGATTATTACGGGAGCAACCATCAGCGCTTGTAAGTCCTCTCTTTACTCTGAAATGCAGTGGGACCCACTACAAGATCGACGTCGCAAACATAAGTTAATTCAGTATTTTAAAATGTATCATCGGATGATGCCCCCATATCTCTCCTGTAAAGTCCCTCCTCCTGCCAATTCGACAGGCTGCCAGTTAGTCTTTGATCAAATCAGAACCATCGTATCCCTTTTGCCGTACCGAACTGTACAAGCAATCCTTTATCCCAAGTGTTACCGATCAATGGAATAATTTGCCACTGTCTGTCCGCGAGAACTCGTCCCTGGTTAATTTCAAGATCTTCTTAAACAAGGGTAACCAACGACCCCCAAAATTTTACATTAAGGCGAAATCTTGCACTGCCCAAATATATCACTGTAGATTTCGATTGGAATGTAGCAATCTCAATTCCCATTTACATGCCAACCATTTATCACCAAGCCCCCTCATGTCAGTGTGGTGAAAAAGAAACTTCCCAGCATTTCCTTTTGCATTGTCCAATTTTTACCGATGCTCGTAATCAAACAATTAACATTCTCCCGTTCGCAGTTGACACATTAGTACTACTCTTTGGATCAGAATTCTTGAACTATGATGAGAACTGTCTCGTCTTTGAGGTCGTACAAGACTATATCTTATTAAGTAAGAGATTTCATTAACCAATTGCCAATATTATAGAATACTTGTCATTGAGTATCTGTGGGCGTATGTTTGTGCGTGTGTGCATGTATATGATTGTATGTGTGTACCTATCTGGGTATATATGTATGCATGTATACATGCATATATGCATGTGTTAGTACATGCACATACCACAACGTTTCACTCCATTTACCCATCGTCCATCAATTTGGTGCGAATATACATGACTACAAAAATACTGCGAGTCACGCCATATTGTTCCCATGTTCCTTACCTTGTGTGAAGATAATGTACCTTGTATTCTAGCTGTCAAATATATTCTGGCTTTACAAATTTAATTATGTATTTTCTGACTCTTGTCATTGTCTCCAAGTTGACTCTGTAATCTTGCTGTTGGTGGAAACGGCCTTCCATAAGCTTACAGCTTTCTGTCGAATCCTCATCAATGTACTATGTAATTATTGTTATAACGTCGCATTTACGAAATAAATAATGTTTAAATCAAATATTCATGAACAAATTTTGATGACCAAAAATAACTTAGCACTCTACCAGTTAACTGAATGGTCACTTTGCCAGTGAAAATTATTCAATTAACAGGAGTATTCAATGGACTTGGATTTGGACACTTTCCTGTATTTTAGATCCACTGACCATTTTTTCCAATTTATCTTGTTTGACAGAGCTCAAGGAGTGCTGCCAAACAAGATGTAACCGATTAAATGAATGTATTGGTTGTATTGAGACCAAATAGGTCTACAAAAAAGGGAAATTTGGTGACTGTCAAAGCAATTTCTTATAGAATTTTTGATTTAATTAACCAGCTGAATTAACAGGAGTTCATTTACTCTATAGCTGATTTGTAATTAACAGGTCAAATCTGTAGTGAAGGTATTGTAAATGGTTTTGTGTTTGGAAATTATATTCAATTCAATTAACAGGTTGTAAGTACTGAAGTATATAAACATGTAGACTGGTGATTATCAGGGTAATTTCTCAACATATTGTCATATCTTTTATTCAATTAATAGGAGTTTACTTTACAACCTATATGCAAATAGGTCAAACTGGTTGTGTGAGTATTGTAATTGGTTTTGTCTTTGGAAGTTGTATTCCATTCACAAGGTTATTCAATTAACTCCCTGCACCCTAACACTGAAATTTCGAGCATAAACTTTTTTCATATAATGTAATAAGGAATTTAACCAATCCAATCTTGTTTGACAGAACTTGAGTTCTGTCAAATAAGATCGAATTGGGTGCATTATGAGAAAAATTTGCTGCTTTAAATTTTGATATTTTGACATCAGTGTGCAGAGGACAAGGAGATATCTAATTAAGTTGTAGAGAGCAAAATTATTTTCTGGTCATCATAATTTATTCAAACATCTTTGTCTTGCTACAATTTCTGGGAGAGTGCCTACAGACACTACAGTACCTACTGACACTACAGTACCTACAGGCACTACAGTATCCACAGGCACTACAGTACCTACAGGCACTACAGTACCCACAGGCACTCTCCCGTGAATTGTAGCAAGTCAAATCCTTACACACTAATAATTTCATTTGAATATGCAGCACAACCACAGAATATGAGTCATGGTGCCAGAACTTCAGAATAAAGCCTAAATATGGCCTTCAAGCACGTTACCAGTTAAACACCAATAACTAAATAAATATTACATAGATTGGAGAGTGCCTAACTAAATAATTTCACTTCAAAAATAATATGAAGCATATTCACTGAATGTGAAACCCTTAAGCAGTGGTACCTGTACTTTAGAATAAAGCCCAAATATGGGCTTCCAGCACTCTACCAGTTAATTTGCTCCACTGTACTGCCTAACACTGTTACAATCATAATACACATTCTACTGTAACATATATATATATACAGCTTTACTTACATGCAGATTTCTGACACACAAACCCTTGATTATCATTACACAAACTATTTCTCCATGCACCAGGGTATACTGTATCTCTGAACATCTCTATACAGTAGTAACTTTTGTTTAAATTGGCTGGTTCTCCAGGATAATAGTTTGTAAATCCTGACTGATCCTGTCAAATAAAAGCTATTACTGACTTACTGTGTCAAATTAAATGTACAAGCTGGTCTATACTTGGAAAGGGGATAAATCAGTCATGTTAGTTTATTGTCAAATATGTACTAGCATGCCCCCCCACGCCCCCCCCCCCCCTCCATGATCCCGCCCAGTAGATCTTCTGTTTCTCAAGCCATTTTTTTGTAAAGTTGCATGTGGGCAGGCAGTTTTTTTTTTTCATTTTTGTAATTATTTCTTTGCCATAAAAAGTTAATGTTCTTTGTGTTTAGGCCTCATATTCTACAGAATAGCATGAGTGGGGGCTAAAGCATTGCAAAGCCTTGTTGTACTGAAGGGACAAATTTATCAATTTTATTAACTTGGGTAAAATATCAGACATGAACCATTCAATTTTTATTTTTTTAAGTTTGCATTTGTTATAAAAAGTGAACATGTGGCAGCAAAAGGACCATGTGGGAGGGCCTGAGAAACAGATTTTTTACTTTTTGAGGCCTACTCTTACTTGTTTTTCATCTCTTAAAATGAACTACAGGGATGAGAATGGCAAGAAACAAAATTTGCTGAAATTTGTTAAAATTCCCTTATTTTCAAAATAAATTTTGAGAAAATCACGTTTTTTTTTAAATCTGAGAACACAGAGTGAACCTGTTGGTTTAGAAATTATATTTCTATGTTACAGTAAATATGTAAAATCAGTAAATATGTATAATTCCTGAAAATTTCAATAAATATGTATAATTACTAAACTGATCAGGAATTATACATATTTACTGAAATTTTTAGGAATTATACATATTTACTGAAATATCAACTGATTTTTTATACTTGTTTACTGAAAGTGTGGTTTGGGTGTATGGCAAGCCAGATTATGTTTTTAATCATATTATTGACATAATAACAGAAACAAGATATGATAAGATGATGAAAATAAAATCAAACAAACAAGAAGCATACCACGAGAACACATCATAAAATTCGATCTTGGACGATCTTGCTCTTTTTACCATTCTCTCTGCTTGCTTAAGTTGGGATTCAGAATGGCAAGAAACAACATTTGCTGAAATTTGTTAAAATTCCCTTATTTTCAAAATAAATTTGAGAAAATCACGTTTTTTTTTTAAATCTGAGAACACAGAGTGAACCTGTTGGTTTAGAAATTATATTTCTATAAATCTGCGTGAAAATGATCTTTTAAAACCATTTTCATGCACATTTATAAAAATAAAATTTCAGCATTTTGGGCAGGAATTCGCTGAAATCAAATTTGCTGAAAACTTTGCTGAAAATTCTCATCCCAGGAACTACATGTCATCTGCAGATGGTGCATTGTTACTCACAAGTAAATTTTATAATTGAAATATCATTGTTTCCTCCATTCTGAAATTCTTATTTATCACCATCAAATACATCGTTATGTAAAATATCATTCACAACATATCTCCAGTAGAGTCGCCATGGACTGGTCATAATCCACACGTGGATCCGTGATGTCCACACATGAGTTTACAGGTAATAAAAATCATTCACAACATATCTCCAGTAGAGTCGCCGTGGACTGGTAGTAATCCATGCATGGGTCCATGATGTCCACACATGAGTTTACAGGTAATAAAAATCATTCACAACATATCTCCAGTAGAGTCGCCGCGGAATGGTAGTAATCCACACGTGGGTCCGTGATGTCCACACATGAGTTTACAGGTAATAAAAATGATTCACAACATATCTCCAGTAGAGTCGCCGTGGACTGGCCATAATCCACACGTGGGTCCGTGATGTCTACACATGAGTTTACAGGTAATAAAAATCATTCACAACATATCTCCAGTAGAGTCGCTGTGGACTGGTAGTAATCCACGCGTGGGTCCGTGATGTCTACACATGAGTTTACAGGTAATAAAAATCATTCACAACATATCTGCAGTAGAGTCGCCGTGGACTGGTAGTAATCCACGCACGGGTCCGTGATGTCTACACATGAGTTTACAGGCAATAAAACTCATTCACAACATATCTCCAGTAGAGTCGCTGTGGACTGGTAGTAATCCACACGTGGGTCTGTGATGTCCACACATGAGTTTACAGGTAATAAAAATCATTCACAACATATCTCCAGTAGAGTCGCTGTGGACTGGTCATAATCCATGCGTGGGTCCGTGATGTCTACACATGAGTTTACAGGTAATAAAAAAATCATTCACAACATATCTCCAGTAGATTCGCCGTGGACTGGTAGTAATCCACACGTCCGTGATGTCTACACATGAGTTTACAGGTAATACAAATCATTCACAACATATCTCCAGTGGAGTCGCTGTGGACTGGTCATAATCCATGCGTGGGTTGTGATGTCCACACATGAGTTTACAGGTAATAAAAATCATTCACAACATATCTCCAGTAGAGTCGCTGTGGACAGGTAGTAACCCACACGTGGGTCCGTGATGTCCACACATGAGTTTACAGGTAATAAAAATCATTCACAACATATCTCCAGTAGAGTCGCTGTGGACAGGTAGTAATCCACACTTGGGTCCGTGATGTCTACACATGAGTTTACAGGTAATAAAAATCATTCACAACATATCTCCAGTAGAGTCGCTGTGGACTGGTCATAATCCACACGTGGGTCCGTGATGTCCACACATGAGTTTACAGGTAATAAAAATCATTCACAACATATCTCCAGTAGAGTCGCTGTGGACTGGTCATAATCCATGCGTGGGTCCGTGATGTCTACACATGAGTTTACAGGTTATAAAAATCATTCACAACATATCTCCAATAGTGTCGCCATGGACTGGTCATAATCCATGCGTGGGTCCGTGATGTCTACACATGAGTTTACAGGTAATAAAAATCATTCACAACATATCTCCAGTAGAGTCGCTGTGGACTGGTCATAATTCATGCGTGGGTCTGTGATGTCCACACATGAGTTTACAGGTAACAAAAATCATTCACAACATATCTCCAGTAGAGTCGCCGTGGACTGGTAGTAATCCATGCATGGGTCCGTGATGTCCACACATGAGTTTACAGGTAATAAAAATCATTCACAACATATCTCCAGTAGAGTCGCTGTGGACTGGTCATAATCCATGCGTGGGTCCATGATGTCTACACATGAGTTTACAGGTAATAAAAATCATTCACAACATATCTCCAATAGTGTCGCCGTGGACTGGTCATAATCCATGCGTGGGTCCGTGATGTCTACACATGAGTTTACAGGTAATAAAAATAATTCACAACATGTCTCCAGTACAATCTCTGTGGACTGGTCATAATCCATGCGTGGCTCCGTGATGTCCACACATGAGTTTACAGGTAATAAAAATCATTCACAACATATCTCCAGTAGAGTCGCTGTGGACTGGTCATAATCCATGCGTGGGTCCGTGATGTCCGCACATGAGTTTACAGGTAATAAAAATCATTCACAACATATCTCCAGTAGAGTCGCTGTGGACTGGTAGTAATCCACACATGGGTCTGTGATGTCCACACATGAGTTTACAGGTAATAAAAATCATTCACAACATATCTCCAGTAGAGTCACCATGGACTGATCATAATCCACACGTGGGTCTGTGATGTCCACACATGAGTTTACAGGTAATAAAAAGCATTCACAACATATCTCCAGTAGAGTCGCTGTGGACTGGTAGTAATCCATGCGTGGGTCCGTGATGTCCACACATGAGTTTACAGGTAATAAAAATCATTCACAACATATCTCCAGTAGAGTCGCTGTGGACTGGTAGTAATCCACGCATGGGTCCGTGATGTCCACACATGAGTTTACAGGTAATAAAAATCATTCACAACATATCTCCAGTAGAGTCGCCGTGGACTGGTAGTAATCCATGCATGTGTCCGTGATGTCCACACATGAGTTTACAGGTAATAAAAATTATTCACAACATATCTCCAGGAGAGTCGCCGTGGACTGGTAGTAATCCACGCATGGGTCGGTGGTGTCCACACATGAGTTTACAGGTAATAAAAATCATTCACAACATATCTCCAGTAGAGTCACCATGGACTGGTCATAATCCACATGTGGGTCCGGTATGTCCACACATGAGTTTACAGGTAATAAAAATCATTCACAACATATCTCCAGTAGAGTTGCCGTGGACTGGTAGTAATCCACACGTGGGTCCGTGATGTCCACACATGAGTTTACAGGTAATAAAAATCATTCACAACATATCTCCAGTAGAGTCGCTGTGGACTGGTCATAATCCATGCGTGGGTCCGTGATGTCTACACATGAGTTTACAGGTAATAAAAATCATTCACAACATATCTCCAGTAGAGTCGCCGTGGACTGGTAGTAATCCATGCATGTGTCCGTGATGTCCACACATGAGTTTACAGGTAATAAAAATCATTCACAACATATCTCCAGTAGAGTTGCCGTGGACTGGTAGTAATCCACACGTGGGTCCGTGATGTCTACACATGAGTTTACAGGTAATAAAAATCATTCACAACATATCTCCAGTGGAGTCGCTGTGGACTGGTCATAATCCATGCGTGGGTTGTGATGTCCACACATGAGTTTACAGGTAATAAAAATCATTCACAACATATCTCCAGTAGAGTCGCTGTGGACAGGTAGTAACCCACACGTGGGTCCGTGATGTCCACACATGAGTTTACAGGTAATAAAAATCATTCACAACATATCTCCAGTAGAGTCGCTGTGGACAGGTAGTAACCCACACTTGGGTCCGTGATGTCTACACATGAGTTTACAGGTAATAAAAATCATTCACAACATATCTCCAGTAGAGTCGCTGTGGACTGGTCATAATCCACACGTGGGTCCGTGATGTCCACACATGAGTTTACAGGTAATAAAAATCATTCACAACATATCTCCAGTAGAGTCGCTGTGGACTGGTCATAATCCATGCGTGGGTCCGTGATGTCTACACATGAGTTTACAGGTTATAAAAATCATTCACAACATATCTCCAATAGTGTCGCCATGGACTGGTCATAATCCATGCGTGGGTCCGTGATGTCTACACATGAGTTTACAGGTAATAAAAATCATTCACAACATATCTCCAGTAGAGTCGCTGTGGACTGGTCATAATTCATGCGTGGGTCTGTGATGTCCACACATGAGTTTACAGGTAACAAAAATCATTCACAACATATCTCCAGTAGAGTCGCCGTGGACTGGTAGTAATCCATGCATGGGTCCGTGATGTCCACACATGAGTTTACAGGTAATAAAAATCATTCACAACATATCTCCAGTAGAGTCGCTGTGGACTGGTCATAATCCATGCGTGGGTCCATGATGTCTACACATGAGTTTACAGGTAATAAAAATCATTCACAACATATCTCCAATAGTGTCGCCGTGGACTGGTCATAATCCATGCGTGGGTCCGTGATGTCTACACATGAGTTTACAGGTAATAAAAATAATTCACAACATGTCTCCAGTACAATCTCTGTGGACTGGTCATAATCCATGCGTGGCTCCGTGATGTCCACACATGAGTTTACAGGTAATAAAAATCATTCACAACATATCTCCAGTAGAGTCGCTGTGGACTGGTCATAATCCATGCGTGGGTCCGTGATGTCCGCACATGAGTTTACAGGTAATAAAAATCATTCACAACATATCTCCAGTAGAGTCGCTGTGGACTGGTAGTAATCCACACATGGGTCCGTGATGTCCACACGTGAGTTAACAGGTAATAAAAATCATTCACAACATATCTCCAGTAGAGTCACCATGGACTGATCATAATCCACACGTGGGTCTGTGATGTCCACACATGAGTTTACAGGTAATAAAAAGCATTCACAACATATCTCCAGTAGAGTCGCTGTGGACTGGTAGTAATCCATGCGTGGGTCCGTGATGTCCACACATGAGTTTACAGGTAATAAAAATCATTCACAACATATCTCCAGTAGAGTCGCTGTGGACTGGTAGTAATCCACGCATGGGTCCGTGATGTCCACACATGAGTTTACAGGTAATAAAAATCATTCACAACATATCTCCAGTAGAGTCGCCGTGGACTGGTAGTAATCCATGCATGTGTCCGTGATGTCCACACATGAGTTTACAGGTAATAAAAATTATTCACAACATATCTCCAGGAGAGTCGCCGTGGACTGGTAGTAATCCACGCATGGGTCGGTGGTGTCCACACATGAGTTTACAGGTAATAAAAATCATTCACAACATATCTCCAGTAGAGTCACCATGGACTGGTCATAATCCACATGTGGGTCCGGTATGTCCACACATGAGTTTACAGGTAATAAAAATCATTCACAACATATCTCCAGTAGAGTTGCCGTGGACTGGTAGTAATCCACACGTGGGTCCGTGATGTCCACACATGAGTTTACAGGTAATAAAAATCATTCACAACATATCTCCAGTAGAGTCGCTGTGGACTGGTCATAATCCATGCGTGGGTCCGTGATGTCTACACATGAGTTTACAGGTAATAAAAATCATTCACAACATATCTCCAGTAGAGTCGCCGTGGACTGGTAGTAATCCACGCATGGGTCCGTGACGTCCACACATGAGTTTACAGGTAACAAAAATCATTCACAACATATCTCCAGTAGAGTCGCTGTGGACTGGTCATAATCCATGCGTGGGTCGTGATGTCTACACATGAGTTTTCAGGTAATAAAAATCATTCACAACATATCTCCAGTAGAGTCGCTGTGGACTGGTCATAATCCATGCGTGGGTCGTGATGTCCACACATGAGTTTACAGGTAATAAAAATCATTCACAACATATCTCCAGTAGAGTCGCTGTGGACTGGTAGTAATCCACGCATGGGTCGTGATGTCTACACATGAGTTTACAGGTAATAAAAATCATTCACAACATATCTCCAGTAGAGTCGCCGTGGACTGGTCATAATCCACACGTGGGTCCGTGATGTCCACACATGAGTTTACAGGTAATAAAAATCATTCACAACATATCTCCAGTAGAGTCGCTGTGGACTGGTAGTAATCCACGCATGGGTCGTGATGTCTACACGTGAGTTTACAGGTAATAAAAATCATTCACAACATATCTCCAGTAGAGTCGCCGTGGACTGGTGTTAATCCACACGTGGGTCCGTGATGTCCACACATGAGTTTACAGGTAATGAAAATCATTCACAACATATCTCCAGTTGAGTCGCCGTGGACTGGTCATAATCCTTGCGTGGGTCCGTGATGTCCACACATGAGTTTACAGGTAATAAAAATCATTCACAACATATCTCCAGTAGAGTCGCCGTGGGCTGGTCATAATCCACACATGGGTCAGTGATGTCCACACATGAGTTTACAGGTAATAAAAATAATTCACAACATATCTCCAGTAGAGTCGCCGTGGACTGGTCATAATCCACACGTGGGTCCGTGATGTCCACACATGAGTTTACAGGTAATAAAAATCATCAGCAATCAAATTTTAATTAATGAAGCACCAGTTTGTACTCGGTGCTTCATTGATTAATTGTTTGATGATTATTCCTATAATTAGTGTTCTGAATCTGATATTATCCCTTGGAGCCCACTTAATTGGAGATCTCTTAATTGTATAACCCTGTTAATTGAATATAATTTTCAAACACAAAACCATTTACCATACCCTCAGTACAAATTTGATCTGTTAATTGCATATGGGTTGTAGAGTAAACTCCTGTTAATTGTATATAAATTTTTGTAATATGTCGAAAAAATTACTGTGACACGCACCAAATTCCCCTTATTTATCAACCTTTTTGGCCTCACTACATCCAATACAGGCATTTATTCTATTATATCTTGTTTGACAGAGCTCTATGAGCTCTGTCAAACAAGATATAATAAAATAAATGCTCAGTTTACCTCCAGAACACAGGAAACTGACTAAATCCCTGTTAATTGTATACTCCTGTTAATTGAATAATTTTCACTGGCAAAATGGATATTCAATTAAGAGGATTCTACTGTATATCCGTGGAAATAGACAAGGCTACACTGACAGTACTGTATTATAGGAATCACATCAGAAGTCAATGTTGACATGATGATGTTGTGAATGTGTTTGTTTTTGAAAATAGAATTAAATTAATCTTCTCATATTTTAGAAAATATTTCCTGAACAACTAAATACTCTCATTTTTTGTCTCGAAAACTTATATTTTGACCCCTCATTGGAACCAGCTTGATAAGCTCATTCAAATGAGATGTCATCAGCTATGTTTTTGAGGTTAACATTGAGAAAAAAAACATTAAAATTTGTATGATGATTTTTGTGAACAGTTCTGGCTAGCTTTTGGCATTGTGTTAGCTGAAAGTTTAAATTACATGTTTGTGACAAAAAAGAATCCTAAATTCATCTTAATTTGACAAGAAATTTTTTTAACCTCATTCACCAGGCCATGTTTTTTGTATGCATATATTTTAACACAACATTTGACTGGTGAAACAAGGGGTGGATCCAGAGCCTCCCCCATATTTTCACCAGCTATGTTTCTCTCGTACTGGTTCAGTTTCAATGGATTTCAGATTATTTTTTGCAGTAAGTGGCAGCAAATGCTAAAATGTATACAGTCTGTAAAAAAAAACGGTTAACTGAAATAGACCGTAATCTTACAGACATACAAGTACCAAATCCACCTCCAGACAAGATAAACCGCAGACAGTATAATTGCTGTTAACATCTGGTAAAGCATACAGGTGAGGTTTATTTTTCAGCTTTGGTCGTTACGAGCAAAGCTGATAAAAAGACCTCACCTGTATGCTTTACCGATGTTTTTTAACAGGTCTCAAAGTTTGAAATCTTTCAAACAGATCTGAAAAATCTCAAAATATCCGCTCAAGTTTTAGGCCTCATAATCTACAGAATAGCATGGGTGGTGGTGTATTTCATCCCTTGAGTGCAAGAAGGCTTTGCAATGCTAAAGCATTGCAAAGCCTTCTTGCACTCAAGGGAAAAATTCATCAATTGTTTTAACTTGGGTAAAATATCAGACATAAACCATTTAATTTTTATTTTTTTAAAGTTTAAGTTGGTTATAAAAAGAGAGCATGCGGCAGCCAAAAGGACCATGCAGGAGGGCCTGAGAAACAGATTTTTTATTTTTTTAGGCCTAACCATTTTATTTTTATTTTTTTAAATTTACATTGGTTATAAAAAGAGCGCATGCGGCAGCCAAAAGGACCATGCGGGAGGGTCTGAGAAAGATTTTTTAATTTTTTTCGGTCTTACTGAAAAACTATTTGAAAAGTGTCAGATAAAGAGAAACTAGGATGTCACCATGAGAGTGCAAGATTGGGCACCAAACCAGAGGTTTCCCAGTGAAATCAGGAGTGTTACCAGACCTGATGTTAAAATCAGGCACTCTCCAATAAATTGTAACAAAATAAGTTTTTATGCACAAAATCTTGCAAATCTAAGCCTTCCCATTCTGGTTGCATGGTATCTTTGAAAGAAATTACTCATGTAACAAATCACCTTTGAAAAATCATTTAGAAATCTATCAGTTAATATCACCACCAGTATTAAAATCCAAATGTCATGCAGCAATGCTGAGCCAATCATTTATAACTATGATACCCACTTCAGAGAACCTCCACCCTAGACATTGGTTACTGGCTCCTATTTTACCAGTAGAGCAAGACCTGGGTTCACAAGTACTACTCCACTTCACGGGCCTGGCATTCTTTAGGAGTGCAGGCCTACTGCACGCCTAGAAAAGAATTGAGGAGAACAATTCTTTGCACCCCTTTCTTTTCTGGAATGCCAGAACTGTTTGGGACTGCCTTTCAAATCTGTTATTATCTGTCAGTGCTGCATTGATTTGCAATAATTCATGACCCATTCTGTGTCACATTTCGATACATTTTGAGTGTAGAAGACAGTCACATAAGAATTGAATGCAACATTTTGAAAAATGAGAAGATGTGTGTGTCAATTTTTTCATGTGTAGCTGAATGTAGTACATTTTTTTTTCAGTCACAATAATAATACCTTGACGTGAATATAACCAAAATAGAAGACAAGGATATGCATGAAGCCAGATAATAAGCAGACTGACATCTGCAAAATGAGGTCCCCAGAGGGTGAATTTAGAGATGCACAGCAGGGTAGCATCACTAAATTTACCCTCTGTTAACCTCAATCTGAATCAGGGTCTCAAACCTAAACAGAATGAGGTACCCAGAAGATAAATTAGCCCACTGTATGGGATAGCATGATCAAATTCACCCGCTAGGGACCTCATTCTGCAAATGTCAGACAGCTTATTTTCAGGCCTGATATGCATTGAAAATTCCAGGTGCAACTGTGCTTCCAAGCAATCAGGGGAGGGCAAATGTTTTGCACTCCTTGATTTTCTTGACTGCCAGGAATGACTTCAACAAGGGTACTATTTATTTATTTATTTATTTATTTATTTATTTATTTATTTTTAGTTTTTATAAGTCTATGTCTGCAGAACGGCTAATCATGACCATGATATGGATAATAAAGTCTAGCCAATCGTTCATACTCATGTTGCCCATTTTAGAGGAATTTCCCCAAAGGTATTGGTTACCTGGTCCTATTTTCCAAATAAAACAGAACTTGTTCACCACAGTAAACAAACACTGGTTCACTTCCCAGGGTTTCCATGGGAGCCCAAAAGGGAACAACTTTAGACATAAATTCCAAAGGAAAAACACTGTAACCTCACTCTGATGCTGGGAAAGCTCTCACAGAATAGTTCTGTTAACTGCAGGTATTTAATTAGTTCACCAGATTTCAATGGATAAAAATACAATGTTTGCCACAAAAATCACAGTGTATAATAGACATTTTAATGAAATATAAACCAAGCAAAATATATTCGTCAAGAACTTTCCAGATTGTTTTCAAGTATGTTTTCATCCCAATCATGGGCCTGGAAATCAGGGGTCAGCCTGGCAGCTGATTTTAGAGAGAAGTGACTTCTCCCTCCAGAGACTTTAGGGAGAAGTCAGGGGCCAGGAGGGAGAAGTCAGAAAAAAACATAAAACACATATGACATCGTGACAAAATAAATGTACATAGAGGACACAATTGTGGAGAAAAAAATAAATAAAAGTTATACAAACATACATACACACTCAAAACTAAGTCATATAGGTTAAAATCTTCCTCCTTCCCCTACAAAAAATTGTGTCATTCATGGTTTCTGAATATCCTAACTCTTTCCCTAACAGTGATGACTAGGGTTACCATGCAGTTGATTTTGTATTTGCCTCAATGCAGTGGATTTGAAATTTAGCATTACCCATGCTGAGAGTGTTCTTCTCTGTAATAGAAGGTATATTCTTTTAAAAAAAAATATTTAAAGTATTTAAAATAAATTTCATGTTCACATGAGAAGCTGGGCCATTCATGGTTTCTGGATGTCCTAATTGAATTGAAAAGCGTAGTTAAAAAAGTTTTTGATATCCTTTGTAAATTAAGCGTCATTAACAATTTGTGTTGATTTATTTCTAAGGTAAATGACAAAATATTTCAGTTGTCTCCCTTGCCTGCTGCGCTGGGTGACAATGCATTGTTCAGAAACATTACAATTTCTGCCAACCATCTTACATTGACACGTGCGATTGATGCTATAAGGCCTGCCATTCTTATCCATCCTAATATGTGTGATTTCTATCGTAGCCTTATTACATTTAACCCCCTTCCAACACAAATTTTCAAAGAAAAACTTTCAATGCAAATTGCGGGGTGAATTTCAATGCAACCAAAAATTAACTCGATGCGTGTCTTGTGTGATTCGTTGTTTTTGCTGGCACTTTTGTTTTTAAATAGCATTTTGTGCTGGTTGCTATCAGTTGGGGCATATTGTTCGAACGACTACACCATTACAACTCTTTTCAGAAATATAAAATTGGGCTAGTTTAGGCTATTTTCAGAACCGTATGACGAATTTTAACAGCAGCCGTGTTTACTTTTTCGTGTATGCAGAAGCGTTTTTTTTGGAAATAAAACATAAGAAAATACAGTAAACTGCCATGTCTCCCAAGGAAGTTTTGGAGGGCAACTTGAATTTCACACCCAATGTAAGCCAAGATGATTTGAGGAATGACAAGGCGACTTCTTCGCCCTAGTCGCCCACTCAGCTGACCCCTGCTGGAAATCTTCAATTTTAAAATGAGAGCACTTTTAAGGGCCTATATAAGTAATGAAATTTTGTTTATTTTGAAAATTCTCACCTCCGATATTCCTTCAATTCAAATTAAATATACACAAAATGTACATCAAAATGAAGGTTGGGATGTATAGAACACGAAACACATACGTAATCAACTCATAGAGTCGACTGTAGGCACCACTGGTTCCTGGAAGTCTGCTGTCGTATTCGCATCAGAACTGATAATAAAATAATATTTCATGAAAACAACTTGTGGCCAAATGTGCTTTACATATCCAAGAACAAAGCTAGGGGATAAGAATTTTTCAAAACACGGTGACAGGGCTGCATTGGGGAAAATTCTAACGCCTTTGCTTTTGTTTACGTATGAGTATACTTTCGATTTCTGACCAACGTCATCGGACAGAAAAAGCATGTAAAAACAACGCCGTCTAAAATCAAATAATGAAAAAGATCGCCTTCATACAGTATACTGTTATTAGATAGAGATTGCACAGTTGCCATATTCAATGCAAGATATCATGATACCTGTTGAAATTTCTTAGAATTACGATTTTGTTTCTTGATGGAAATTTGTGGTAACAAGTGATTTGCACATGTCTGTCGAGCATGGAAACCATCTTCAATAAAAAATTCAGACAGTGTTGTCCTTTTCTAAAATGCAGACCTATCACTGTATTCGAAAGTGTTTTGAATGCCTAGCTTTGTTCTTGGATATATGAAGCACATTTGGCCACAAGTTGTTCTGATGAAATATTATTTTATTATCAGTTCTGGTGGGAATACGGTAGCAGACTTCCAGGAACCAGTGGTGCCTACAGTCGACTCTACGAGTTGATTACATATGTGTTTCGTGTTCTATACATCCCAACCTTCATTTTGATGTATAATTTGTGTATATTTAATCTGAATTTAAGGAATATGAGAGGTGAGAAAATAAACAAAATTCCATTACTTATATAGGCCCTTAAGCAATTTCAAGTGTGCACACAAACTAGGTTTATGTGAAGGTTAAGTATGAATTTGCAATGCAATGCCAAGTTAAGGAATTTTCAATCATTTTGAGAGCAGTCCTTGGTACTGTTGACAGAAAACTGTGAGGAATAAGTTGACTATTTTTATGAACTCAATAAAATATTCTTACGGTCGTTCCATCTGGCCATTTGAAAGAGTGAGAAGTGTTTTCATATTTCAATCCAACCCAGATTCCATTCACACTGTTGGTATAATCTGTGGAAGATATAATGTGAAAAAAAAATATTAATTGTTAAATAGGGAAATAATAATCTGTCAAGTGGATAGTTTAGATACTGTACTTAATCACCTATCTAATATATAGAGGATATGGAATGAGTGTTTTTCTCATATAATATTTATGAAACAAGTTTAAGAATTTTCCATTTAACCTTCACATAAACCTAGTTTAAATAGAATATGAAATGAGTGTTTTTCTCATATAATATTTATGAAACGAGTTTAAGAATTTTCCATTTGGGGGAGCCAGAGGCTTGCACAAATGGAAAATTCTTAAACTTGTTTCATAAATATTATATGAGAAAAACACTCATTTCATATTCTATTTATCATATGACACACACAGGCTCAAATTAGCCACTTAGTATGACTTTGTAACCCATCACCTAACTTGAGTTGCAGACGGCACTTGGAAAAAACATCCTCGTATAACTAAAAATTTTAATTTTTAGCTTCCAAAACATAGGTTATGACGCCTCATTGAAACGAGCGCAACACGCTAGTTCCAATGATGGGTCATAACCTATGTTTTGGAAGCAAAACGCAACTAGAACTATCACTGAAGGTGATTAATACCCCCGCTTTGGGTTTTTAGAGGAATGCACTTCTGATCATGTAGGCGAAGGCCATAAGGAAATGTATACATAAAGATCATTTTTTGTTGTTGAAATTTGTATTTGCATGTGGCCTTCCACAGAACAGCACTGAATACTTAAAGAGCCCACACATATATGGTTTACATTTGGAAAAACACATTTACAATGTGCAACATGTATTCAAAATCGGTTCATTAATGTAGGAGGAGTTGCACACGCAAGAATCCCATTTGAAAACCCATAATAAATCCAAGTTAAAGGGAGATAACCTGGTTAAAATTGTCGCAGATCAAAAATTTGGGAATATGCGTATGTTCACTTAGTTGTGATAATGTTTGAAAGGTTTCGTCAAAATTGATTGATAAATGTAGGAGGAGTTGCACGCACAAGAATTTCATGTAGAAACCCATAATAAATCTAAGTTAAAGGGAGATAACCTAGTTAAAATAGCCACAGCTCAAAAATTTTGGAGTATGCGCATGTTCACTTAGTAGTGATGATGTCTGTAAACTTTCGTCCAAATTGATTGATAAATGTAGGAGGAGTTGCGCACACAAGAATTTCATGCAGAAACCCATATTAAATCAAAGTTCAAGAGAGATAACCTGGTTAAAATTGTCGCAGATCAAAAAGTTTGGAATATGCACATGTTCACTTAGTAGAGATGACGTTTGAAAGGTTTCATCAAAATCGGTTCATTAATGTAGGAGGAGTTGCGCACACAAGAATTTGTTCGAACGGAAAGACATAATAAATCTAAGTCAAAGGGAGATAACCTGGTTAAAATTGTCGCAGATCAAAAATCTTGGAATATGCGCATGTTCACTTAGTAGTGATGATGTCTGAAAAGTTTTGTCCAAATTGATTGATAAATGTAGGAGGAGTTGCACGCACAAGAATTTCATGTAGAAACCCATAATAAATCTAAGTTAAAGGGAGATAACCTAGTTAAAATTGCCACAGCTCAAAAATTTTGGAATATGCGCATGTTCACTTAGTAGTGATGATGTCTGTAAACTTTCGTCCAAATTGATTGATAAATGTAGGAGGAGTTGCGCACACAAGAATTTCATGCAGAAACCCATATTAAATCAAAGTTCAAGAGAGATAACCTGGTTAAAATTGTCGCAGATCAAAAAGTTTGGAATATGCACATGTTTACTTAGTAGAGATGATGTTTGAAAGGTTTCATCAAAATCGGTTCAATAATGTAGGAGGAGTTGCGCACACAAGAATTTGTTCGGATGGAAAGACACAATAAATCTAAGTCAAAGGGAGATAACCTGGTTAAAATTGTCGCAGATCAAAAATCTTGGAATATGCGCATGTTCACTTAGTAGTGATGATGTCTGAAAAGTTTTGTCCAAATTGATTGATAAATGTAGGAGGAGTTGCACGCACAAGAATTTCATGTAGAAACCCATAATAAATCTAAGTTAAAGGGAGATAACCTAGTTAAAATTGCCACAGCTCAAAAATTTTGGAATATGCGCATGTTCACTTAGTAGTGATGATGTCTGTAAACTTTCGTCCAAATTGATTGATAAATGTTGGAGGAGTTGCGCACACAAGAATTTCATGCAGAAACCCATATTAAATCAAAGTTCAAGAGAGATAACCTGGTTAAATTTGTCGCAGATCAAAAAGTTTGGAATATGCACATGTTCACTTGGTAGAGATGATGTTTGAAAGGTTTCATCAAAATCAGTTCATTAATGTAGGAGGAGTTGCGCACACAAGAATTTGTTCGAACGGAAAGACATAATAAATCTAAGTCAAAGGGAGATAACCTGGTTAAAATTGTCGCAGATCAAAAATCTTGGAATATGCGCATGTTCACTTAGTAGTGATGATGTCTGAAAAGTTTTGTCCAAATTGATTGATAAATGAAGGAGGAGTTGCGCACACAAGAATTTCATGTAGAAACCCATATTAAATCAAAGTTCAAGAGAGATAACCTGGTTAAAATTGTCGCAGATTAAAAAGTTTGGAATATGCACATGTTCACTTAGTAGAGATGATGTTTGAAAGGTTTCATCAAAATCGGTTCATTAATGTAGGAGGAGTTGCGGACACAAGAATTTGTTCAGATGGAAAGACACAATAAATCTAAGTCAAAGGGAGATAACCTGGTTAAAATTGTCGCAGATCAAAAATCTTGGAATATGCGCATGTTCACTTAGTAGTGATGATGTCTGAAAAGTTTTGTCCAAATTGATTGATAAATGTAGGAGGAGTTGCGAACACAAGAATTTCATGTCCAGAAAGACGTACGGACGGACGTATGGACGGTGGTTAAAATTGTCGCAGATCAAAAATTATGGAATATGCGCATGTTCACTTAGTAGTGATGATGTCTGAAAAGTTTTGTCCAAATTGGTTGATAAATGTAGGAGGAGTTACGAACACAAGAATTTCATGTCCAGAAAGACGTACGGACGGACGTACGGACGGTGGTTAAAATTGTCGCAGATCAAAAATCTTGGAATATGCGCATGTTCACTTAGTAGTGATGATGTCTGAAAAGTTTTGTCCAAATTGATTGATAAATGTAGGAGGAGTTGCGCACACAAGAATTTCATGTCCGGAAAGACGTACGGATGGACGGACGGACGTACGGACGTACAGGGCGATTCCTATATAGCCCCCACTTCTTCGAAGCGGGGGTATAAAAATATAAAAAATTCTTGTATTGCACGAGACGATTTTTGCCGTAACGTTAGGTAAAAGATTAATACAATATAACCCATCCTAAATAGGACAGATAACGTAAATTCTCCCTAGTGAAATTATGCAAATGTGACCCAGTTGTATTTTGTTTAGCCAATCAAAATGTCCAGTTTTGAAATTGACCAATGAAAGATCCCATCTCTAATTATGCAAATTATGAAAATGTGGCCCAGTTGTATTTTGTTCAGCCAATCAAATTGTCTAGTTTTGAAATTGACCAATGAAATTGAGGGAAGGCTTTATTTATCACTGATTAATATGAAAACAAAATATCAAATGTTTTAAAGTGAACAAAAGGGACGAGTCATTTGATAAATATATATAGACAATAGTTCAGTGCAAAGATTCGGGAACAGTTTTTATCCAAATTTGTCATGTTCCCTCCCCCAAACACCAAAACTTGGGTTTTGAAAGACCTCCATTTGTATGACTAATTCTATGTGTTATGAGCTAATCAATATCTACACTTGAATGCAGACAAAAAATATGCCGACCTTCAGAACTATTGGTGGGTGTCACACCTCTCTGAACCCCACTCAGCAGCACTCCCTGCATATGTTGTAAACTCATAAAGATGATGAAAAAATGACATAATTGTTGTCTTCACAGGAGGCACACAATGTGGGTTCATGACAGTGGTGGTGCCAATGGTGGGTTGGGGGAGAGGGCTACAGTCCCCCTCAGGGAGGTCTAGTATCGTATCATACTGCCTTCTTTATTGTAGGGTAAACAGGGTGCAATGCCACTGGTATCCCCTGTCGAGAAGTGGTTTGCTAATCAAAAAACAGTTGGAAACTCTTGAAAAAAAAATGTACAAAACCTGTTAACCCTTTACCCAACGAATTGGCCGCATCTGCCCGCGTAATATGCAAATTCAGCAGATAAAAAAAAAATATTTTTCCAAAAATTTTAACAAAACCATATCATGTGATCCCTCATTGGAACGAGCTCTTCGAGCTCCTTCCAACGAGGGGTCACATGATATGGTTTTGTTAACAATTTTTTAAAAATTAAAAAAAATGATATTTAAAATAATAAATCTTGATATCGTCTGCGTTGGGTAAAGGGTTAAAGTTGATTCAATTCACGGGGGAGAAATTTGGTTAAATCTGCCCAATTTCACTTATTACAGTGGCAATGATTCTTTATTACGGGCAGGAATATCTGCCAGCAGAATGTAAGAAATTAAGTGCCTTGCCCAAGGACACAAAACAGTTATCAACCAATGCTAACCCTCCTTGAGCGGAGTTAGAACATTGGGGAGTCTTGCAGTAGCGCACTCTTCTAGGTGGATCTCTCTGGGTACGTTAGCTTCCTCCATCTGTAAAACTGTCTGACATGAGGTGACTCTGGCCGTCGAAAGTGTCTTTAAACCCCTATAAAAAATCCCTTCCAATGTCAAGTATTTTGTGGAGAAAATTTAAGTTTATACCTTGTATAAATGATTATGCATGGAAGATAATTCAAGTTTATACATTGTATAAATGTTTGCACAGGGAGATAATTCAAGTTTATGTTTTGTATAAATGATTATACATGGGAGATAATTCAAGTTTATACCTAGTATGAATGATTTTACATGGGAAATAATTCAAGTTTATACCTAGTACAAATGGTTGAACATGGGAGATAATTCATGTTTATACATTGTATAAATGTGATTGTACATGGGAGATAATTCAAGTTTACACATTGTATAACTGATTCTACAGGGGGGATAATTCAAGTTTATACACTGTACAAATGGGACTGTACATGGGAGATAATTCAAGTTTATACATTGTATAAATGTTTGCACAGGGGGATAATTCAAGTTTATATTTTGTATAAATGATTATACATGGGAGATAATTCAAGTTTAGACCTTGTATAAATGATTGTACATGGGAGATAATTCAAGTTTATACATTGTATCAATGATTTTACATGGGAGATAATTCAAGTTTGTCATTGTATAAATGATTGTACAGGGGGATAATTCAAGTTTATATTTTGTATAAATGATTATACATGGGTGATAATTCAGGTTTATACATTGTATCAATGATTTTACATGGGAGATAATTCAAGTTTGTACACTGTATAAATGATTGTACAGGGGGATAATTCAAGTTTATATTTTGTATAAATGATTATACATGGGTGATAATTCAGGTTTATACATTGTATCAATGATTTTACATGGGAGATAATTCAAGTTTGTCATTGTATAAATGATTGTACAGGGGGATAATTCAAGTTTATATTTTGTATAAATGATTATACATGGGTGATAATTCAGGTTTATACATTGTATCAATGATTTTACATGGGAGATAATTCAAGTTTGTACATTGTATAAATGATTGTACAGGGGGGGGGGGGAGTAATTCAAGTTTATACACTGTACAAATGGGACTGTACATGGGAGATAATTCAAGTTTATACATTGTATAAATGATAATACAGGGCAGATAATTCAAGTTTATATCATGTATAAATGATTGTATATGGGAAATAATTCAAGTTTATACATTGTATAAATGTGGTTGTACATAGGAGATAATTCAAGTTTATACCTAGTACAAATGGTTGTGCAGGGCGGATAATTCAAGTTTATACACTGTGTAACTGATTGTACATGGGAGATTAAATTATTTATACATTGTATAAATGATTGTACATGGGAGATAATTCAAGATTATATCATGTATAAATGATTGTACATGGGAGATAATTCTAGTTTATACATTGTATAAATGATTGTATATGGGAGATAATTCAAGATTATATCATGTATAAATGGTTGTACAGGGTGGATAATTCAAGTTTATACACTGTGTAACTGATTGTACATGGGAGATTAAATTTATACATTGTATAAATGATTGTACATGGGAGATAATTCAAGTTTATACATTGTATAAATGATTGTCATTGGGAGATAATTCAAGTTTATACATTGTATAAATGATTGTACATGGGAGATAATTCAAGATTATATCATGTATAAATGATTGTACATGGGAGATAATTCAAGTTTATACATTGTATAAATGATTGTACATGGGAGATAATTCAAGTTTATACATTGTATAAATGATTGTACATGGGAGATAATTCAAGTTTATACATTGTATAAATGATTGTATATGGGAGATAATAATTCAAATTTATACCTTGTATAAATGATTGTACATGGGAGATAATTCAAGTTTATATCATGTATAAATGATTGCACATGCAAGATAATTCAAGTTTACACGTTGCATAGGTCTCGTTTCCTATTAAAAGGTCATATCTGAGGTTATTGGATATTCTCGGCCAAATAGCTATTTTGAGCTATAGTTTTATTTTGTGGTGGTGTGGATTCAGTAAATAATTCTCATTAATGGTGATATGGCCAAAATGATCTGTTGATGGTCTTGATTCAAACTGTGTACTGTCAGGTGCAGTTCAGTTGTGGGTCAAGGTCACACAGGAGTGTTCAATGACTAACCCATACATGTTTGGGTTTGGGACCTGACAATTGGCAGGTTACAAATGGAACAATTTTTGTGCAAAGTTGCTTTGAGAAAGTCTTCTGAAAAAATGAATAAGAAACCCATATGTTTTTCATTTGTCAGAATGATCATCTTATGCTGTAAAATCCTCAGTGGAGGAATGAGGAATTCCTATAACATAGTTTTATCACAATCGATGCACGGAAATTGGAAATTTATCCCAAAATGAGAAAATTTTGACCTTTTTCAGCCATTTTTTTAGCCATGAACTGTGTCATTCAGCTGTGTGTATCTGAGTGATATTGTAAGATTTTTATGTTGTTCAGTTGTCTTCAGAAAAGGCCATATTCAGAGCTTCCGGAAAATGTTTAAAGTGTGAGTATTGTGAATAGGGGAGGTAATTTAAATGTGAAATATCCTCAGCCATGTGTAATGCATACATGATTGTACATGAGAGATAATTCAAGTTTATACATTGTATAAATGATTGTACATGGGAGATAATTCAAGATTATATCATGTATAAATGATTGTACATGGGAGATAATTCAAGTTTATACATTGTATAAATGATTGTACATGGGAGATAATAATTCAAATTCATACCTTGCATAAATGATTGTACATGGGAGATAATTTAAGTTGATATCATGTACAAATAATTGTACATGGGAGATAATTGAAGTTTAGACCTTGTATAAATTTGGTACATGGGAGATAATTCAAGTTTATACATTGTATAAATGATTATACATGGGAGATAATTCAAGTTTAGACCTTCTTTAAATTTTGGTACATGGGAGATAATTCAAGTTTATATATTGTATAAATGATTGTACATGGGAGATAATTCAAGTTTATATATTGTATAAATGATTGTACATGGAAGATAATTCAAATTTATATATTGTATAAATGATTGTACATGGGAGATAATTCAAGTTTATACCTTGCATAAATGATTGTACATGGGAGTTAATTCAAGTTTATACCTAATATAAAAGTTTGTACATTGGAGATAATTCAAGTTAATACCTTGTATAAACGATTGAGCATATGGATCATTTATTTCCAGCATCTGTGAGTGTGACGCACTACAGAACTCGGCAGCTTCCCTGAAGTTCTTACCATCACCAAAATAATAACAAGTCTGTCTAAACAGCTTCCATCTCATGTCACAATGATATTGTTCTGAAATACAATTAATATGTTGTCAAATAAAAATATCTAATACATTCTACAGCAAAGTTTAGAAGAGGATTTAAGTGGGGCAGGCTCGGAGAATGTCTCCTCTGATATTTTCCTGATTTTACAAGCACATCATATATGGTACACAAAAAATGTTTGAATGACCCAAAATGAGCAAAATTCAAACAAAAATAATCTACAGCCTGAAAGTCATTTACTGACAAACAAATGATCATCATGGAGAAATTTATTGAAGAATGTTAACCCTTTACCTAACATGTAAAGCAGACAACACTTGTAAAAAAAATTATTGAATAATTATTTGTTTTCATTTTTTGTCTCAAAAACATAGGTTATGACACCTCATTGGAATGAGCTCGATGAGCTCATTCCAAT
This sequence comes from Pictodentalium vernedei, assembly GCA_031216915.1. Classification (NCBI taxonomy): domain Eukaryota; kingdom Metazoa; phylum Mollusca; class Scaphopoda; order Dentaliida; family Dentaliidae; genus Pictodentalium; species Pictodentalium vernedei. Next base: position 880,402,043 of record CM062297.1, on the reverse strand, counting down.
GAGGTGTCATAACCTACTTTTTTGACACAAAAAATGAAAAAAATAATGAAAATTAACTGGTGATTTTTTAGAATAGCACTGGCCGATTTTGGCCGTTATTTTGGGTAAGGGGTTAATGGGATCACCCATTTTGTTCACACATTTGGTCGGTATTATAAATAAGTGCACTGCCAGGTGGTGGATCAATATATGGCCGCCTATGAAGAAATTGCACTTGTGAAGAAATTTTTAGTTGAACAAAAGGTCAATAACTCCTTCAAAAATAATTGTACATTCCAGGCTTTTGACCCATTAAAGTTGAATATATTGTTTTCAAGTTATTGCGTGGAGAATCAAAAGTCACCAAAAACTACCAGATGATTGCCATGGTGGCCATATTGGACATGCCAGAATGCTGGTTATCGGCAGGAACCATCCTCTAGTCATGACTAATCAATCATAAAAAAACAGTATCTGTTGGATGTATTGTTTTCAAGTTATAGCATGAACAAATAAAAGTTAACAGATGGGCGGACAGATGAACAAATGGATGGACGGATGGATGGACATTGATGCTGGTTATTGAACGGAATCATCCTCTAGTCATTATTAATCAACCATAAAAAACAGTATCTGCTGGATTATCAAATGGACAATCAAAAGTCCCTAAAATTCCAAGATAGCTGCCATGGTGGCCATCTTGGATATGCCAGAATGCTGGTTATCGAAAGGAACCATCCTTTAATCATGACAAATCAACCATAAAAAAATAGTATCTGTTGGATGTACTGTTTTCAAGTTATCATGTGGACAAACAAAAGCTAACGGATGGATGGATGGACAGACTGACAGATGGGCATTGCCATACCATAATACGGCCCACTCATATGTGCGGCCATATAAAAACCCATATGCCCTAGTGAGTATCGGGTCTGTCCACCACTGACTTGCAAAGATGGTAGATACCTCTGCTTCATATTGTGCTTGATCAGGACCAATATGATTAAATTTCTGCGAAGTTAAGCAATGTCGAGCCTGGATAGTCCTTGGATGGGAGACTTCTGAGCGATCGATTCGGACTCCCGTGTTGTGTCCTTGGACAAAGCACTTAACCCTGATTGTCCACATGGGGGCATGATGATGCAGTGTACTAAGGTGTACTGCATGTTGATGGTACGCATATCTTTAACCAATCTAACCCTGCCTATGCTGCAGTGCGGAGTTTTGATGTTGGGGAGCTGGCAGCTGCTCGTCATTGTTCGGTGGTTCTCTCCGGGTACTCCAACTTCCTCCACCTGTAAAACTATCATGGTCATGATTAGCCATTGTGCTTAAGTATATAACCTTAAACACCAATAAATAATAATAAATAATCTAATTTCTGGATATCGCTCGCCTCCTTCTCCCTCTTGTTCCTTTCCAAATCTCTGCTATTGGCAGGCATGACTTGGCGGGTATGACATTGTCTGGCATAGGGTCCCTTCTTCCTTTTCTTCTTACTCTTCTCCTTTTCCTCATCTGTCAGGTTCTTGTGGTTAGATACATCATCCAGCAAGCCACTTGCAGGGTGACCAGTGCAGGAGGGGATCACCATGAAAAGTACTACACCTCTCCATGGACTCCAGTTCTATTACTCTATCAAAATCCACTGCTCAGTGAATTTTGCCCTTGAGCACTTGGGATACTCCAAGAGGTTGCAAGAGCAGCCTTCAAACTTAGTGGTGTTTCTTGAATTTCAAACAGGAGCTCCATTTGAATGATGTTGACACCTCGGGGTGCAAGATTCAAAAATGTAACCCTGAATCCTGAACATCAACACACCACCCCCGGCCTATTTATTGGCCGCTACGGTAATCAAGGGTTCACTTAGACCAACCTCAAAATATACATTTTCTGCGAACTTACTGGGATTCATGTCTTGTATAAATAAAACATTCGGCCAAATATACTTTCAATAAAATGTGAAAACTCACTGGTTGGTTTAAAACTTTTTTTGTGTACCGGTAGTATATATGGACACAATCAAGTATTTTCTTGCCGTTTTCATTAAACTGAATATTCTAATACAATTACTATAAATCTCGAAATTTGATTGGTTAATCAATAAAATTACCGCCAGTAAAATCGGCGTAACCTGTCGGAAGTTTTGTGTTTTCAAAAACTATTTCAGGAAAGTCAAGATGTATTCGTGGGCATTCTATTTTCGTTCCATTGAGAGTCATTGACTACCGTATCCAAGGTAAACAAATGCTGTGAATGCGTTGACTTTCAGTAAAAAAAACGTTTTCTATCTTTCTTGTAATTAACTGTAATTAATATGAATGAAGTTGGAAAGTTTAATATTAATGTGGAAGAGGTTTGGCAGAGACTGCTGAGTAATGAAATGAGAGTTGAAAAAAACTGATTTCGACCGGCTTAATGGCAACCGTGTAGAACCAGTCAGTGATATCATAATATAATTTATAAATGGCAATTTTTTGTACGATGAAGAATTTATGGACTCTATGTGCGAAATAGAAAACCCAAATTCTGACAACAGGCAATAATAATTTTAATTTTTCAAGGCCAAATATTTCTGTCTGACCGATCCACTTGCAATGTTCTAACATCAACTTCAAGTGCAAGCAGTTCTTTCATTTTCTAATTTGTCACCTGCTTTCATGGCACCAACATGTACAGCTACAGAAACGCGTTCACCACTGAGAGAGGTGAACTATTCATTCTGCAACAATTATGTCAATACCAGTAGCCCAATTTCACAAGACATCACTTCCCAGAAACAGTCTGAAATGAACAACTGTTCTGTAACCATAAGTAATTATTATGGTTAAACAAGGGCTTCCAATCAAAGATCTCAAAATTTTTAACTTCAATGGTAAATCCTCGAGGGCTTTCCAACTCCGACTGAAAGTGAAACATCACAAGGTGAACTCTAAACTTTAACAGGGAAAGTTGCCGGCGTATTTTGTTTTCAGATTGTCACAAACATTTAAACATGATAAATGTTGTCAGTACAAATATAAATATATTTTGTTTTTGGTGATAAAATGACTAAAACGTTTGTAACTATTTGTATAGTGGCAGCGTAAAATATATTTCGTGATTTGGTTAGGAACTCCCAAATGTCGTCACAAAGACTGTATTTTTAGATTCAAATTGTTGCTTCAACGAGGCATTGTTTTATAGTTGGGAGATCAAATACTGTCAGTTTTCAGCTGAATTATATTAGAATAGGGTAACTATGTTGTATTTGATTGTTTGGGGCCATAAACGAGGGTTTTACTGTCACAAATATCCATTTTACAGGCTCTGCTAACACGTTGTGGCAAAACTCAATTTGTGACAGTAAAACCATCGTTTACGGCCCCAAACAATCAAATACAACATAGTTATCCCCTAAAATTATAATGTAATCTTAACAGGCTGAATACTAGAAGCCACTATCAGGGGATCTATTTAAATGTGCTGAAAGCCACATTCGTGGCTTTTCACCGTATGCCACAGCCTTTTCTTTGCTCACCGGTGGAAATAGTAACAAAACAATTGTTTAGGCCTCACAAATTAGATCTTTGCCAACAAAATTTCATGTTCTTGGTTTATGTTTTAGGCCTCATAATCTACGGAATGGCATGGATGGTGGTGTATTTTTGTCCCTTGAGAGCAAGAAGGCTTTGCAATGCTAAAGCATTGCAAAGCCTTCTTGCACTCAAGGGACAAATTTATAAATTTTTTTAACTTAGGTAAAATATCAGACATAAACTATTAAATTTTATGTTTTTTAAGTTTACATTGGTGATAAAAAGAGAGCATTCGGCAGCCAAAAGGACCATGCCAGAGATTTTTAAATTTTTCAGGGCTTATGGAAAGAATATTATGAAATTAAGGCACCTGTTGCTGGTAGCACTGCTACAGATGGCATGGTAGTATCTATGAAAAAAAAATTCTAAAGTTAAAAAAAATACCCTTGGAAAAAAATTTAGTACTCCACTGGTGAATATATATTTTCTCAAACTAACTTTAGGTCTTAATAGCTTCCAGGGCCAGGTCACTCATGCAGGTGTGCAGACAGGTATCTATATTATTGGGGGCACAGGGATCTTTTGGGGCTTCCAATAATTTTTATGCCATAGGCATACCACAAATGATTGAAGTCTTTAGTGAGGGAAAAGTATGGAGGTGGTGTTCCTTTCATATTACTGCTGCAGACAGGTATATTAGAAAAAAATTACCCCAGTGTAGGACATCCCCAGGAGAAATTAAATTACCCCCAGTGTAGGACTCCCCAGGAGAAATTAAATTACCTCCAATGTGGGACCTCCCCAGGAGAAATTAAATTACCCCCAGTGTAGGACTTCCCCAGGAAAAATGAAATTACCCCCAGTGTAGAACCTCCCCAGGAGAAATTAAATTACCCCCGGTGTAGGCCCTCCCCAGGAGAAATTTAAAAAAAAAAAGCTCCAAATGCTATTCTTTGAAGATATTTTGCATCTCAGAAGAATGTAAATTTCCACCTAGGGTGGTATGTCATTTGTAATTAGTTGACACCCCATGCAGATTGTAGAATTCAAGAACTGTTAGAGGAACGAGAGGAGTGGCCCATGCCCCACACCAATGTTCTGCACTAGACTGATGTTATAACAGCCTCTAACACACTGGTCTCAAAATACAACTGAATTGCTGGAATGTCTGCAAAAAAACATCACAAAATTCAATCAAATCTCCATCAAGATGGCATCAATCCAATTGTTTGAAGGCAACTATCAGGGGTGGTGGTGGAATTGTCCAGATGGGTGGAGGGGGATATGTCTGGGTGGCAACTGTTGGGGGGGGGGGGGCAGTTGTCCTGCACCCTTGTTTTTCATTATGCAATAATTTGTATTTTAGTTTGTTATGGCAATATTTTCACTCTGTGCCATTGGTATTCTTCATATTACTTACTGCGACTTTTGTTAGTTTGTTTGTTTACTGGGGTTTAATGACACCTTCAACAGCTGGGGTCATATTGTGTTGAACTGTTTTAATGGCGATGGAAGATGGAGAAAATCACTGAGCACTCTCCAATGTACCAACCAGGCATGAAGGGGACTTTCAATATTGAAACTACAAATTCTGAAAATTAGTAACAAACTGATTGCAAATCAGTATTTTGTAAAAACAAAAAAATGTCAAAGATTGAAGGATGAAGTGCAGAATAAAAATGTTTCAAGCACACCTGTTCCAGAACTAGAAGTTGAAGGATCAAAAAATGTTGATGAAGCTTCACAAATGAATGGTAAAGATTTAAAGCAATAACCAGTTGACCATGTGGCATCATGAGGACCTGAAATATATAAAAGCTTTGTTATATAAACAATACAGATCATAGATCTCTTCTAATCAGCAGATCATTAGGTCTACAAAAAATAAAAATGTGTGTTTCTCAGGCAGTTTTCCCACAATTCTTTGATAGGGGAGCGTATATTTTAAAAACAATTTTTTTGTTAATCCCCAGAATAAGTCCTTAAAATAATATGACTTAATTAATTTACTCACGCTTACAGTACAAGACAAAATAAGTTGCAGGATAACCACTATAAACTATCTATCTTTCTCTTTCTACACTGATAAGACCAAAAGCTGACATCATATTCTGGAAAGCGATGTCAGATTCTCATCTTATCAGTGCAGGAACAGCAACATACTTAGTTTAGTGTGGTTATGCTACTGATTTTGACTTGCAATGTACACTATTTTTTTGAAAAAACAATGTTCACAGCAGAGAAAATTTCAACATACAGCAGTATAAGAATGAGAGTGGTGGCCAAGTGGATAAGTGTGCTGGTCTCTCATGCCGGAGGTCCCGGGATTGATCCCCGGTCGGGGAAAGTTCTCGAGGTGTCCGAACACTCCCTGTCAGCATCAAATGTGGGGTTGATGCTGTCACAGCATATCGTCCTATCGGGTGGGGACGTAAAATGGCTGTCCTCTGTGCAGAGAGAGACACACTCCGTGCAGGCTAAAGATCCCTTCATAGTATTTGAGAAGAGCTAGGCCACGAAGTTGTCATTATGAAGGTCATCCCACACACCTACGCCATTGGACCAAGGAGAGGCGTTAATATAAGTTACATAATTGTTTGCCAATCCTTGTAAAACAAATAAGATTAAAAAACATACTGCTGTTGTAAATTTTTAATCGACTCAATGTTGTTTGACATAGTTCAATGAGCTCTGTCAAACAAGATAAAGTTTGTTAAATTTAGAAATAAGAAATTTATTTTTAACAGCCTCAGATTGTTTTATATTGGACATCTTTTCTGGGCTTTAAGTACATGTCTTCAAATTCCATTTCCTAGTGAAATGAAATTTTAAAACAGATAATAAGTCCACACAAAGTAGATCTTCTGTTTCTCAGGCCATTATTTGTAAAATTGCACGCGGGGGAACGTTTTTTTATTTTTTTTTTATTTCTGTAATTATTTCTTTGCAATCAAAAGTTCAAGTTCTTGGTTTAGGTTTCAGGCCTCATAATCTATGGAATAGCATGGGTGGTGATGTATTTCATCCCTTGAGTGCAAGAAGGCTTTGCAATGCCAAAGCATTGCAAAGCCTTCTTGTACTCACGGAACAAATTTATTAATTTTTTCAACTTGGGTAAAATATCAGACATAAATGATTTAATTTTTTTTTTACATTGGTTATAAAAAGAGAGCATGCGGCAGCCAAAAGGACCATGTGGAAAGCCCTGAGAAATAGGTTTTAATTTTTTTAGGCCTAACCTTACACAGCAACAAAATTTTAAAAAAAGAATTTACTAGTTAAAAAATATTAAATACTTTTAACAAATACAAATTGCAGGCAGTATCTTAGAATATTTTCTATTGTGGGAGCAACTTATATCATCAGAATTTGGAGAAAGTCTTGAGTAAGACAAAAGATGCTTGAATGAAAGATGTCTGAGGCAAAAGATTCCTCAGACAGCATCTTTAGAGCAGGGGATCTATGCCACATCGCAAGAGATCTAGAAGATTTCTTGTGATAGGGCAAAAGATCTCCTGATGAAAGATCTCATGGCAGCTCACCCGGACAAAAGATCCACCTAAACTTTGGTGTAAAGATTTTTCTGGCATTTTTTCACACTCTGTTTAGCAAAATGTCAGACCCATGCAAGAATTTTATTTCAATTAAAATAACACAAATTGAATTTTTTAATTTATTTTCATGATATTTTTTCCAGTCATAACACAAAATACATATAAAAAATATAACATAAACAATATAGAAGTAAAATGAACAGTTATTTTACTCAACACAACTTTTAATTTCCTCAATATACATGTTTATACCATGATTACTTATTCTACTATATATGAAAAGCCTATGACATAAATTTTAGCTTTATACACCAACCGTGGTGAACACGTCAGCAATGGGATTTCAATAGTTAAAATTTACATCTACAGTGGAGCTACATACAAGTTGACCTTTAGTGAAGTCAACCTGAATGCTTAGTGACGTCGACCTGATCGCGAACTTGTCTAAATTTATCACACGTCGCCTCGCGAAGAGTGAAATGAAAGTGGCAATTATTTACTACATTTTTAAATGTGTTTACCCCATAAAATGCCAAAAATTAACAAACATGTAATCATGTATTGTCTCGTGTTGATAAAGCATCCACAACTCGAAACAGCATGTTATAATATTATTAAAATGAAAAAGGCCCTGCTTCATTTTCTATTGCATTTTGATGATAAAAGTATACTCATGTAAACAAAAGCAAAGTTGCACGTAAGTACCGTCCTGCTCAGTAAAATCGAGAAAAAATAATAGCGACTCTTAATAATCTGACGATCATGGTATAAATAAAATATACCCAAAGTAGCTTGGTGTACCAAATGTTCACCACTCGTGATGAAGTGGTGTTACCGCTCACCAAAGGCTCACAGTTAACACCACTTCACCACTTCTAGTGAACATTTGATACACTAAGCTACTATGGGTATATTCTATATATATCACAAACTCATGTAAATATGTGTGACATTGTAATCGGCTCAACAAGCTGGTTCTAATGACAACTGAATAAACTTGATTTTGATGATTACCAATCAGCTGATTTATAGATTATAAGATTATTGTTACATAAAAATAAAATATTGATAGCGTGAACAGTGGAGTATCTTTTGTCTGGTCCCCTCAACATCAAGGTGATATTTCATCTCGAGGTTCTTTTTGATGAGAACTTCTGTCCAAAGATCTTAAGTCTGGATCCCATTTCATTTTCTGAAATGTTCTTGTTGTTCTACTCAAATAGCCACAATTCTTATGTATAACTTCAGCACCAACTAGCGGTGCATGAGTACACCAAGGATATATCACTTGGTTGAAGGCCCTAGATGTTTTGATGTACACAACCTATATCTGTGACCTTCACCTTGGTGTCACATTTTTTATCCTTGGAATCTTTTTTTGGATGCCATAAATTCAAGGTGATTTTTTGCTTGGGAAATCTTTTGATTTAAGTAATTTAAGCTTACAATTGAGCGTACTTGCGGCAATCACCAGTTCATACCAGAAAAGTGAAGGTTGCACTCCACTGACTCAGATCACAGTAAAATTACCAATCACATGCACTTGGGTGGAAGACGTGGCTCTGAGAGCTTACAACCCAAGTGTGCATGACTGGTAATTTTACTTCGACCCCAGTCAACAAAGTTTAACACTGTGAAAAATGTTCAGTTTAATGTAGTTCTTTCGAGCCTCGACTTGTCTTGTAGTGCATGGTATTACAATCAGAATCGGCATCAGAATCAGCCGATTGTGAGTTCAAATAACCGGTAATCGGTCTGTGACCATTTTTAGTAATTGGTTGAACACTATGGGAGATGTTTTTGAGACAGACTTTTGTCTGACAGAAATTCTGTCTGGGAATCTATTGTCTGGGTCTTATTCCAATTCTTGAAATCTTCTTGTGGCTTTGTTTAAATTTGAGCAATTCCAAATTTCCAATATGTACAACTTCAGCACTAGTCGGCAGGGTATCATACACCCATTATATCATCGCTTGACTTGATTGGAGGCCCTAGATGTGTTGATGTGGACCATGACCTTGGTGGTTTGTGAATTGTATATGTTACACACTGCCTTGTTATGTTACATATGTTGTGTCAGATTCCTCGTGATATCTTCTTCCTTAAAAAGTTATGGTCCGTCCACATCAAAGTTAATTTGCATGCTGATTTTAAGCATTGACATCTATCACTGACCTTTACTTTGATGGGTTACCTGTGGAGTTTATATGTGACACCCCATCTACTGTTGGTCCATGATTGCAATATGTCCTTCTACAAAAAAAGTTGATGTGCATGTTGATTTCATGTATTGACCTCTATCTGTGACCTTGACCTTGGTGGATGAGTCATGAGTTTTGTATGTTACACACCATCTAGTGGTAGTACATATGTTGTGTAAGTTTCATTATGATATCTCTTTCCACTAAAAGTTATGTCCCTCCCCCCCCCCCCCCACCACCCACCCAAAAAAAAAAATGAATGTTCATGCTGATTCCATATATTGACCTCTATTAGTGACCTTGACCTTTGTATGCAAGAGACAGAGAGACAAGGACAGCATTATCTTTTGCAATCCTAATGGGAATTAACAAAAATGGGTTGCACAGTCCGTTTACTCATACTTATATTATATGAGTGGAGATTCCCTTGTTTGGTTTGTGTACACTATGAGATGAAAATTCCTCATGACATTATGATGAAACTTATTTTCTTTCATTTCAGGTGTATGATTCTACTACATGTGTTTTATGTTGATTAAAACCTTGGTTAAGATACATTTCGATCTTCATCTCTCGACACACTACAAGTCAAAATAAGTTGCAGCATAACTGCAATAAACTAAGTATACTGCTGCTCCTGCACTGAATCACTGATAAGATCAGAATCTGACATCACTTTCTGGAAAGCTGGAAATTTTCAGAAAATGTCAGGATCTGGTCTTATAAATGTAGGAAGAGAAAGGTACATAGTTTATAGTGGCTATCCCACAACTTATTTTGACTTGTACTGTATATACTACAGTTTTTAAAGTTGAGAGAATTGCATATTTTTGACTACAATTTCCCCATCAGGCCAAAAGAATGCTTTGGCCTGGAAGGGAAATCTGTTAAATATTGAGCCAAAAATGTGTACTTTTCAAAATTTAGAGATGTATCAATTTATCAGCATTTAAAGGGAGTAAAAATGTATTCATTAACTGGCAATGGAAACACCTAATCAATTAGGCTATGAACAATCAATATATAGTTGACTAATTAAATATCAGTGACAGCACTAAATACAATAGGTAGGTGGTGGGAAAAACACCTCAACACATATTTTTGTGAACTCAGTTTAAAACTTTCATATCAAAACATGGCTTCTTTTATTGCATAATGTATAATGTGTATATAAGGTATGTACTTTGGAAATGAACATTAGTTCATGATGGCGGTGGGTTACATATTGAAGTGAGTATGAACATCTTAAAATTAGTACAGTGGAGCCTACTTAACTGGATATCTCTTAATTGTATATCCCTGTTAATTGAATATAATTTCCCAAAAGAAAACCATTTACCATCCCTCCAGTACAAATTTGACCTGTTAATTGAATATAGGTTATAGAGTAAACTCCTGTTAATTGAATAAAAAATCTTGTAACCTGTTGAGAAATTACCCAGACTCTCCCCGGTTTTCCTTTAGTTATAATCCTATTTGGCCTCAGTACATCCAATATGGGTACTTAATCTATTGTATCTTGTTGGACAGAGCTCATGGAGCTCTGTCAAACAAGATATAATAGAATAAATGCTAAGTTTATCTCTAAAATACAGGAAAGTGACACAATCCCTGTTAATTGAATATTCCTGTTAATTGAATAATTTTGAATGGCAAAGTTGCTATTCAATTAACTAACACAAGGTATAGTATCACAAACTGATCCACTGTAGTGCATTATGCCTTTTTTGGAATGTGGGGGGTGGGTGGGGGAGGGTCAGATATTGAATGTTTTCGATCTGAGTAAAAGTTATGTCAATGTAAATTTGATGATACCTGAAGAGATAATTCCACAATTTACTCTGTTGGTGGCTGGAGGTTGAGAATTACTGTCCCAGTTACTATAAGATAACTGCTGTCCATCAAGCCACATTAGAGTGCCAGGATAATCCATGTCTGTAAACACAAAGAAGACAACATTAACCCTCCGACAAACAAAACTATATATATAGATCAGCACAAACCACGAAAAAAATGAATTTAACCCCCTACACAATGGTGTCAAAATATCAAAATCTTAAGCTGGAAATTTGTGCCGATAATTCAATTGCAAACTTCAACCCTTTAACCCCTTTTTACCCAACACATACAATATCAAAAATTATTATTTTAAATATCATTTTTTCACAAAATTTCAACAAAACCACATCATGTGACCCCTCATTGGAATGAGCTTGAAGAGCTCGTTCCAAAGAGGGATCACGTGATATGGTCTTGTTGAAATTTTTGAAAAGTAGTATTTTTTTTGCTGCTGAATTTGCATATTATGTGGGCAGATGTGGGCAATTCATTGGGTAAAGGGTTAACAATGCATACAATTTATTATTTTAAATATTATTTTTTCAAATTGGTATATTACTGCTCTGTTTGTATATTTGTATATTACATGGGTGGATGTCCCTCATTTGTTAGGTAAAGAGTTAACCAAATCAATCTTCTCTGACAGAGTTCATTGAGCTCTGTCAAAGAAAATTGAACTGGTTAAAGAGAAAATAAGTCACATAACATAACATTGCAAAGATATAAACAAAGTTGTCCAAAAGTTATCTGAGGTATTTATTTATTGGGGTTTAATGACATTTTCGACAGCCAGGGTCACTTCATGCCGGACAGTTTTATGGGTGGGGGAAGAGGAGTATGTTGTGAGAACCACTGAGCAATGGTGAGTTACTGTCAGACTCCCCATCTACTACACACAGGCAGGGTTAGCATTAGTTGAAGACAAGTGCACCATCGACATGCAGTATGCCTTAGTCTGCAGCACCACCATGCCCCCACGGAAAAATTGGGATTAAGTACCGTGCCCAAGGACACAACGCAGTTGCCACAGGTGGGATTCCAACCGAGGATCTCTTGGCTTGTGGCTTGCATCTCCACCTAATGTGCCACCATGCGCCCCACAGGTTGGATTCGAACTGAGGACATCTCGGTTTGCAGCCTGCATCTCTACCTAATGTGCCACCATGCTCCCTGCAGGTGGGATTCGAACCACGCCCCTGTCTCGACTTGCAGCCTGCATCTCTACCTAACATGCCACCATGCTCCCCGCAGGTGGGATTCGAACCAAGAACCTCTCAGCTTGCATTTCTACCTACTGAGCCACCATGCCCCCATCTCAGCTTGCAGCAAGCACCTCTACCTACTGAGCCACACCACCGCCATCTCAGCTTGCAGCATGCATCTCTACCTACTGAGCCACCACACCCCCATCTCAGCTTGCATCTCTACCTAGTGAGCCACTGCGCCCCTATCTCGGCTTGCAGCATGCATCTCTACCTACTGAGCCACCATGCCCCCGTCTCGGCTTGCATCTCTACTTAGTGAGCCACTGTGCCCCTATCTCAGCTTGCGGCATGCATCTCTACCTACTGAGCCACCACACCCCCGTCTTGGCTTGCATCTCTACCTAGTGAGCCACTGCGCCCCCATCTCGGCTTGCAGCATGCATCTCTACCTACTGAGCCACCATGCCCCCGTCTTGGCTTGCAGCATGCATCTCTACCTACTGAGCCACCACACCCCTGTCTCGGCTTCCAGCTTGCATCTCTCACCTAGTGAGCCACTGTGCACCTATCTCGGCTTGCAGCATGCATCTCGACCTACTGAGCCACCATGCCCCTGTCTCGGCTTGTAGCATGCATCTCTACCTACTGAGCCACCACACCTCCACCTTGGCTTGCAGCTTGCATCTCTACCTAGTGAGCCACTGTGCCCCTGTCTCGGCTTGCAGCATGCATCTCTCCTACTGAGCCACCATGCCCCATATCAGCTTGCAGCATGCACCTCTACCTACTGAGCCACCACACCCCATCTCGGCTTGCAACATGCATCTCTACCTACTGAGCCACCACACCCCCACCTTGGCTTGCAGCTTGCATCTCTACCTAGTGAGCCACTGTGCCCCTGTCTCGGCTTGCTGCATGCATCTCTCCTACTGAGCCGCCATGCCCCATATCAGCTTACAGCATGCACCTCTACCTACTGAGCCACCACACCCCATCTCAGCTTGCAACATGCATCTCTACCAACTGAGCCACCACACCCCCCACCTTGGCTTGCATCTCTACCTAGTGAGCCACTGTGCCCGTCTCGGCTTGCAGCATGCATCTCTCCTACTGAGCCGCTGTGCCCCTTATCAGCTTGCAGCATGCACCTCTACCTACTGAGCCACCACACCTCATCTCGGCTTGCAACATGCATCTCTACCTACTGAGCCACCACACCCCACCTTGGCTTGCAGCTTGCATCTCTACCTAGTGAGCCACTTGCCCCTGTCTCGGCTTGCAGCATGCATCTCTCCTACTGAGCTGCCGTGCCCCGTATCAGCTTGCAGCATGCATCTCTACCTACTGAGCCACCACACCCCATCTCGGCTTGCAGCATGCATCTCTACCTACTGAGCCACCACACCCTCACCTTGGCTTGCAGCTTGCATCTCTACCTAGTCAGCCACTGTGCCCTTGTGTCTTGGCTTGCAGCATGCATCTCTCCTATTGAGCCACCACACTCCCGTCTTGGCTTGCATCTCTATCTAGTGAGCCACTGTGCCCCCGTCTCGGCTTGCAGCATGCATCTCTACCTATTGAGCCACCATGCCCATCTCGGCTTGCAGCATGCATCTCTACCTACTGAGCCACCACACCCCGTCTCGGCTTCCAGCTTGCATCTCTACCTAGTGAGCCACTGCACACCTATCTCGGCTTGCAGCATGCATCTCTACCTACTGAGCCACCATGCCCCTGTCTCGGCTTGCAGAATGAATCTCTACCTAGTAAGCCACTGTGCCCCTGTCTCGGCTTGTAGCATGCATCTCTCCGACTGAGCCGCCATGCCCCATATCAGCTTGCAGCATGCACCTCTACCTACTGAGCCACCACACCCCATCTCGGCTTGCAACATGCATCTCTACCTACTGAGCCACAGCTTATCTGAGGTAAATAAATCCTTATGATATCATTTCTAATTTGAACTCCGCTACTGCTGACTGAATAAATGACTGGCATGAATAACAACTGCTGCTGACTGAATAAATGACTGGCATGAATAACAACTGTGCATTATCTGAGCACTAATGGAGCAAGATTAAATAAATACTTTTTATTATATGCTAAACGATAGATTATCGAAAAAATTGTGGAAAGATAGAAATCGTATCCTCCACTGTGAAGATATAGAAATTTTCACTTTCAGGGTATCAATCAAAATGGCGGCTTTCAAAGCATCACTTCAAGGTGAATACAAGGACAACGCCCCCGGTCCCCCGACCAAGATGGCAAATTCAAGGGAGCTGTTAGGATGCAATTTGTTCGCAGAGCATGGCCATTTTTTAACTTGACCTGTATTTCCAACCAATTAAACCACATACTTAGTTTCGTTTCAATCAAATGATCCAAAGTAAAGTTATCATCTGGACAACACAAAAACCGTATTTTCCAAGTCGAAAAAGGGGAATAAATCCAGTAAAAATCAGTGGAGCGTGCCCATTTTCGAACGTGACCTGCATTTCCACCCAAATAAGCGGCATACTAAATTTCGTTTCAATCAAATGATCCTAACTAAAGTTATCATCCGGACAACACAAAAACTGTATTTTTTAAGTCGAAAAAGGGGAATAAATCCAGTAGAAATCAGTGGAGCGTGCCCATTTTCGAACTTGACCTGCATTTCCACCCAAGTAAGACACATACCAAATTTAGTTTCAGTAAAATTATCCAAACTAAAGTTATCATCCGGATAAGGGTGTGACGGATGGACGCATGCACGCCTACACGGACAGACGGACGGACGGACACTGCTGATTACAATAGTCCCCCGAAGGGTCGGGGGACAATGAGTCAAATTATCACTGGAAATGATCAATTTGTTCTAAAAACATATAATGAAAAGAAAATCTAGTGTTTTTGAGTGGATACCAATCATTTCCAGCAATAATTCAACATGCATTCACCTAGAATTGATGCAAGAAACCCACTCATCCGAAGATAGTCTGAAAGTCTGTAATATAAGTTTTGGGTTTGGTACGCCCTTTCAAAGGACGTATATACGTACCAAACCAAAAACTTATATTACAGACTTTCAGGCTGTGTTTGGACTAGAAACCCACCATCTGAATCAGATCGCACGATGCTATCTGTTCCGAGTATCGATCAAATCACTCCCACATGTCAATGATTCAATGTGCTGTTTACATTCATGCATCAATTCAAGGTTGAAAGGGTTGAAACGAAGGGAATTATCAGATTCTTATAAAAAGCATATAATAAAAAGAAAAAAAATTGAGTGTTTTTTTGTGACCGAGACAAATGGTTATGAAAAAATAACATTTGTCTCGGTCACTCATGAGATAATTTCCGGTATCCACTCAAAAACACTAGATATCCTAGATGTATTATTTCAAATAAATTGCAGTTATGTATCCAATAAAACCCACAACATGTTTATCAACAATGTCAATCTGAAATAGATTTCATTGACACGAATGATATAAATAGACCGGCATGAACACAAGCTTCACATTTGTTTTGATTTGAACAAATATGGAAAATGACATTGTCTCAGAATTTTCTGTGAGTGATCAGCTAACCAGTTGGATTGAAAAACTATGGCAGTGTTTTTCAAATATCCGATAAATGCTTGCTGAGATGTTGATAATCAAATCGGATGCTGGATGCTTAGAGTACTTTTGCATAAAGGAAATTGTGGTTTTGTCTAAATTCCTAATTTCATAATGGGAAAAAAAGGTGACTTGAAATTGCAGTATTTTAAAATCAGTGTGCAGATGGTTAAGGTAACAATAAAAATATAACGAATGAAATACAAAGTCTTAATTTAAGCCTTCATCTAACAAATCATGGCTGCATCTGCCTGTGTAATATATAAATTCAGCAGTAAAAAAATTTTAAAGAACACCATATATTGTGACCCCTTCGCTGAGCTGCTTGTATATTACACATGTAATTTGTATATTACCCGTGAAATATACAAATTGAGCAGTTGAAAAAATGTTAGTTTTAAAAAAATTTCAATAAAACCATATCATGTGACATGTTTTGTTGAAATTTTTGAAAAATTTGAAAAAAATAATAGTTAAAATAATAAAGTTTGACATGATCTGAGTTGGGTAAAGGGTTAACTACTGATCTTGGTAAACGTATTGTCAATAATCAAGGAAAGAAATCAAATTTTTGCAAATGAAAACGGTTATTGCAAGACTTTATGCTCCCACACTGGGACAAGCTCATTCCACTGTGCCATACAAATGAACTACAGTTAAAACTAAAAGTCGTGTAACGAATTGTGCACTTATCTAGGCTTAATTGTGCGTAGGAATTGCCATATCGAATGGCATCCAAAGCACGGCAGGATCTTCTGGTTACTCATAGCAAACACAGGCAATGTTTCTGCCAATGGACCTCCGGGTTACCCGGAGGTCCATTGTCTGAAACATTGCTTGTGCACAAGCCATATGTACAGAATTTGACAGCCTTACTATGGGCATAACGCGTATATTAACGCGCAGATCGATGTGCTATGTGTGTGCATTTCATGACAAGACTTCTAGTTTTAACTGTAGCCTCCTCTATCCTTCAACTTAGTGAAATAAATTTAACATGTTGTGAATTATTATGTCTTGCCCTTCGACCACTCAATGTGGGGCTGTCTTCCCGGCTTTGTGAGAACCTATATAAATAAATAAATAAATAAATAAATAAATAAATAATTGGTTCATCAAAACTACAGAGAAATGAAGTCATAAAATTATTCATAACTCTAGTGTCCATGTCAGATGATTATTATCATAAATCTTCCTGACTGCTTCCAATTATCAGCTGCAGACAAGCACTACCACAGGTTGTTATGTCACAGACTCAATGCAGTTTGAAAGGCAAATTTTATGGAAAAACACTAAGGAATGGATTTGAACAAACCCAACATAGAGCCCAAATATTAAGCCAGGGACTCAAATTAAACAAACTTGAATCTGATCCAAATAAAGATGTTATATACCAAATCTGAAAGAATTCTGACTGGTGGATGTGAAGAAGGTTTTTAATGAAATGTCTTCACATTGAGAGACTAGAGAGTACAAATATTAACCCAGTAACTCAATTTGAACAACTTTAATCTTGCGCATACAGAGATACTGTATACCAAATTTGAAAGGATTCTGACTGATGGATCTGAAGAAGATGTTCAAAGAAATTACCTTATATTGCACTAAGTTAAACTTTGTGCTCAAATTAATAACCCAGGGACTTGATTTGAACAAACTTGAATCTGACTACCCAATAGATGTTGTACACCAAACACGAAAGGATTCTGACTGATGGATCTGAAGAAGAAGATTTTTAAAGAAATGTCCTCATATTGTACTAAGCTAAACTATTAACCCAGGGATCCAATTAAAACAAACTTGAATCTGACACCCCCCCCCCACCCCCACCCCCCCCCCCCCCCACCCCCGAGATGTACACCAAATATCAAAAGCTTCTAGTTGATTGTTCTGGAGAAGAAGCTTTTTAAATAAATTTTCGCATTTTGCTCAATGTTAAAATTTTGGCTCCCATAGGGCAGCTCAAATATTAGCCCAGGGACCTGATTTGAACAAACTTGAATCTGACTCTCCAATAGATGCTGTATACAGAATATGAAAGCATTCTGACTGGTGGATCTGAACAATGTTTTCAAAGAAATACCCTCATATTGCACTAAGTTAAAATTTGGGCTCCCATAGGAAACCCAAAGATTAAACCAGGGACTCGATTTGAACTAACTGGAATCTGCCTCCCTCCAGCCTCCCCCACAATGAGTCTGTTATATACCAAACATCAGACGATTCTAATTGATGGTTCTGGAGAAGTTGGATTTTTTTATTATTGGAAAACAATTTAACAATTTATGGGTGCTACCAGAGTGGTGCCTCTTGTGGGTGTGGCAAGTTTATTTGAACAAACTTGAATTAACATATAATAAGAAACATGCGTATCAAATTTGGACCAATTCGGTCCAGTGGTTTATGAGGAGAAGTCAATAATGTAAAGTATGCTAGTATGCTGGATGGATGAAGTATAGATGACAGACAGACAGACGACAGACAGAAAGTGATCACTTAAGCTCCACCTGACTTTTAGTGAGGTGAGCTAATAAATACATAAAATGTACCAGAAAAATCACGATGCATAAAAGTATTCTGCAGTTGGAGTGTGAAGTTGTCTCAAGTCTTTCTTCTTTAGAAAGGGTTTACTAATATTATAATATAATTTATTATATGATAAATGTTAGATTATTGAAGAAATTGCGGAAAGATAGAAATCGTATCCCCCACTGTGAAGATATAGAAATTTTCACTTTCATGGTATCAATCAAAACGGCAGCTTTCAAAGCATCACTTCAAGATGAATAGGAATCAAATTATCACTGGAAATGATCAATTTGTTCTAAAACATTTAATGAAAGGAAAATTTAGTGTTTTTGAGTGGATACCGATCATTTCCAGCAATAATTCAACATGTATTCACCTTGAATTGATGCATGAAACCCGCTAGTCCAAACATGGCCTGGAAGTCTGTAATATAAGTTTTTAGTTTGGTTCATCCTTTCAAAGGACATACCAAACCAAAAACTTATCTTGCAGACTTTCAGGCCATGTTTGGACTAGAAAGATGCTATATATTCCGAGTATCTATCAAATCACTTCTGCATATCAATGATTCAATGTGCTGTTTACTTTCCTACATCAATTCATGGTTGAAACGAGTTGAATTATCAGATTCTTATAAAAAGCGTATAATAAAAGCGGGAGCGAAAATAACCATTTGTCTCTGTCACAAGTGAGATAATTTTCAGCATCCACGGCTCACATCACATCCAGTGGATAATACACTACCAAAAATTCACATTTTTCAGCAGCAAAATAGAGCCATTTAAAAAAACATTCTGCAGTGAGAGCGTACTGTAATTTCTTGAGTTGATTGATGTAACAATTCTATGTCAACAACATCAAGACAGTCTGTATCAGAAATAAAGGTTATTTATTATTATTTATTGGTGTTTAAGGTCACATATTTCTGCACAATGGCTAATCATGGCCTCAAGAATTTTATGGGTGGGGGAAGCCGGAGTACCCGGAGAGAACCACCGAGCAACGGCGAGCAACTGTCAGCTCCCCAACATACTAACTCCACACAAGCAGGGTTAGCATTGGTTGAAGACAGGTGCACCATCGACGTGCAGTACGCCTTAGTACACACCGTCACTGTGCCCCCACATGGACAATGGGGGTGAAGTGTCTTGCCCAAGGACACAACGTGATTGCCACAGGTGGGATTCGAACCGAGGTCCTCTCGGTTTGCAACCTGCACCTCTACCTACTGAGCCACTGCGCCCCCAGAAATAAAGATACTGTTACCTTTTATCTAGCAAATCGGCCACATTCACCTTCATAATTTACAAAATTGGTGTTTAAGGTCACATATTTCTGCACAATGGCTAATCATGGCCTCAAGAATTTATGGGTGGGGGAAGCCGAAGTACCCGGAGAGAACCACCGAGCAACGGCGAGCAACTGTCAGCTCCCCAACATACTAACTCCACACAAGCAGGGTTAGCATTGGTTGAAGACAGGTGCACCATCGACGTGCAGTACGCCTTAGTACACACCGTCACTGTGCCCCCACATGGACAATGGGGGTGAAGTGTCTTGCCCAAGGACACAACGTGATTGCCGCAGGTGGGATTCGAACCGAGGTCCTCTCGGTTTGCAGCCTGCACCTCTACCTACTGAGCCACTGCGCCCCCAGAAATAAAGATACTGTTACCTACTGTTACCTTTTATCTAGCAAATCGGCCACATTCACCTTCATAATTTACAAAATTGAGCCGTCAAAAAATTTTTTTTTCAATTTCAACAAAGCCACATAATGTGCCCCCTCACTGGAATGAGCTCACTACAGATATTCAAAGAAATTGTGTATTCTACATTCATCGTGGAAAGGTCAAAACACACGTGTGGCCAATATTTCCATGCATACGTTAACCCTTTACCCAACGCAGACGATTTCAAAATTTGTTATTTGAAATATCAATTTTGAAATTTTTTCAAAAAATTTCAACAAAACCATATCAGGTGACCCCTCTTTGGAACGAGCTCGACAAGCTCGTTCCTATCAGGTGAGCCTTTGTTGGAACGAGCTCAACGAGCTCGTTCCAAAGAGGGGTCACATGATATGGTTCTGTTGAAATTTTTCGAAAAATAATATTTTTTTCAGCTGCTGAATTTGCAGATTACGCGGGAGGATGCGGGCGATTTGTTGGGTAAAGGGTTAATACTGAATCTCTGGCATCAAACAATTGAATTGCAATCAAATTTTCAATGAATGAAGCACCGGGTATGACCCGCTATATTTTTCACTTAATATTTGCTGATAACTATCAATTACTGATTGAGAAAAATGCCAATGGGCAACACTGCCTAAACACGGAATCTGACCATTCCACAGCGGCTGCACTTTTTGGACTGTAGTCTAATTTTCCATTTGATTGCAGACTTTTTGGACTGTAGTCTAATTTTCCGTTTAGTTGCAGACTTTTTGGACTGTAGTCTAATTTTCTGTTTGATTGCAGACTTTTTGGACTCATTATGAACCAAACGGAAATGTTGTTTGCATTTACGTTAATGAGGAATTATTTTTGAAATTCTTTGACCATTATTGTAGACTGATTGGCCAATGATACTTGACCAAAATGGTCACTGTTTTAATCCTCTCTCAATGCAGGCAATATCAAAATTGGTCAAATATTTTTTTCAAATTTTTCAATGAGCTCATTCCAGAGAGAGGTCACATAATATGGATTTTGTTGAAATATTTTGAAAAATAATATTTTTCCAACTGCTTAATCTGTAAATTACGTGGGCAGATGCAGCCAAATTGTTAGGTAAAGGGTTAAGCCTAATTTCTAGTTTGGGATAAGAAAATACGTTTGACAACATTTTTTTAAAGATTATTGTTCAAGAAGAATATTTTTGACAAATCTGTGAAAATTTAAAGTTATCTCAGTTTTTGACCTTTTAACAGAAAAAATTATATGTTAGCATAAATCTTAAGAGATCCTTCACTTATAGCTCTTCAGATGCTGGAAAATTTTAAAAGTGCAAAAGGACATCTTGGATGAATTTATACAAACTTGTGAGGTATAAAAAAGCAAACTTTTGGGCAGCCATATTGGACCCATTATATACAAAGTCAAATGTTATTTTTCATTCATGGTAATGGGACATTACTTTTTTACCACTTTGATGATTACTGGTGTTCTGTTGTTGATAGTCCCGAGACTGAACACAAAAAATGGCCAATTTTGAAGCCTATTTTGGAATTTTTGAAAAACGTTGGCACAAAAAGTTACTGCGACAATATTTTTCTCATGTTTTTGAATGGAGAAGAGTAACTGTGATAATTCTGCAAAATTTCAAGACAATATTTTGTTCAGAGATATTAATCAATCAAAATTGGGGTGCTTTGGAGGGTGTTTAGGGGCATTTTATGACAGAAGAATGTCTTAGTAGGGACCCATTTTCAAAGCAGGCACACAACTCAAGTAATTATGAGGGTGAAAAATTTTGAAAAATCTTAGCTCCCCCAAGGTGCACAATATTAACCCACAGACTACTTTTGAACAAACATGAATCTTATCCCCCTCGAGAGATGTTATATATCAAATATGAAAGGATTCTGACTGGTGGATCTGCAGAAATAGATTTTTAAAGAAATTTCCTCATAGTGCACTAAGTTAAACTTTGGGCTCCAATAGATAGCCCAAATATTAACCTAGAGGCCCGCTTCAAACAAACTTTGACACCCCCAATCCCACGAGAGATGTTGTATTCCAAATATAAAAGCTTTCTGACTGGTGGATCTGAGGAACGTTTTCAAACAAATTTCCTCATATTGCACCAAGTTGATATTTGGGCTCAAATATTACTTGGGGACTCGGTTTGAACAAACTTCAATCTGCCCCCTTTAAAATCTTTAAACCTTAAAGGACTGAAAATTTTTATATATTTTTGCTACACTTTGAAAGTCAACCTCCAGTGGCTTTGCAATTTTTTCTAGTCAAGTCTTGGCTGCCTGCAGAGGTAGCCAAGACTTGCCTAGAATTAACTGACAAGGTACTTAGAAAACAAGTTTTAAGTTTAGCCAAACAATGCATGTTGGGGCACCTGTTCCTTTGCATAAAAGGATATCAAAGTCAGAATTAGGCACTTAAGGATTAGGAGTGCCTTTGAGAATTCTGCTTCAGGAAAGTGTTGGAAATGAGGAGAAAAAAATAAGAAAAATATTATCCAAACAATAACAAAAGCCAAAAACGTTAAGTAAAAAAATATCGTACCACTAAATCCCAGCCACATTGGTGATATTTTCCAAGTTTCCATTAAACTGGCAATATACATCTGTTCTTTTGAACTAAAAAAAAGGCGTTTATTAAACATGAAAAAATATTAAAGACAAGAAATGAAAAGACTATGAAAGTGGCAATGACACTGTAGCTTAACTTAATTGTGTGTTTTGTTTGATGTGAAGGATAATGTTCAATGTTTATGAAAGGATTATGAAATGCGACAAGAATTGTGATAATTGAGAATATGTTAATTTCTGTTCCTTGTACGCTATGTTTTCAATAAAAATAATTTGGGGTGTAGACTGTAGTAAAGAAATGAGGAGTGGGTTAATGTGGCTCTCACAGTTAATGTATGGCAACCAAAGTTACCAAATCCCTTCATAAATATGGCCTGTAGACTGTGCTAAAGGTTTTTGGGCTTCAGGCCTCTGTGGCCATCACTGTTGACCAATTACAACCAAATGGGGACATTATATGAAGTCATCCGACCAAGTTACAATAAAATGCCTCCATAAATACGACGTGTAGACTGTGCTAAAGGTTTTTGGTTTTTGGGCTTGGGCAGCTTTCCGGGTTGACAGATCACGATCAAATGGGGAATCTCATCTAGACATCAAACAGAGTTATCCTACCAAGTAATAATGAAATCCCTCCATATTAAATACTACCTGTAGACTGTGCTAAAAGTTTTTGGGTTTCAGGCTTGGGCAGCCATCACGGTTGACAGATCATGGGGATGTTCTCATCTAGATATTATACAGAGTTAACCTATCAAGTTACATTGAAATTTCTTCAGAAATACTATCTGTAGACTGTGCTAAAGATTTTGGGCTCGGGCAACCATCACAGTAGACCGATCGTGACCAAAAAGGGGTTGTTCTCATCTAGACATGACCTCAAACCTGATTGTGACATTTCGTGATGATTGGATAAGAACTATGGGGTGTAGCCTGTGCTAAAAGAAAATGTGAACAGACTCAAAGACTCACAGACTTTCGGATGCATGATGGCAATAAGCTATTTTGACTATGTTAAGTATATAAAGCTAAAAAGTAGATTTTTTTTATCTCAATCAGGGTTTAATCTGGGGCCCTTTTTAGAACCAAAATAAGGCCCCTTTCCCAATAGGGTACATGTTATAAAATTCCCAATTTCTGACGCAAAACACTAAATCTTAGCCACATTAGTGGTTATTTCCAAGCTTCCATTAAAATGGCAATAAACATCTGTTCTTTTGGACTAAAAATAAAATGTCCACTATTAAACAAGAAAAAATACTAAAGACAAGAAAGGAAAAGACTAAAAGTAGACTTCAATCTCAATCAGGGTTTAAACTAGGCCCTTTTTAGAGCCAAAATAAGGCCCCTTTCCCAATGGGGGACCTGCTATAAAATTCCCATTTTCTGACACAAAACACTATTATCCCCAAACTTAGACAGCATAATCAGGTTACATGACCATTACGTTCTTCTGATAGTTAATCCTCATAAAGAGATAACCATGTTAGTCTGTATTCTCCAAATTTCTCTCTGGAAAAGAGTTTCCAGGTGGCTTTTTGTTTAAGTGACAAATTGAATAATTTTCCCAACACCAAGGAAAAGGCCCCTTTTCCAATTACTTGGATCAACCCCTGATCTCAATCTTCAAGTGATGCTGTGGGATTGTAAATGCAAAATAAGGCAAATAATTTACACTGTACAATGCAAAATGTAATGTGCTATTAGTGAGGTCGGTAGTGTAATCAAGAACTGAACTGATCAAACAGAAAGAAAATATTGAAACTGCAGTACATGTATGTGAAGGGAGGCTTAATACTAAATTGCTGTGGGATAGATTTTGTACTTAATAATTATTTACAATTTCTAAAGACAAAACACAAGAAGCACTTGAAACTTCCCTCATCCGGTGGTCCATGTGATGAAAATTTGCAAGTGTTTCTTATGCTGTTATTAACAATTATAAATACTTTTCATGTGGAGAATATATGGCGCTGCGATTAAGACAGAACACAAGAGGACTGTCATTTGCAAAATGAGGTTCTCAGAGGGTGAATTTGGTGATGCTACCCTGCACAGCAGGGTAGCATCACTACATTTACCCTCTGCAAACCTCAATCTGAATCAAGGTTTCAAACCTAAACAGAAATCAAACCTTGACAATTCCATATTTTGATTAACCCATTAACAGGTTACCCATTTAGTTGTTCATTAACCTATTCTGAAGGTTAAGTAAATTTGTTTCTTTAACCTGTTGGTTAACCAAAAATCAAAACACGATATGCCACAGGCATATCCCCGAAAGCCATAGGCCTGAGCTGTTGGAAGGGTTTGGGAGGGAAATGTAGAATTATGCTCCTCTTGCTGGCAACATGTAATGACTTCCGACGATAAAAATATCAACGAAACAGAAATACGCAATCACTAGAAATATAGAGTTGTGCTTCTTCTATTGGCAGCATACAGCGGTGAATAGTGCCAGAATTGATTTGGCTGTGGTCCCATCATACATCAGGCTGCAGTGCATTTCAATTTCCATAAACTATAACATCGTGTTTCTAATTATGCTTACAGTAGTCCAAACATGGCCTGAAAGTCTGTAATATAGTTTTTTGGTTTGGTATGTCCTTGAAAGGACGTACCAAACCAAAAAAGTATATTACAGACTTTCAGGCCATGTTTGGACTATGCTTACACCTAAATAATAAGCACAAATTTAATATCTGAATGTGTACTACTTTCTCTTCAGGCATCTAATATGCCAATCGTAAAAAAGTTGGTTAACCAATGGATCCTTTTGGTTAACCGATAGTCCGTTCACCTTAATTTTTGTTTGCGTAACCTCTAGGGGAACGGAACGATCGTTCACCTGAATTGTCGAGGCCTGAGAAAGATGCACCCAGAGGACAAATTGGCCACTGTATGGGATAGCATCAGCATATTCACCCTCTGGCGACCTCATTTTGCAAATGACAGATTGCTTATTTTCTGGCTTGACTGCAATTAATTTGTAATTCAGTCTCTTCATTCTGTAAATGGAGTCAAATTTTAATTTCCATTTACATCAATACATGTACATGTATCCCAGCAGAGGTTAGTAATGATATTAATGATCTCTATTTACTAGTATAGAATTGTACAGAGTTGGTCACGCTGTTTTTCTACAGGAATTGAGTTACGCTAACAGAGCAGTGTGACAGGGACAAAAGTGCACTTACTCAGCACACTATTACTTCAAAATAGTGCACAATACAGTGACAGAACTTTTAGTTTCAACTGTACTTTTAGTCAATGGATCTCTGGGGTTTTTCATCATTCTTACGACATATCACAGGTAGAGAAACTCAAAGAAGTAGAGGAGTTGCATGAGTAGTTCATAGTACCAGACCCACAATACACCCCACACCCCAACATGATGAGAAAAATCATGGCCTGTCTCAATCATAGGGCTGGTCAAGTAGGTCATTTGGAAGAAAGCCACCAGCTCTTGCTCTGTTTTCAATGAGAGAAGAGGCATTTGTAATTAATTACAAGGTGAGAGCATCCAGCAGAAACGACCATGTCCAAAGTGTCTACTTTTACTGACCTGCAGTTGGGGCAGGATGTATTCCACCACACTGGTGTTTTATTCAAGATACTCGTAGTATAGGTGACTTTTTGAATAGATATTTTTATTTTATATTCCTTCAATGATCAATGATATTGAGTAATGGAAGCTCATATTTGGTCGCTATTCTAAAGTGCAGGTGCTTTAAAGTTTTATATTCTGTGGATCTGCCTCATATTATCTTTGAAGTGAAATTATTAAGTCTGTGTGAGCCCAACTTCTAACAATTCATGGGAGAGTGCCTATAGGCTGTGTGAGCCGTGCCTATAGGCACTCTCCCATAAATTGTAACAAGTTAAAGATTAAGTGAGCAAATTTCAATGACCAGAAATAATTCAGCACTCTACTGGATTAAAATAAAAATAGTGAGAAAAGACAGCACAACTGATTGGGATTATTTTTGCTCAAAAGGGTTTAGCAATTTTTTTTGCATAACTTTTGCAGGGTCATCTTAAATTTTCAAATTTGTGCATCCCTGATATTTCATTTTATCATATGACTCATCCGTTTTGTTCACTTTAAAACATTTGATATTTTGTTTTCATATTAATCAGTGATAAATAAAGCCTTCCGTTAATTTCGTTGGTCAATTTCAAAACTAGACAATTTGATTGGCTGAACATACAACTGGGCCACATTTTCATAATTTACAAAATTAGAGTTGGGAGCTTTCATTGGTCATTTTCAAAACTGGACAATTTGATTGGCTAAACAAAATACAACTGGCTCACATTTGCATAATTTCAGGAGGGAGAATTTACGTTATCTGTCCTATTTAGGGTGGGTTATATAGTGCCGTCTGCAACTCGAGTTAGGTGATGGATTAAAAGTCATACTAAGTGGCTAATTTGTGCATGTGTGTGTCATATGATAAATAGAAAATGAAATGAGTGTTTTTCTCATATAATATTTATGAAACTCGTCCAAATTGTCCGTTTGTGCTCGCCAGAGGCTAGCCAAAACGGAAAATTCTTAAGACTCGTTTCATAAATATTATATGAGAAAAACACTCATTCCATATCCTCTATTTAAGATCCAAAGAGCTGAAAAATTTTGAGCTTGATAAATAACCTAAAATATTATTTGTGCATCCCTGATATGTCATTATCAATCTGTAGCAGTAGATTCCAGAACTCAGTGTTCATGAATACTGGACATTTCTCCATCAGACAGTTCCCTGTGAGGACATTTCCCTGTGAGGACATTTCCCTGTGCGGACATTTCCCCATGGAGCTTGGTGCAGACATTTAACCATTTGATGAACAACTCTTTGCAGGTTCAATATTTTACGCATGAGCTTTCAGAATAGAATACAGTATCAGGCCTGAAAATAATTTTCATTGCGCTTCCAGAAAAAATGTCAGACACCAAATGAATCATGTCTGTCATCTAAGGGCCTATATAAGTAATGGAATTTCGTTTATTTTAAAATTCTCACCTCTCATATTCCTTAAATTCAGAATAAATATACACAAATTATACATCAAAATGAAGGTTGGGATGTAGAGAACACGAAACATATATGTAATCAACTCATAGAATCGACTGTAGGCTCCACTGGTTCCTGGAAGTCCACTGCCGTATTCGCACCAGAACTAATAATAAAACAATATTTCATCAGAACACCTTGTGGCCAAATGTGCTTCATATATCCAAGAATAAAGCTAGGCATTCAAAACACTTTCGAATACAGCGATAGGTCTGCATTTTGGAAAAGGACAACACTGTCTGCATTTTTTATTGAAGATGGTTTCCATGCTCGACAGACATGCGCAAATCACTGGTTACCACGAATTTCCATCGAAAAACAAAATCGTAATTCTAAGAAATTTCAACAGGTATCATGATACTTTGCACTGAATATGGCAACTGTGCAATCTCTATCTAATAACAGTATACTGTATGAAGGCGATCTTTTTCATTATTTGATTTTAGACGGCGTTGTTTTTACATGCTTTTTCTGTCCGATGACGTCGACCGGAAATCGAAAGTAGACTTATACGTAAACAAAAGCAAAGGCTTTGGAATTTCCCCAAATGCAGCTCTGTCGCCGTGTTTTGAAGAATTTTTATCCCCTAGCTTTGTTCTTGGATATGTAAAGCACATTTGGCCACAAGTTGTTTTCGTGAAATATTATTAAATTATCAGTTCTGGTGCGAATACGGCAGCAGACTTCCAGGAACCAGTGGTGCCTACAGTCGACTCTATGAGTTGATTGCACATGTGTTTCGTGTTCAAAACATCCCAACCTTCATTTTGATGTACATTTTATGTATATTTAATTTGAATTGAAGGAATATCAGAGGTGAGAATTTTCAAAATAAACCAATTTTCATTACTTATATAGGCCCTTAAGAATGATATCTGACATATTACAAAATGGAGTTTGAGTATTCGAAATAATGTGTTTTGGATGTACATGTACCTTCATCTTAAACCTGTTCAGAATTCATCCAACCATACCTTGTTTGGCAGGGCTCAATGAGCCCTGCCAAACAAGGTATGATTGGTTTCATTCTGAATTGGAACTGAATTACCCTTCAGATATAATTTAGATACATATATGGCTATATCAAATCGCATTCCTTCACATGATGTTAATACTGATGAGCTGTACAGTCACTTTCTTCACACTTCCTAACTTGCCAGGACCAGAAATCACAGTAATCATTAATTTTAGGCTTGCTAGTTATGTACATGATTTCCAGCATGCATGATGTTCTTGAACTTCATTGATAATTTTGGCATCAGACATTTTGTCTGATGATTTTAAACCTCAGTCAGACATTGGCCTTTTTGTACCTGACATTGTCCTTGTCTGACCACTTATTTTTTGGTATGCACAGTATATTTTATAACACAGATAAATAGAGGATCTGCAGAGTTCCATGTTTATAAAACAAGTTAAATACAATAGGTTTGAGCTGAGCCTTGGGCAAGGGCCAGACTTAATTTATTAGATGAGTTTTGTAAATGTTACTATAAACTGGGGATAGGTTACAGATTCTATTTAACCCTTTACCCAACGCAGACAATATCAAAATTTATTATTTTAAATATCATTTTTTCAAATGTTTCAAAAAATTTCAACAAAACCATATCATGTGACCCCTCGTTGGAACGAGCTCGTTCCAATGAAGGGTCACATGATATGGTTTTGTTAAAAATTTTTAAAAATAATATTTTTGCAACTGCTGAATTTGCGTATTACGCGGGCTGATGCGAGCGATTCGTTGGGTAATGGGTTAAAATGGTTTATACATATTCCTCATGACTTGTTCTCTGTTTCATAATTTGTTCCAAATTTATTTATTTATTGGTGTATAAGGCCACATATGGCTAATCATGACCACAACAGTTTTACGGGTGGAGGAAGCTGGGTTACCTGGAGAGAAACACTGGGCAATGGCAAGCAACTGTCAGCTCCCCAACACACTAACTAACGATACTATACTAATTCCACACAAGCAGGGTTAGCATTGGTTGAAGATAGGTTCATCATCGACGTGCAGTACGCCTTAGTACACAACGTCACTGTGAACCCACATGGACAATGGTGGGGTGAAGTGTCTTCCCTGAGGACACATATGGTTGTCACAGGTAGGATTCTAACCAAGGACCTCTCGGCTTGCAGCCTGCACCTCTACCTACTGAGCCACCGTGCCCCCATTTGTTCCAAACCACTGATACCAGATAAAAGAAGGTATAGGATAACCCAAGAAAAAAATCTGTTATTTTTGCCTTGGTCGATAATTCCAACACTTGACCTTATTCTGGGTTTTCCTTGGTCAATAATTCCAACACTTGACCTTATTCTGGGTAATTCTTGTTTTTATGCTAGCCTGTAAATTATCCCAAATTGTCTAACAGATATTTCATGATATCCATCAACTCGATGGATATTGAGAAATATCCCTTAGCAGCTTCCTAAATAATGTCTCACTTTGGCACATGAGGTTGCCTTGAACGTCACCTTGAAGGAATGATCAGCAGATCTTTGTTATTGTCTTGAAACTCTTTGCAGTCAAATTGGGCTGAATATTGCGCAGTAAAATGTCACGTAGCATATAATAAAAAGAAAATCTACACTATTTTAGTGAATATCAGGAATTATCTCATCCGTGTGGACCTGAATGTATTATTTAAACTTTCACGTCCACACTCATGAGATAAAATTCCCAATATTCACTAAAACATATATATATATTCTCTATGTATTCTGACTTCAAATTATGAACAAAGAAAAAATGGGATCAAAATTATGTTTCTTTCAACTTATTTCTGGTGGTACATTGGTGCCCACTTAAGTGGATATCTCTTAATTGAATAAAAATGTTAACTGAACATAACTTCAAAACACCGAAACATTTACCATACTTCAAGTAAATATTTGATCTGTTAATTGCACATGGGTTAATTGAATAAAAAATCTTGTAAATAAACCTGACAATCATTTAACCCTTTACCCCAAAATAGTCCAAGAAAGTCAAATCACATGACCAGTCATTAGAACAGGCTCATTGATCTTGGCCAATGTTGGGTATAGGGCTGTCATGATTTTTCAATTTAGGAATCGATTAATCATCGCAAATAATCGATAATAATCGATTAATCGTACCTAGATGACCCCCCCACCCCTCTCCCTCTCTTTGAAGTCGATAAAAATGAAGTTCAACTCAGCTGACCTACCTCAAGTAAACAACGAAGACGATCAACTTTTAAGTACATTCAAAGCTTTGATGTTCTGAACTTTTGAACCGTCAGTGTAATAATCAAGACCGGTCGGCAGTTGCGATCCTCGCAACTGCCGACCGGTCTTGATTATTACACTGATGGTTCAGAGATTCAGAACATCAAAGCTTTGATGAATGTACCTGGAAGACAAATGCTTCCAACGGCTTCTTGGGGTTTAACATTGATGTTCTTAAGTCAATACCTTTAGAAACAATAGTTTTTTCATCAAATTTTCTTTTAATTATTAAACATCTAAAACGGGATACAATTGACCGAATATTCGACAACGAAAAATACTAATTGATTTCGCTGTGACCGATCAACAATCGATTAATCGATTGATCATGACAGCCCTAGTTGGGTAACATTATTATCGGTTTTGTTGAAATTTTTAGAAAAAAGTGATTTTTAAAATAATACATTTTGAAATCCTGTGCATTGAGTAAAAGGTTAATTTACCTTATTTATAAACCTATTTGGCTTTTGTAATCCAATACAGCCATTTAACCTCTAGCATACTGCTGATGGGTTTTCCTGCCATATCCTGAAATCTCTTGCCATTAAAAATAAGTTGAATATATTTAACCAAATTGACTTCTGAGAATTGTAAAGACATTTTGACCAATGTTGTCTTGAGACAAATTTTCATAAATTTTCCTTCAAATTTAGTCATGGCTGCATTGCAGCAGCCATGACTAGATTTGATGAAAAATAGTTTAAAATCATTCGGCTGGTTAAGAGTTAATATCTTGTTTGACAAACCTGTGTTAAACAAAATATAATAGAATAAATCTCAATTTATCTTTAACTGGTTGAGGGCTAGCTTATTTTGGGGAGTCTGAATTTCTTATTCAAAACTTGTTTATTACAAATTATTGGAGAGTGCCCACAGGCACTGTCCAATAATTTGTAATAAAACAAATTTATATAAACAAAATATTACTTATGTTTGACTGAATATGAAATATAAGCAAGGAAAGTGTTTATTTTGCTCTGATATCCCTCATTTTTTGAAAGCCCTGTTAGTGGCTGCTAGCACTCAACCAGTTAATGTATAGAAAAGTGACAAAATCCCTGTTAATTGATTAATTCTTGCTGGTAAACTGACCCATTCAATTAAAAGGTTCCAATGTAAATATGTACATTCTCTCTCTATTAGACTGATTCATTTCTATATTTCTATATGCAAGACACAATCAAATGAACTCTTTAAATGCCCTAAAAGGGGGCACGGTGGCTAGGTAGGGGTGCAGGCTGCAAGCTGAGAGGTCCTCGGTTCAAATCCCACCTGCGGCCATCGCGTTGTGTCCTTGGCCAAGACACTTCACCTCCATTGCCCACGTGGGGGCACGGTGACGCTGTGTACAAAGGCGTACTGCACGTCGATGGTGCATCTGTCTTCAACCATTGCTAACCTTGCTTGTGTGGAGTTAGTATGTTGGGGAGCTGACAGTTGCTCACCGTTGCTCGGTGGTTATCTCCGGGTACTCCGGCTTCCTCCACCCGTAAAACTGTCGAGGTCATGATTAGCCATTGAGCAGAAATATGTGACCTTAAATGCCAATAAATAAATAAATGCCCTAAATGTATCCAGCATGTGGCAAATGGATTATCACTTGCAGGAGAGAAGTTCCACCCTGAATACAACTCTCAAATTTTCTACAGAATAACTATTTATTTATTGGTGTTTAAAGTCACTTTCAGCATCAATGATTACATCATGACTGTAAGATAGAATGAGTTTAAAGTTAGCCAATCCTTTACCGGTGTCCTACAACATCTTCACTCCCACCCACCCTTTGATTATCTCTTTCCCCCCTCACACCCTCAGGAAAGATAAACTGGTTTTACCTAGTTTATCCCCCTCCCCCCGGCAGAAGATACACTAATTTATCTTGCCCCCTCCCTGATTATCTTCCCCAACCTAGAATTTTTCCACCTCGTAACCTGCTTGAAAGTTAGATTCCTTTTATCATTCAGTAGACAAGTACTGCTCGACTTCCACGGGCTCTCTTGGAGGAGCACATGCAATGTTTTGGTCAATGGTCCCCTGGGATAAACTACAACATCATAATTATGGATTAACCCATAACCTTTCAAGTAATGAATCTGCTAACCTGCCCGTATAATTTGAGTAAATGAGAAAAAACCTTCTTTTCAAGAAATTTCAACAAAACCATATTATGTGACACCCTCACTGCACCAAAGCATAACTCCTCTCCAACAGGAAGTCCTTATGATGGGTGTTTCTGTTTATTATAATAAAAAGCCAGATATAATGGAAGGGTTAATGGTGATCTCCTCAGGTGAGCACTCTTCAAGGCACCCACCTGAACACTCAATGAAAGATATTGCCACAACATTCTTTGATATGCAGAAACAAGGTGATCTTGGATTTACATTAAGTACAACATTGTGCCTATCTTGCTGTTTGTTTCTCCACAGCCTCCACAGCTCATTCCAATAAGGGAGTCAACTGAATTGGTTTTGTTGAAAGTTTTTGAAATATTTAAAAAAGTCTATTGAAAATAACAAATTTTTATATCTCGTATTCATTGGAAATCGGTAAATATTATTATTTATTACTGATTGGTGTTTAAGGTCATATACTTATGCACAATGGCTAATCTTGAGTCAAGTTTCTACAGGAATTAAATTGACAAAGACTAATTTACTTGTATCCCAGATTCAGATGAAAGCCAGTAAACCCATGATAATTTTATGGCTTATTTTCGTATTAAACAATAGGTTCAATAACTTTGTAGACATGGATTATTGCCGTCTCCCATTCAAATCACTCATTTTCCCAGAGTAGGAAGTGATACTTCTATCTTTTGCTCCAAAAACATCTTTTTTATTCATGATATCCCTTGCATTTAATATGTGTTTCACACACTGCTGCACAATATACCGGTATATCGCGATATTTTTTATGATATCATTACCGGTATTCAGATTCCCATATCGCCCAGCCCCAATCGTGACCGTGACAGTTTTACAGGTGGAGGAAGATGGAGTACCCGGGGAGAACCACCGAGCAACAACGAGCAGCTGTCAGCTCTCCAACATCGTAACTCTGAACTCTGCGCCAGTGCACAGGCAGGGTTAGATCGGTTGAAGACATGCGCACCATCGACGTGCAGTACGTCTTAGTACACAGCATCATCGTGCCCCCATGTAGGCAACCGGGGTTAAGTGCCTTGCCCAAGGACACAACGTGGGAGCGCGAATCAGTCGCTGAAATGGTCACCCATCCAACTAATAACCACGCTCGACGTTGCTTAACTTCGGTGATCTGACGAGAACCGGTTACCGCGACGCCACCGCGCCCCTAGGAAATGGGTAAAAAGTGTGGAGAAATGAATTTTTTTTGGATACACTTTGACAATCAACAATCAATCGACTAACCGGGCTCGACGTTGCTTAACTTCGGTGATCTAACAAGAACCAGTTATCGCAACGCCACTGCGCCCCCGGTTGATTTACTGATAATCTATTTCCCATGTATATCATACTATTATGCTTACTTTTCGATTTTAAGAAGATGACTACTTTCATCTTGACAGTGTTGCGAAGCTTCAAACCATGTTAATCGTAGTTTTGGGTCATTGATAACATGATAACAACTTTGTCCTCTATAAGCCCAACCTGGAGGACATGTTCCTGGAATTATAAGAAAAAAAGTTTATCGTTCTGTTTCAACAAATTTCAACTCCGTCAACAATATAATTTTCTTGTTACAATGGACAGGGAGCACAGTTGCTCAGCAGGCCTGTCGATTTGAGGTGAATGGCAGTTTGGATCACCTGGAGGTTACCTAAAATGAAAAACATTTGAACAAAAAACAAGTCACGCCAATTTGTCACCAGGTCATGCCAAAGTTTTGCCAAGTTGAATGATCTTGTATGAATGAATGGTGGAGTGAGGTTGATCATCAACCAATCGTCAGCTGCGTAGATGTTTGCACCTGCCTGAAGTATAGCTACTCTGTTGGCATCAACAGTTTAAAATGATGTTGAGCATCAACCAATCATCAGCATAGGTGTTTGCATCTGCCTGAAGTATAGCTGGCCAACAGAGTAGCTATACTTCAGGCAGATGCAAACACCTATGCTGATGATTGGTTGATGCTCAACATCATTTTAAACTGTTGATCAGCTTAAGATGTAACATAGGTATAAAATTAGGAAATGGCAATAATTCATGTGTCTGCCACAAATAGTGATTATGGATGCCATACCCTTCTGCAGCATGCTAGCCCATGCCAAGTTTAGGTTATAATTGCAATAATTATCTGAATTGCTGCAACACAGCCTCATTATTGTTCCTAAGTATTCATCTCTATTCATCAGGATATTGCCCTTAGGAGAAAGAACTTGGCTTTGATACAACAATTCATACATCAGCATAGTTGCAATACATATGTATTTAGGTTACTTTTCGGATAACGATCAAGTACAGGGAATGACCGATAAGTTACCAAAGCTCAGACCAGGTGAAGAATAAACGCAAAATTCTGAAAACAGCAGGCCTGCTCAGTGGTTAGTGCATTGGGCTTCAAACCAAACAGTCCATAGTTTGATCCTGACCAACGGTTACTGCACAGTGTGGGCAGGTCAGATCATCAAAGTTAAACAACTCCGAGCCTGGTTAGTCCTTGGATGGGTGACCGTCTGAGCATTCCATTCGGACTCCTGTGTTCTGTCCTTGGACAAGGCACTCCACCTCGATTGCTCACATGGGAGCACGATGACACCGTGTACTAAGGCGCACTGCACGTCGATGGTGTGCATGTCTTCAACCAATCTACCCTGCCTGTGTTGCAGTGTGGAGTTACGATGTTGGGGAGCTGGCAGCTGCTCGTCTTTGCTCGGTGGTTCTCTCTGGGTACTCCGGTTTCCTCCACCTGTAAAACTGTCACTGACACGATATGACCTTGGCTGTTAATGTGTCATTAAAGCCTCATAACTCTCGTACCCTTGTTCCCCAGTATTTCCAAGTCTGTATAAGGATGTTAAAATTTAGTATTTTTCTCTTTTGGCAACGAAGTGCTGCATTGTAAAAGTTTTTAAGGTTCATATCACATCATATTTACCATGAGAATTAACTCAAAAAAATGGAAACTGGTCCTTAAAGGATAAACTCTCTTAAAAAAATATGAGGTTTGCCTTTCTCTATGACATATGTACATGTTGCACTCACATGACTATAACAGCACTCTCAGTTTCAAAATATTTAAGAACTGAAAATTGATTCTCGCAACAGGAGCTCACTAGAATCAAAACTGATTCTTGTGAATTGAGGCCAATTTTAAGGCCTGCTTCAAGTACTCTTGCTTCCTCCACCTGTAAAACTATCCAATATCAGTAGAGATGGGGGGCAGGCCTGGCATTCTGAAAAATGCAGGAGGGCAAAAAATCGCTCTCCCCAATCAGCTTAGGAGAGCAATTAGCTTTACACAGCATTTTAAGTATCCAGTTGAACAAACTCATTGAAACTGAAACCAACAGACTACATCAGTGATTTTATTAACTTTACTAAGGTAAAGCGAAATCTCTTAGACATCTAGATGTCTCACTCAATAACCGAACACACACTTGACAAGACCTGTGTGTGTACCCAGACCTGTTGTCCTAGAACAACAGGTCTGATTGAATCTACAGCCACATCCTGGTGCAAGTGCTTTAAGTGACAGGATAGTAGTAATGGTAGTATATTATAGTGTCAATATTCCTTGAATAATTACCCCTCAAACTGTGATGCCAGTTGTTGAACTTGAAACTGACAGAAAAAAAAATATTGCTGTGACCCATTTTGCTTCAAATGATTGCAACTGTGTTTGGGTATGGTTGCAGCCATTACCTTTTACCACCACTTTCAAAATGAAATTACGTGATGTTATGTGACTTCGAAGTTAAATTACATTTTTGCTTTACAACAAAAATTTAATGTGAGCATAATACATGTAATCTCAATCATCCCAGACCAAAATATTTAGGAGGGCAATTTTTCACTCTCCTTAATTCTTTCAGGAGGGCAGTAAGGAGAGCTAAAAAATTGCTCTCCTGAAATTGCCAAGCCTGGGCGGGGAGGGGGGGGGGGGGGGGGGTATTGAAATTTTAGGTTCGGTATCGGTACCAGTGTTTTTCTGACACCCATATCTTGGTTTCGGTACGTACATAAAAATCGCTTTAATGTTTTATATCTGATTTATATTTTTTTCTCAACATAATGACATAAAATAAAATTTAGATATTATTTAAATGCCCATTTGAAAAACGGTCATATTATGTAATCATAAAACACATAACCTAAATGCTTGTTCCCTGGTTATTTCCAGGTTTGTATAAGGATGTTAGAATTTAGTATTTTCTCTTTTGGCGATGAAATGCTGCATTGTAAAAGAAGGTTAGAAGGGGCTTTTCAGAACTCCTTCCAACAGTGTATTACATCACAGCTTCTCAATGACTGAATTATAGAATTTATTTATTAGAAAAATAAAGTGACAGAAAATTTCCAGCTACATGGAAGGATGGAAAGGTAGACTGACTGAATCACAGACTTCCCATTCATATAACGCCAGTCCCAGGATGGGATGTTTTGCCCAAACAACGGAAAACTTTTAGCTGAATGGACAGATGGAGTGACTAAATCACAGATTTCCCATTTATATAACATAAGTCCTAGGATGGGAAGCCCTGCCCAAACAATGAAAAATGTTTAGCTGGATGGAAAGATGGAATGACTGAATCACAGACTTCCCATTCATATAACATCTCTTTTGGCAGGCCTGAAAATAAGCAGTCTGACATCTGCAGAATGAGGCCCCAAGAGGGTGAATTTGATGATGCTATCCCATACAGTGGGCCAATTTATCCTCTGGGCACCTCTTTCTGTTTAGTTTTGAGACCCTGATTCAGATTGAGGTTCACAGAAGGTAAATTTAGTGATGCTACCCTGCTGTGCAGGGTAGCATCACAAAATTCACCCTCTGGGGACCTCATTTTGCAGATGACGGTCTGCTTATTTTCTGGCTTGTCTTTTGGTAGAGCATGGCACTTCAGAAGAAAAAGTAAAAAGTTCGATCCTGCCCAGTGTCATCTGTAAGTCACATCACCATAATTCCCAAAGTGAGTTATAGATCTAATAAGCCCGCGTCTCCTCAGAGAATGTAAGTCTTCCCTATGCGAACCACTCTCGATTTTATTTAATATCCTAATGAATAATTCGTACTTTCCGTCACTGTGGAAAAAAGCAAACCTCTCCCCAATATTGAAAAAACAGCCCTCCAACTCTGTTACTAATTATCGCCCAATATCACTGATTAGTTGTGTTGGTAAAATTTTTGAAAAATGTGTGTTTAAGCGTTTGTGGGAGTTCCTAATTGACAATAACGTTCTCAGTCAATTTCAGTCCGGTTTTACACCCGGTGACTCAACCGTCCTCCAACTGACTGACAAATATGATGAATTCTGTCGAGCCCTTGATGAAGGTAAAGAAGTCAGGGTTGTCTTTTGTGATGTTAGTAAGGCTTTTGACAAAGTATGGCATGCTGGTCTTATCTGCAAGCTAGAGAGTATTGGCGTTTTCGGTGAACTTCTGCTGTTTTTAAAATCTTACCTTGCAAATAGGTTACAGCGAGTTGTGATATCGTCAGAGACATCCGCATGGAGAACCATTAATGCCGGTGTCCCACAAGGATCAATTCTCGGGCCTTTATTGTTCCTTATATACATAAACGATATTACCAGAGATCTACTGAGCAGTATTCGCCTCTTTGCAGATGACACATCCCTATATCTCATTATAGAGAACCCCGAACAAGCCTCGAATGTAATCAATCATGATCTGGCCACAATTGAACATTGGGCTAAAACATGGTTGGTGGAGTTCAATCCGAACAAAACTGAAAGTATGCTAATATCGCGCAAAAGCAACCCCATCTACCATCCAGCCTTATTCTTAGGCGGTACTCAGATATCTGAAGTCTCTACTCACAAACATTTAGGGGTCATACTGAACAGTAGCTGCACATGGAACGATCATATCGACCATATCTGCTCTAAAGCCTGGTCTCGCTTAGACTTACTGAGGAGGCACAAATTTAATTTAGATCGTAGTGTCTTAGAAAAAATATATTTTGCTTTTATTAGGCCTCTTCTTGAATATGCGGATACTGTTTGGGACAATTGTTCTATAACCCAAGTGACGGAACTGGAAAAAATACAGATTGCAGCGGCAAGGATTATTACGGGGGAAACTGTTAGTGCTAGTAAGGCCTCACTTTATTTAGAAACAAGATGGGACCCATTACAAGAAAGACGTCGCAAACACAAGTTGATTCAGTTCTTTAAAATGCACCATCGCATGGTACCTCCACACATCTCCAGTAAAGTCCCTCCACTTGTCTCTTTGACCAATCCACTACTCAGCCTCCGATCAAGTCAAAACCATCGTGTTCCCTACAGTCGGACCGAACTGTACAAGTCTTCATTCATCCCCAGCGTTACCGACCAATGGAATAACCTGCCCATGCCTGTTCGTGAGAACTCGTCATTGATTAATTTTAAAACTTTTCTAAACGATGGTAATCAACGACCTCCAAAGTTCTATAGTAATGCGAAATCTCGCACAGCCCAAATATACCATTGTAGGCTACGACTGGGGTGTAGTAACCTCAATTCACACTTATATGATAATCATTTATTACCAAACCCCACATGCCAGTGTGGCGAGCGAGAGACTACTGATCACTTTCTCTTGCATTGTCCTATTTTCACGGACGCTCGTAATTATACAATTAACCTACTTCCTTTTGGGGCGGACGTATCTACACTTCTTTTTGGTTTGGAATTCTTGAACAATGAAGACAACCGTCTTATCTTTGAAGTGGTACACGATTTTATATTATCAAGTAAGCGATTCCAATGATTAATTTGTATCATCGTATTAAACCGGTCAAAATATTAAATTGTTATGAACATGGTTACCAAACTAGCTGAACGGAACGATTATAGACCTCACCACCACTCAACTCTCATTGCAGCTCGGCGCCACTCGGACTGTATTCACGGTTTGTACATATAATCTTTTGCGAAACGATTCGAAAGACGTTACTTATGTTATTCCTGTGTAGTAAATGCACCATGTATTCAA
Organism: Pictodentalium vernedei; assembly: GCA_031216915.1. Lineage (NCBI taxonomy): Eukaryota > Metazoa > Mollusca > Scaphopoda > Dentaliida > Dentaliidae > Pictodentalium > Pictodentalium vernedei. Next base: position 880,361,864 of record CM062297.1, on the reverse strand, counting down.
GCTGACTAGCCTGTAGTCTCAATATTCTAACACATCGTCTTCCGGTGGTCCCTGCCCCTGCCTCACGCGATGACCAAGATTGGGTGGTCCTATTAACAAATACTCCACGTGACCAAACTTTACTTCCTTTACAATTCTGGATTCACAAACGTGGCTCGCGACCCTCCACTGGAGTGAGCTTATTGAGCCCGCTCCATTGGGGCCGAAGAGCTGTGTTTTTGAAACGGAAAATAAATGTTTAGGGGTTAAAGACGTCTCTTGTGCAATACTCGTACTATATCTGTGTGGGGTAAGGTGTTGGCCTGGAGTACGGGGCGGGGACCCACGGACAACGATGTATGAGCTCGACTACTGACGCCTGTGTTATGTATGCTAATACTGTTCAACTAAGGACATAAAGTCATCCATATACCTGCTATTGTCATTGGCAACTACATGTAATCTTGTTTTGGTGGAAACGGCCTTGTATAAGCTTACAGCTTCCTGCCGAATCCACATCAATGTATGTATCAATTTCTGTTATTATATTCTCGAAATAAATATTGTTTAAACCAAAGTGAGTTATAGGTTTGATCCTGCCCAGTGTCATCTGCAAGTCACATCACCGTGATTCCCAATGTGAGAGTGAGGTGATGTGTACTTTTGCATAGAACCCAATGATGGCTTGCTCACCTTACTACTGCTAATCCTGTGTGTGTTAATCCTTTACCTAACAAATCAGTGCAAGTCTAGAAGAAAAAATGAGGGGTCACGTATGACTCTGTTAAAAAATTTTGAAAATAATATTTAAAATAATAAATTCTGATATCGACTGCCTTGGTTAAAGGGTTAATGAGATGGAGAGACTGACAGTTACTCACTAGTCCTTAGTGCATCTCTCTAGGTACTCCCACTTCCACCACCTACAATACTGTCTAGCACAATATGACCCTACTTACATGTAGTGCATCTCTCTAGGTACTCCCACTTCCACCACCTACAAAGCTGTCTAGCACAATATGACCCTACTTACATGTAGTGCATCTCTCTAGGTACTCCCACTTCCACCACCTACAAAGCTGTCTAGCACAATATGACCTTACTTACATGTAGTGCATCTCTCTAGGTACTCCCACTTCCACCACCTACAAAGCTGTCTAGCTCAATATGACCCTACTTACATGTAGTGCATCTCTCTAGGTACTCCAACTTCCACCACATACAATGCTGTCTAGCACAATATGACCCTACTTACATGTAGTGCATCTCTCTAGGTACTCCCACTTCCACCACCTACAAAGCTGTCTAGCACAATATGACCCTACTTACATGTAGTGCATCTCTCTAGGTACTCCCACTTCCACCACCTACAAAGCTGTCTAGCACAATATGACCCTACTTACATGTAGTGCATCTCTCTAGGTACTCCCACTTCCACCACCTACAAAGCTGTCTAGCACAATATGACCCTACTTACATGTAGTGCATCTCTCTAGGTACTCCCACTTCCACCACCTACAAAGCTGTCTAGCACAATATGACCTTACTTACATGTAGTGCATCTCTCTAGGTACTCCCACTTCCACCACCTACAAAGCTGTCTAGCACAATATGACCCTACTTACATGTAGTGCATCTCTCTAGGTACTCCAACTTCCACCACATACAATGCTGTCTAGCACAATATGACCCTACTTACATGTAGTGCATCTCTCTAGGTACTCCCACTTCCACCACCTACAAAGCTGTCTAGCACAATATGACCCTACTTACATGTAGTGCATCTCTCTAGGTACTCCCACTTCCACCACCTACAAAGCTGTCTAGCACAATATGACCCTACTTACATGTAGTGCATCTCTCTAGGTACTCCCACTTCCACCACCTACAAAGCTGTCTAGCACAATATGACCCTACTTACATGTAGTGCATCTCTCTAGGTACTCCCACTTCCACCACCTACAAAGCTGTCTAGCACAATATGACCCTACTTACATGTAGTGCATCTCTCTAGGTACTCCCACTTCCACCACCTACAAAGCTGTCTAGCACAATATGACCCTACTTACATGTAGTGCATCTCTCTAGGTACTCCCACTTCCACCACCTACAAAGCTGTCTAGCACAATATGACCCTACTTACATGTAGTGCATCTCTCTAGGTACTCCCACTTCCACCACCTACAATGCTGTCTAGCACAATATGACCCTACTTACATGTAGTGCATCTCTCTAGGTACTCCCACTCCCAAGCACAGCAGCCGTGACTGGATGCCATGAAAAATAACTTGAAAATACTCAGTGGGCTATGAATTAAACTCTAATAAATAAATAAATAAATAAATAAATAAATAAATAAATAAATAAATAAATGTTGCATCAGAGCAATAGTTTTCATCACAGTTACTTTAGAAAAAAAAGAATTACACAAATATTTTCAGTGGAAATAAGTTGCATGATGTGATAAGAGCCTGAAAAACTTATATTGACTAAGGCTAATTTTTTTAGGTTCATATCACATCATATTTACCACCACAAAAATCCATAACTGTTTTATTATATACACCATCCTCAAAAAAAAAACAATCTTCTATTTGGCAATTAAAAGTTCAATTATATCAACCACGAATACTTTTATTTAACCATAAAATAGCTATCATCTGCAGAATAACATAAAAACAAACAATGTATCACAGCATGTTAACAAGTTTCTCAAAGTTGGAAGTTATTGGAGTTATTTCAATTGAAATAGAAATAGAGAGGGGATTTTCAAAAGCTATATTTAGAAAGTTGATATTCACTGGTAGACCAGTGTACATGGATTTTAGAATACCAGGCACATGCATAAGATCCAGCCAATAGAAATGTGGTTATTTACAAAGTATATAATAAAATATATTTTCAGTGGAAATAAGTTGCATGATAACTGCAAGATAATTTATGCATTTTTTACTGATAATCCACAGTTGTTGACTTTTAATGAGGTTGATAAAGGATTATAAAGACCTGGTCAAAGTTTTATTCACCAAGGCTAAAAGTTGAGGTGAAAAAACTTTGGTCAGGTTGTATAATCACATATCAATCAAAAAGTCAATAACAATTTTATTTTATCACATGACTCGTCCGTTTTGTTAACTTTAAAACATTAGATATAGAGGATATTCACGAAAATTTGATGAATACCGAAAATATCTCGTGAGTGGCTACAAAGAAATATGAGGATCTTCACGAGCGACGCAGTCGCTCGTGAAGATCCTCATATTTCTTGTAGCCACGAATTTTCGTGAATTTTCTTTTTATTTAATGCTCTACGACTACAAACTCTCCAATTTGTGGCCTTTATTTGCCATTAAGGCGCAAAATTTATGTGCCGAACCGGCGTCCATACAAAAATTACAACAACCAAACTCCAACCATTGGAATGTGTGAATATCCGCACAAAAAGTAGTCCCGTCTTATTTCTCCCCAAACTTTACGATTTACCAAGGCTGGCGAATTGAAATAATCGCAATGTGTTTCGAAGAAATAGAACAATAACAAAAAACACCACTTTCTTATTTTCAATAACAAGACACGTCATTTTATTTTTTTTGAACTCAATGCACTGAAGACGTGTGAAGTTGAACTGAAGAAATTTGAAAGTGATTTCGGCTTTTCGCTGGAAGGTGAATGAGAAAGTCAAACTTTGAAACCGCTGATTTAATGAATTGATTTAGTCACTGTCACTATCAATTATTCGAATTCGTTTGTATTTGGGACTCATTACTGATGTGCTGACTCGTTTAAAGTACATGTGATTCGTCATCCGAACCTACGATGAAATATCGATTTCTAAATATCATTTTGATATTTCGTTTTGCCGACCGACAGGGGAATATGACTTAATTTTTCAGCGTGAATTGATGCCTGAGCATTAAATAAATTTTGTTTTCATATTAATCAGTGATAAATAAAGCCTTCCGTCAATTTCATTGGTCAATTTCAAAACTAGACAATTTGATTGGCTGAACAAAATACAATTGGGCCACATTTTCATAATTTGCATAATTAGAGTTGGGAGCTTTCATTGGTCAATTTCAAAACTGGACAATTTGATTGGCTAAACAAAATACAACTGGGTCACATTTGCATAATTTCAGTAGGGGGAATTTACGTTATCTGTCCTATTTAGGGTGGGTTATATTGTATTAATCTTTTACCTGACGTAACGGCAAAAACCGTCTCGCGCAATACAAGAAAAATGCCATTCATTTTTTTTTATATTTTCACTTTTTGCTTCTAAAACATAGGTTATGACCCCCATTGGAACGAGCTCAACAAGCTAGTTCCAATGAGGGCTCATAACCTATGTTTTGGAAGCAAAATATGAAAATTTTTAGTTATACGAGGATGTTTTATCCAAGTGTTGTCTGCAACTCAAGTTAGGTGATGGGTTAAAAAGTCATACTAAGTGGCTAATTTGTGCGTGTGTGTGTCATACATGTATGATAAATAGAATATGAAATGAGTGTTTTTCTCAAAAATATTTATGAAACTCGTCCGAATTTTCTGTTTGGGCTCGTCTTAACGGAAAATTCTTAGACTCGTTTCATAAATATTATATGAGAAAAACACTCATTCCATATCCTCCATATATGATAACACTCCATTTGGATTAACACAAAAATGAAGTAAAGTCATACAATTCCCATTTTTTAAACATTTAACCCTTTACCCAATGTAACGACCAAAAACGGCCAGCGCTATTCACAAAAATCGTCAACTAATTTTCATTCTTTTTTTAATTTTTTGTCTCAAAAACATAGGTTATGACCCTTCTTTGGAACGAGCTCATCGCACTGGTTCCAATGATGGGTCATAACCTATGTTTTTGAGACAAAAAATGAAATTAGTTATTCAAGAATTTTGTTTGCATGTGTCATCTGCTTTTCATGCTAGGTAAAGGGTTAAGCTAATTCAACCACAATTAAGATAGTGTTTGTCCATGTAATTAAAAATTACAACTAAAAACCTGTTAACAATCATCTCTGGTTGATTAACAGTTACTTTCACATGATTTATAACTGGATGAAATGTTCTTTTACAATTTAAGTTCAAACTCTATTTTTTTCAATTATATCAAAACTATTATTTATTTATTGGAGTTTTAAGACACTTTTGACAGTCAGGGTTACCTCATGTCAAACAGTTTTACAGGTGGAGAAAGCCGGAGAGAACCATTGAGCAATGATGATTAACTGTCAGATTCCCCAACAGACTAACTCCACACAAGCAGGGTTAGCATTGGTTGAAGACAGATGCACCATTGATGTGCAGTACACCTTAGTACACAACGCCATTATGCCCCCACCTGGGCAATCAGGATTAAGTGCCTTGCCCACGGACACAATGTAGTTACTCCTGGCAGGAAATGAACTGTGGGCCCCTCGTTTGAAGTTCAATGCTGTTACCACTGAGCCACATCAAAACTGTTAACTCTATCTATTTATCTAACAATCATAAAGATTTTGGCCTGAAAACCAATAGAAACGGTACGTATCACATAATGTGTTCTGATTCCGTATCATATAGATGACTTTTTCTGATTCTGTATCATATAGATGACTTGTTTCCGGGAACGTGACAGGCTATCATAACAGGTGCATGAATACATTCTTTGTGCATTTCAGAGATCGACTGAGCTGACCGCTTACAAATCAAAACAAAATTCCTTACAGTTAGCGACAGAACTATAAATAGCCAATGACCACCCGCACACAATAAATAGAAACTGCACAATTCAATATTACACACTTAATAATTAAAGCTTATCATCATAGGAAGTAACAATGAGAGTGAATAATTTGACAACACGACTTTGAAATTTGAGGTGACAGCGTTACTCATTGTTAGAGTACACAGCAACATAGTTCCATAAAATATGTTTTTTAAACCTTTTTCTTGCCCAACATTATGTCCAAAAACTGTATTAATAATTGAAGATTTAATTTGTTTATGTGACAGAATTGTTAGATAAATGAATTATCATAATAATGTGCATGTCCTGTGATTTGCATCAGATTCTCGGACCTGGTGTCCAAAAACGGGATCACAACTCGCCGACAAAGCCGGCTCGTTGAGATCCCATTCTGGACACCACCTCGAATCTGATACAAATCACAGGACATGCACATTATCATGATAATCTGTATTTATATAAAAAAAACTATTCACTATAAAGACTTGCTTAGATGTATGTGTCATCATTGGTGGTAAGTGTGGGGAGGGAGGTGGTATGAAGCCATACTTTTTCAATAGACCAATAAGACTTCTGATTGGGTAACCAAAATTTCTACCGTTTTGGTACCAAAAAAAATATCTAAGTTTTTTGGCATCCAAAACAAGTAAATTATCAAAAAATCAGTCAAAAACGCATGTCGCAGTCAAAATTTGAGTAATTAATTTTGCAGAATTTTTTATAAACAAAAGGCCTAAAAATGTCTCTAACGTGCCAAAAATATTTTGAAAACATTTTGGGAGGGATGGGCCCTTACCCTGGACTCCCTGTATCTACCCCACTGTGTGTGATCAGAACTGATCCAGTTGGAAAGAGAAAACTCATATAACCTCTGTCATTTCTCAGCTTCTAAATTCTAAATATCTATGACAGCCATGGTAATTCACCCTCAGCAAATAGCAGTGCTCGGGAAAATGCTGAGGAAACTAAAAATATCCACAGCAAAAATACTGCTGAGGATGGCTTCTTCAAAAAGCCTTGTGGTGACAGAAATTGCACAACATCCAGGTTACACAAGGAATCAAACCATGTGCGTTGCACTACACTGTATTGCTAATCTTACAATTTACAGTACAAGCTGCAGCATAACCACTTGAAACAATGTGTTCTGCTTCTTCTATATTGATAACAGCAGAATCTGACACCAGTTTTTGGAAAGCTCTCATACAGCTTTCCAGAAAATGATGTCAGATTCTGGAGTTATCAACACAGAAGCAGTGAGATAATTAGTTTGTGGTTGCGCTGCTTGTTATTTGCACTCATATTATAGATACTGAGCAAGTCGTCTTTTTACCCTCTAAGGTTTTTTCTCAGCATTCACATGGTTCATGATATTGGCATGATCTATAGCTAATTGAGTGAAAGATTCTGCACATTGATTGTGATTATATGCACATGTACCTTGAACTACTTTCACATGTTAAAGTAGCTTGAAAGTTTTCATTTCACCGCATACTACATATACATGGCAACTGAGGATATGCTCAGCCCCCTGATGATTTTTACACAACTGAACAGGCTTCACAGCAATTGCCATAGAAGCACCAGTTTTCCACAGCAATTTTTTGGCCGAGGAAACAAGGATTATTATTTATTTATTTACTTATTGGTGTTTAAGGCCACATACTTATGCACAATGCCTAATTGTAACTGAGTTTTCTGGGTGGAGGAAGCCAGAGTACCAAGAGGGAACCATCGAGCATCATCTCCTCAACATTCTAACTCTTTTCAAGCTCCGCTCAAGCAGGGTTACAGCGGTTGAAGACATGAGCACCATCGACGTGCAGTACACCTGAGTACACAGCATCATCGTGCTCCCGTGTAGGCAACCGGGATAAAGTGCCTTGCCTTAGGACACAATGCAGGTCCACTGATAATTGGCTTTCGTCTGGCTCATTTCAAGTGCGCCATGGTGCCTGTCATGTGAGTCATGGTGCCTGCTAGCTCTCGACCAGTCAATCTATCCCAACTCTTTCTTCTAATTACAACATTTGCCATTTTACTTTCCAAAATTCTGTTATGCCTAATTCAATCAATGATACAACATGTCATCGATTATTATCTTACTGTTTCGTTTTTGAAGAATGTGATATTTTGTCGTGCCAACTCTAACAACATTTTTCTGATATGGAGACAGCTTATAAAAGTATTAGCTTACTGCTGGATCCATTTTCCTAATCACAATTTAAGTTTTACCAGTGTAATCTGTATGTTTTTTATACTTCGTTGGAAATAAAATATTGTCGATCAATCAACTGGTAGATTGCTACCCTTGTGTCCCAAATAAAAGTACAGGTGGGAATAAAAGGATGGGGTGAAACATTTATCAAAATTACATAAAGTACAGCCCCAAACAATAGTACAGGGTGGAAATCCATTAAAGGGGTGGAGGAGTAATGTCAGTTAATTTTATCTAAAGCCAACTTATTTTCCAGTATTGCAGTTAGTTTTATTAAAGAAAACTAATAGGCGTGTAGGCATCATGATTACAACAATGAATACACTATACTAAACAAAGCACTAATAGGTGTGTAGGCATCATGATTACAACAATGAATACACTGTGCTAAACAAAGAACTAATAGGTGTGTAGGCATCATGATTACAACAATGAATACACTGTGCTAAACAAAGAACTAATAGGTGTGTAGGCATCATGATTACAACAATGAATACACTGTGCTAAACAAAGAACTAATAGGTGTGTAGGCATCATGATTACAACAACGAATACACTGTGCTAAACAAAGAACTAATAGGTGTGTAGGCATCATGATTACAACAATGAATACACTGTGCTAAACAAAGAACTAATAGGTGTGTAGGCATCATGACTACAACAATGAATACACTGTACTAAACAAAGAACTAATAGGTGTGTAGACATCAGGATTACAACAATAAATACACTGTGCTAAACAAAGAACTAATAGGTGTGTAGGCATCATGATTACAATAATGAATACACTATACTAAACAAAGCGCTAATAGGTGTGTAGGCATCATGATTACAACAATGAATACACTGTGCTAAACAAAGAACTAATATGTGTGTAGGCATCATGATTACAACAATGAATACACTGTGCTAAACAAAGAACTAATAGGTGTGTAGGCATCATGATTACAACAATGAATACACTGTGCTAAACAAAGAACTAATAGGTGTGTAGGCATCATGATTACAACAATGAATACACTGTGCTAAACAAAGAACTAATATGTGTGTAGGCATCATGATTACAACAATGAATACACTGTGCTAAACAAAGAACTAATAGGTGTGTAGGCATCATGATTACAACAATGAATACACTGTGCTAAACAAAGAACTAATAGGTATGTAGGCATCATGATTACAACAATGAATACACTGTGCTAAACAAAGAACTAATAGGTGTGTAGGCATCATGATTACAACAATGAATACACTGTACTAAACAAAGAACTAATAGGTGTGTAGGCATCATGATTACAACAATGAATACACTGTGCTAAACAAAGAACTAATAGGTGTGTAGGCATCATGATTACAACAATGAATACACTATACTAAACAAAGCACTAATAGGTGTGTAGGCATCATGATTACAACAATGAATACACTGTGCTAAACAAAGAACTAATAGGTGTGTAGGCATCATGATTACAACAATGAATACACTGTGCTAAACAAAGAACTAATAGGTGTGTAGGCATCATGATTACAACAATGAATACACTGTGCTAAACAAAGAACTAATAGGTGTGCAGGCATCATGATTACAACAATGAATACACTGTGCTAAACAAAGAACTAATAGGTGTGTAGGCATCATGATTACAACAATGAATACACTGTGCTAAACAAAGAACTAATAGGTGTGTAGGCATCATGATTACAACAATGAATACACTGTGCTAAACAAAGAACTAATAGGTGTGTAGGCATCATGATTACAATAATGAATACACTGTGCTAAACAAAGAACTAATAGGTGTGTAGGCATCATGATTACAATAATGAATACACTGTGCTAAACAAAGAACTAATAGGTGTGTAGGCATCATGATTACAATAATGAATACACTGTACTAAACAAAGAACTAATAGGTGTGTAGGCATCATGATTACAACAATGAATACACTGTACTAAACAAAGAACTAATAGGTGTGTAGCCATCATGATTACAACAATGAATACACTGTGCTAAACAAAGAACTAATAGGTGTGTAGGCATCATGATTACAATAATGAATACACTGTGCTAAACAAAGACCTAATAGGTGTGTAGGCATCATGATTACAACAATAAATACACTGTACTAAACAAAGAACTAATAGGTGTGTAGGCATCATGATCACAACAATGAATACACTGTACTAAACAAAGAACTAATAGGTGTGTAGACATCATGATTACAACAATAAATACACTGTGCTAAACAAAGAACTAATAGGTGTGTAGGCATCATGATTACAATAATGAATACACTGTGCTAAACAAAGACCTAATAGGTGTGTAGGCATCATGATTACAACAATGAATACACTGTACTAAACAAAGAACTAATAGGTGTGTAGGCATCATGATTAAAACAATGAATACACTGTGCTAAACAAAGAACTAATAGGTGTGTAGGCATCATGATTACAATAATGAATACACTGTGCTAAACAAAGAACTAATAGGTGTGTAGGCATCATGATTACAACAATGAATACACTGTACTAAACAAAGAACTAATAGGTGTGTAGGCATCATGATTACAACAATGAATACACTGTGCTAAACAAAGAACTAATAGGTGTGTAGGCATCATGATTGCAACAATGAATACACTGTACTAAACAAAGAACTAATAGGTGTGTAGGCATCATGATTACAACAATGAATACACTGTACTAAACAAAGAACTAATAGGTGTGTAGGCATCATGATTACAACAATGAATACACTGTGCTAAACAAAGAACTAATAGGTGTGTAGGCATCATGATTAAAACAATGAATACACTGTGCTAAACAAAGAACTAATAGGTGTGTAGGCATCATGATTACAATAATGAATACACTGTGCTAAACAAAGAACTAATAGGTGTGTAGGCATCATGATTACAATAATGAATACACTGTGCTAAACAAAGAACTAATAGGTGTGTAGGCATCATGATTACAACAATGAATACACTGTACTAAACAAAGAACTAATAGGTGTGTAGGCATCATGATTAAAACAATGAATACACTGTGCTAAACAAAGAACTAATAGGTGTGTAGGCATCACGATTACAATAATGAATACACTGTGCTAAACAAAGAACTAATAGGTGTGTAGGCATCATGATTACAATAATGAATACACTGTACTAAACAAAGAACTAATAGGTGTGTAGGCATCATGATTACAACAATGAATACACTGTACTAAACAAAGAACTAATAGGTGTGTAGACATCATGATTACAACAATGAATACACTGTGCTAAACAAAGAACTAATAGGTGTGTAGGCATCATGATTACAATAATGAATACACTGTGCTAAACAAAGACCTAATAGGTGTGTAGGCATCATGATTACAACAATAAATACACTGTACTAAACAAAGAACTAATAGGTGTGTAGGCATCATGATCACAACAATGAATACACTGTACTAAACAAAGAACTAATAGGTGTGTAGACATCATGATTACAACAATAAATACACTGTGCTAAACAAAGAACTAATAGGTGTGTAGGCATCATGATTACAATAATGAATACACTGTGCTAAACAAAGACCTAATAGGTGTGTAGGCATCATGATTACAACAATGAATACACTGTACTAAACAAAGAACTAATAGGTGTGTAGGCATCATGATTAAAACAATGAATACACTGTGCTATACAAAGAACTAATAGGTGTGTAGGCATCATGATTACAATAATGAATACACTGTGCTAAACAAAGAACTAATAGGTGTGTAGGCATCATGATTACAACAATGAATACACTGTACTAAACAAAGAACTGATAGGTGTGTAGGCATCATGATTACAACAATGAATACACTGTGCTAAACAAAGAACTAATAGGTGTGTAGGCATCATGATTACAACAATGAATACACTGTACTAAACAAAGAACTAATAGGTGTGTAGGCATCATGATTACAACAATGAATACACTGTGCTAAACAAAGAACTAATAGGTGTGTAGGCATCATGATTACAACAATGAATACACTGTACTAAACAAAGAACTAATAGGTGTGTAGGCATCATGATTAAAACAATGAATACACTGTGCTAAACAAAGAACTAATAGGTGTGTAGGCATCATGATTACAATAATGAATACACTGTACTAAACAAAAGACTATCACACAATCTAGTGAATCTAATTTGAAGATCTCCTCCATGTTAGAAGGGCAATTTTAATAAACATATAGGCCCAAATAAGGTACATACAGGGTGGAAAAATTCCCCCAAATTATCTAACATACATGTATGTTTATTAGGAACACAAGAGTACATTATTTTTCAAAAGTGATTGGGAACATGAGTATTTTTTCAAAGATACCAGTCTACAAGCCCCCATCGGGAGCCTTACTTTAGTAAGATTTTGGAGAGTCCCACTTTAGTAAGATTTTGGAGAGTCCCACTTTAGTAAGATTTTGGAGAGTCCCACTTTAGTAAGATTTTGGAGAGTCCCACTTTAGTAAGATTTTGGAGAGGCCCACTTTAGTAAGATTTTGGAGAGTCCCACTTTAGTAAGATTTTGGAGAGTCTCACTTCAGTAAGATTTTGGGGAGCCTCACTTCAGTAAGATTTTTGGTAACCTCACTGTAGTAAGATTTCGGAGAGTCTCACTTTAGTAAGATTTTGGGGAGTCTCACTTTAGTAAGATTTTTGGGAGCCTCACTTTCGTAAGATTTTGGGAAGCCTTACTTTAGTAAGCTTTTGGGAGCCTCACTTTAGTAAGATTTTGGGGAGCCTCACTTTGGTAGGATTTTGGGGAGCCTCACTTTAGAAAGATTTTGGGAGCCTGACTTTAGCAAGATTTTGGGGAGCCTCACTTTAGTAAGATTTTGGGGAGCCTCACTTTAGTAAGATTTTGGGGAGCCTGACTTTGGTAGGATTTTGGGGAGCCTCACTTTAGAAAGATTTTGGGAGCCTGACTTTAGCAAGATTTTGGGGAGCCTCACTTTAGTAAGATTTTGGGGAGCCTCACTTTAGTAAGATTTTGGGGAGCCTCACTTTGGTAGGATTTTGGGGAGCCTCACTTTAGAAAGATTTTGGGAGCCTGACTTTAGCAAGATTTTGGGGAGCCTCACTTTAGTAAGATTTTGGGGAGCCTCACTTTAGTAAGATTTTGGGGAGCCTGACTTTGGTAGGATTTTGGGGAGCCTCACTTTAGAAAGATTTTGGGAGCCTGACTTTAGCAAGGTTTTGGGAGCCTGACTTTAGCAAGATTTTGGGGAGCCTCACTTTAGAAAGATTTTGGGGAGCCTCACTTTAGCAAGATTTTGGGGAGCCTCACTTTAGTAAGATTTTGGGGAGCCTCACTTTAGTAAGATTTTGGGGAGCCTCACTTTAGTAAGATTTTGGGGAGCCTGACTTTAGCAAGATTTTGGGGAGCCTGACTTTAGTAAGATTTTAGGAGCCTCACTTTAGTAAGATTTTGGGGAGCCTCACTTTCGTAAGATTTTGGGAGCCTCACTTTATTAAGATTTTGGGGAGCCTCACTTTAGCAAGATTTTGGGGAGCCTCACTTTAGTAAGATTTTAGGAGCCTCACTTTAGTAAGATTTTGGGGAGCCTCACTTTAGTAGGATTTTGGGGAGCCTCACTTTAGTAAGATTTTAGGAGCCTCACTTTAGTAAGATTTTGGGGAGCCTCACTTTAGTAAGATTTTGGGGAGCCTCACTTTAGTAAGATTTTGGGGAGCCTGACTTTAGCAAGATTTTGGGGAGCCTGACTTTAGAAAGATTTTGGGGAGCCTGACTTTAGTAAGATTTTGGGGAGCCTGACTTTAGCAAGATTTTGGGGAGCCTCACTTTAGTAAGATTTTGGGGAGCCTCACTTTAGTAAGATTTTGGGGAGCCTCACTTCAGTAAGATTTTGTTTATAAATATTTTTTGTTGCAATTTATTGGAGAGTGCATACAGATGCTCTCCAATAAATTTTAATAAAACAATGTTATATAAACATATTTTTGCTACTGTCTTGAAAACAACCAGCTAATCAATACAGAGTGATGCCAGTTAAGATTATTTTCAATAGCACCGTGATAGTGGCTTCTTGCATTTGACAAGTTAAATCAACATTTATTTTTTTATATACTGAACCTGTTGGTCTCACACATATTGACTGGTACTCATCAGAGCATAATTTTGTCTTCCACTGCCAAAAGGTTGCTGGAACCGATACAACACATGTCGATCCATTCACCCTGAAAAACAAACAACATTTCACTTCATAGTAATCTACATTAATGTTTAGAGCTGTGCAGTTTTAGTCTTCAGATTTGGTTTCAAGAAAAAACCTCGGTATCGATTCAATTTTTCTGCACTTCAGGCTCCACAATAGTTGACACCATTCGCCACAGTCTGCATCTCATTTGGATTCAGCACTTAACTTCTCTTTAATCATTCTTACAAGTTCTAGGGGATTAGTTGCCGGGCCTACTGAGTCAGAAAAATCTAAAGATCATTTAATCTGTGTTGAGTTTTCGGTGCCAGATTCTTATTGACGCATCCAGTGGAATAAGGGAGAAAATGAGATTGTTAGAACAGAATGTGTACTAACCTTTGCCCGATACAGTAAGTGACTAGAGTTTATACAGTTAAAAGTAGAAGTCCTGTCACGAACTGTGCGCTTATCTAGGCTTAATAGCGCGTAGAAATTGCGCGCAATTGCCATATCGAATGGCATCCAAAGCACGGCAGGTTCTCCTGGTTACTCATAGCAAACACAGGCAATGTTTCTGCCAATGGACCTCCGGGTTACCCGGAGGTCCATTGGCTGAAACATTGCTTGTCCACAAGCAATATGTACAGAATTTGATAGCCTTACTATGGTCATACCGCGTAGATTAACGTGCAGATTGACGTGCTATTTGTGCGCATTTCATGACAGGACTTCTAGTTTTAACTGTATGTTCCAATCATCCAGTTGTCTACCAGAATGATAGTTTGATCTGTTTATGAAACAAACACAGTAAAACCATTCGGTCAGTTTTTACTGTAGTCCGGCAGAGAAACCCAATAAATGACCCGAACCGGGAAAAGTGGTCTATAGAAAATGTTTTTGCATTTTTGGATAGCTGGGACATAGTAGATCATGAAGCCAGCTGATGCCACTCTGGCATCCTTGGGCAACTCTCTAGAAACAAGATGGCGTCCAAGATGGCCGACAAATTCCAGAGAATGAGCCTCTGTCATTTCACCAGCATTTAAACTCACAAACATGGCAGAAAACCCTATCAGTGGGATGTGAACTAGTTACATGAATATTTTCCCAGCATTTGAGGATGATTGCTGCGAAAAAAATTCAAATGGCTGCCAATATGGCGATCAGAAGTCAGAAAATTGTGGAAATTTTACGCAATTTGCATCTGATTTAACTCATCGAATACCCTTTGGGTATAAAACCTACAATTAATACACTAATAAGTTCATTGGAGTGATGGTTCATCACAACCTGCCAATATCCTTGGGTTTAGTCATTATATTTTGGCCAAAAAAATGGTACCAGATGTTGTGGAGTGGAAGAGTATGGAAATCTTGGTTTTACACCCTATTCAAAGAAAACACAAATATTCGTTGGCAGATGTATTTTTAACAAGAACTTATCGCTACCTGAGTTCCATATTGTCGTAAGCGACATCCTTCCAGGATGTCGCTTACGACAATATGGAACTCAGGTAGCGTTATGTTACATATCATAGGTGTCACCTCAAGTTGAGACATAAGAGCCTGTTATCCGCCAATTCGAGGAACCAGAAGGGTGGAATTATTTCAAAATGTGTACTTTAACGGTGTTGGTTGGGGTCTCCTGTCCCCGAAAAGTGTCGTGTCGACGGCTGCCTTTGTCTGTTGATGACTCACAACCCACTAGAGATTCCATAGTCCACAAGTGACGGAATGAATATGTACTCAGTTGGATTCTTAGATTGAGCAGTTAACAGGGTGTTCGTTGTGGATGTTGAGAATGCAAATGAAATGTTCGTTTGGTACAATTCTGATAACGCCTGATCTCGTCGTTATACTGAACAGAATTCAAAATAATTTTAGTACATCAGCCGAATGTAGAACTTCATTGTTGTGTTCGCTCGTTGCAACATATGCTCTCGGCACGACAAGCACAAAACACAGTACAAGACATTCCAGACCTCTTGCACCCACACCGCAAAGATGAACACGGCGATTGACTGTCACAAGAACATCTTATCATTTTGAGTATCTCTGGGGGTGCTATTTGTACATCAGATGGTACCATAACAGGCATCAATGTCGGTTTTTCTTCGTGTCTTGTCCAACCATATTCAACTGGATCCAGTGCTGGTGGATCTTCATCAACCGCATGCTTCCACATACATGCTTGATAGTGTGCTCTCTTTGCGTTCTCGAGGAAGGACTCAGTTGTTGGTGGTAGTGTGGGTAATTTTGGAGCTGATGCGAAGGATTTTCCTGCCCGTTTCGCCCAAAGCCTCAGTCTTGCCTGAGACATGGTATCGACTGACTCTATATTATAACACGACGCAACAAAGTCTGTACATTCCTTTATCACATCTCCAAGGTTGGCTGCTTCGTTGCCTACCGAACTGACAGGATGCTTCTTAGATTTCAGAACTTTGAGTGCAGTCCCTTTACCGATACCCTGATACATTGGAACAGTATCACATCCTGATATGGCATGGACTGCTGGGAGGTCTGGTATGATTTCCTTGTGTTTTTCGACTGTAGCGTTTATATCAATGGCAGCCCTGTTGTGAACAGGCGACTCCATAATCACTGGAACTGACACCTTCTGGAGTTGGAAATGGAACAGAGCTAAAACGAACACATCTGTATCATCAGAGATGATTGAAACACCATGTGAGGTCTCTTCTGCAACTTTCACCATCTGCTGAACGATGATATTGTCCGCCTCCTCATGACTGGTTCGCATGTCGCGCCGTGTTATGTTAGGACAGTCTCCGCCTATCACTTCTATGGGACACTCCTCTTCTCCAGTGATCACCAGTTTATGCACACTACCAGTTGAAGTTTCTGGAAATTTCACATTTGAGGACAAATCAGCACAAATGAGGGAAATTAGCTGTTTCTTGTTATCTGCCACTGTCAGGATCTCTTCTTGTGTTGGTAATTTCATGGTATTAGACATCTGGTAGATTTTTACTCTTCTCGCTGACTTTCCGCGCTCTTCTCTCGTCGCACCCTTGATACTAAAATCTCGATACCTGTCAAAAACAAGATACACATCGAAGTCTTTCAGCTTCTTCTCTACATATTTTCTGAATTGCACCAAGAAATCCATAACCAATGCGTTTTTTGGCCAAGTGATGATGTATAGAATAGCAAATCCATCTATTATGACATTCTCTACTTCCTTCGACGATTGACGAGCGGAGCTTTCCTGCTTGAGATTTTGCTTCAATTGTGCTTTGTTTTTAGGGAGTCTTGGTTTTCCTGTTGCATGGAACATCGATGTGGGTATTTGAGCCAGTTCATAAGATAGGACATCACGTATATCAATCTCCCTCCCACTAGCTTGTATCCCTATCACTCTACTGTAAATCAATTCTGTGTCAAACGATTTCTCTTCTCCAATGCTTATGGACTTTTTTGACTCCGCCTGAGTTCTCACCAGCCGCTTGATTGTAGCATTAAATGAACTTGGCCACCCTTCTTCAAAGCTTTTCATCTGCTCCTCGCCTATCTCTAATGCATTGTCTACATTCACATTTTCAGGTGCGATTTGCCCAGAAACAACATTCACCAGTCCAGATGGGTGGTCTTCTGTTTTGAAAGGGTGGATACACTCGACGAGTTTCTGTCTTATTGAATCCCGATCTTTCTTGTCGGAGGTTATCCTGGACTTCATTTCTTCTTTATGTTTCAGAGAATCATTCTTTGTTTCACTGATGAACTCCTCCAGGTCGTGTTCGAGTTGGCTACATGTGTGTAGGCTCAGAGCCCACACTTTCAACGCTTCTGGCTTCAATGTGATTCCTATGATGCCGTGTTTGCCATGTCCATAACGCATAAATGTCGTTTCTATATACATATCAGTCCATATGCCATTGAATACACCTGGACCATGACGCATAACATGCTCTCCTTTCATGAAATGTTCTAAAATGCTTGGGGGGAGTTTCTCCATCTCACGGAGGTAGTATAGAGAGTAACGGGCATAATTAACATGTCCTGCTGCAAAGTAGTAAGGTATCATGCCCTTGACAGCATGCAAATGCAGACACCAATTCCCTTCCCGCTCAGCACGCACGAACATCATTATCAAGATAACTCCTTTCACTAAGACATCGACCCACAACTTAGCTGTTCTGCTTTTCGATGCAATAGTTTCTAGCATATTGTTCAATTGAATTTGACCATCAAGGTCTTCTTCAAGGAGCGGACGGAGAACTTCCTCTGTAAGCATTCTCAAAGCCCGAACATTCTGTGGGTACTTCTTACCACTAAGCATTTTGTGCTCTCCACCGAATGTCGATTCCAGTATCTCATATAGTCCACTGTTAGCCATCAAAGTCCCGATGCAACCAACAAAGCTCATCAAAGTGTGCATACCCCCTAGTCGCAAAATGACATCACCAAATTGTTCTGGGTAAGCCCAAAGAATGTTCACTGAAACTCTATAAAGTTGCAGATCGCAGGTGAATACACAGTACTCTTGACCACATTGATGAGCCCGAAATTGTGATTGTCTCATTGCAGTCATCATAGTATCTGGGTCGGATGGAGTCATGTCTATCAAGGGTAGGTATATGGACTTTGTCTTGGGTAATCGTTCGTGGCCTTGATTCCTGCATTCTCTTGTGTTATACCCATTGTATTCGGGGCAGTTATCCGTGGTCACAACATCTCTGAGGAACAGAGCATCATTTAACTCAGCACGTTTCTTCGAAATAGCTATATTAGCTAACAGTTTCAAAGCTAATGGAGACTTCTTACATTTCTCTTCAGGCATCTGCGGCTTTTTTGGACCATGGTAGCGCTCGATTTGAAGATCATAGTCAATGGGTGTAGACAATTCATCTTTCTGCAGTCTCCTAATAAATGATGGATCATCCAAACTTTCAGTGAGATTTCTCTCGCCAGCCTGAGTTTGAAGTACGGCAAGAGAATGCGTCGAAATTTTTCCATTTTGAGACGAGATGTCAGCATCAAAATTATCTGCGACAGCTTGTACTAGTCCTTGAGAAGCATCCGAAATGTACTGACTGGACGAGGTTGAAACTGCTGCGATAGCCGCCGACTTCTTGAATCTCATCAGCTCGTCATAGTTGCAGGTCACACCAAGCTTATGCATTGCTGTGACAAGTTTCTTAGAGCTACGCATCAAAACGCCCAAGGTTGTCTGTAACATCGTGGGAAAGCTGGTGACGATGCTTGTGACAATGGATCCAATGAGATATGCTTGAGGTGAATGGTCAAGCTTGCTGGAAAGCTTCGATAAGAAGGACATCAGGATTCCACTAACAGGTTCTTGGACACTTCGATCACTTAACCTTGTCTCATACTGTTTCTTCGATATGTCAAGTGATTTTACTTCTTTCAGAACAGCCTTAGCTAATCGATCTGCTGCCAATTCAACTACATCATCTTCTTGATCGGGAACCAGTTTGAGTATTGCTGGAGTATTACTGCGGAAAACAACCATACTTGCCAGTCCACTAGCTGAGAGAATCAATAGTTCATCCCCGAAATATTCCTCCAATTTTTGCATAAGTGGTTTTCGACCAAGAGTCCCATTAGCATCTTTAGCATAAATGTCATGCAACTCAACTGGATTCCAAATCCTGCTTTTATCTTTTTTCATGATTTCGAGGAGATATTCAAAGTCCAAATCACTTTTTTCCTTAGATGAGCTGGTGACAGATTTTGCAGCTGCTATACTGCGAGGGGTCATGAAATCGGATTTGCAATCAACGTGGTACCTGGCATCTGCAGCGTGAAGATCACTCACACATCCTTCTATTCTAATCCGTACTTGCTCCGCTTTTGAATCGCCTCGCTCCCGGCATTTGTCGAGAATAATCTCCTTGAAATTATATGATGCTCCAAGTGCACGGCACTGGTAAGCTGGCCTCCATCTATCAGGGTGTTTAGTGTCTCTTTCACAATCACACTTCTCTCCACAAAATATGCAGTCAACTTGGAAATCAAACTTAGGCGTGCCAGATCGTCTTCTCATTCGTTTAGATGGTGACGGACACTCATCAGGGTTTTGATCTCTGTTTGCTTTCCGCTTCAGATGATGTTTTGAACAATATGTTGATAAACAGCTTCTATGAGCAGTAATCTTGGGTTCAGCAACTGTCTCTAATAGTTTTTCTAATGTTTCATGGAGACCATCATTGTAAATTTTGCTACACCCAATTATTGTTTGAATCCGCGAAATACCAGACTCTGAGAGTTTGTCATTCGGATTGCACCGACATGCTCCAACATCCACGAGAATGCATTTGTCCATTTTGGATCACTAGGTGGCTCTCACACTACTGAAATGAGAATAAGTATATTAGTATGCATGGATAGAATGCAGACAGACAATCATGCAGCCTCTTCGTGCGAAAACATGTCCTGACCGTTTCCATAAATTTTATGTTGAATAAAAGATTCATGGAGTAAATTCATGGAAGTTTTAACAATGTATACAACTCCACTATATTCTTAATAGTCAGCTCTGGTTGCTGATAGACTGGATTGTCAGAAAATACGTTTTGGAGAGGAATATAAGAGACATGTTTTCCGACGAAGTTGCTGATGTCTGGGAAACAAAAATCAACCGAATCAATTTATACAGATATATTATGTTCTGTGACCATTTTGGTGGCCATTCTCATTATTTCTGTCTGGTGGGTTAACCCATCAGCAGTCCTGAATATATTTCCGTCCACACAAACACGCAGATGTAGTGAAGAATGGAAGAAAATTTGAAAAATTTCGTCAAATTCGTCAAAATACAACCAATTTCACTAGTCGTGACGGCCATTTTGGATTTTGGCCGCCATTTTGATGTTTTTCTAGCGACGAAAAGGTTCGAAAATACAAAATGAATTATCAACAATGTGATTAACACTGATATACCATTTCACTGGCCTTAACTTTTTCTTGTAAAGCAAAACTTAGAATGTTGTCAATATTTTGGCGGCCATCTTGGATTTTGGCGGCCATTTTGAGTTGCCCAAGGATGCCAATCTGGCATCAGTCGGATTCCGAATCTGGATGCCCATATCTACAAGAATCACCAAAAACATTTTCTATAGACCATTTTTCTAGGTCATCTGGGATCTCTGCCGGACTATGGGCATTGCAATTCAGTTTTACGGTTTGCTGCAAAAGCAGGAACCAAAGTGGAAAGCAAAAAAAATGCCCCAGCTCTATTAATGCTGTGAATATGTCAGGGGCGGCGGAACCAGGGGAGGGAGGGGGTGCTTCAGCCCCTCCACCTTTTTTTGCCGGGCCATGTTTTTTTGTATGCATATATTTTAACACAACCAAAGACTGGTGAAACACAGGGCGGATCGAGAGCCTCCCCATATTTTCGCCAACTATATTTCTCTCGTACTGGTTCAGTTTCGATGGATTTAGGATCATTTTTTGCAGTAACTGGCAGCAAACGTTAAAATGTATACAGTCTTAAAAAATCAGTTAACTGAACAGATCGTAATTTTACAGTTAAAACTAGAAGTCCTGTCATGAAATGTGCACAAATAGCACGTCAATCTGCGTGTTAATCTACGCGTTTTGGCCATAGTAAGGCTATCAAATTCTGTTCATATGGCCTGTGCACAAGCAATGTTTCAGCCAATGGACCTCCGGGTAACCCGGAGGTCCATTGCCAGAAACATTGCCTGTGTTTGCTAAGGGTAACCAGGAGATCCTGCTGTGCTTTGGGTGCCATCCGATATGGCAATTGCGTGAAATTCCTACGCGCAATTAAGCCTAGATAAGCACACAGTTCGGGACAGGACTTCTGCTTTTAACTGTACAGACATACAAGTACCAAATTCACCTCCAGACAAGATAATCCACAGACAGTATAATTAATGTTAACGTCTGGTAAAGCATACAGTTGAGGTCTATTTATCAGCTTTGGTCATTACGACCAAAGCTGTTAAATGGACCTCACCTGTATGCTCTACCGACGTTTTTTAACGACTCTCAAAGGGTGAAATCTTTCAAATACATCTCCTGAAAAATCTCAAAATTTCCGCACAGATGCATGAAAATGGGAGTTTTAGGACCCTGGAATTTAAACTTTTCGTACAACGGGCCGAACCATGGTCATCCTTTCATACCGCCGACCATCCATCGCCCGATCCAGTCCCCCAACTTTGAAAATCGTTCCGCCACCCCTGTATGTTGCTGACACCATGTGCTATTCGAACAGTCTCTGTAACGAAATTATTTATACACAGTTTGAGATCTGTACGCCGTTGACTGTCAAATTCTACAGTCTGTTTACTTTTCTCCACTTAAACCTTCACCAAACATAATAACCACAGATGTGGCAACAGTCAAATGAAGTTGAGGTCTCACGCCTTCCGGCTCCCTATTCCAACCAAACTTTTCAAGTCTCAAACGACCATTAGGTGGATTTTATTTTTGCTCGATCTTCGAGATTCGATAAACAAGATGGGACAGATCCTCGAAGTATCTCTATCGGCGATTTGATTTCCCATCTGCTTTCCAACTCAAAAAGCTGCGTGTCATTTCATGGTACACTGGCTCACTTTTGCAAGAAGAATAAAGTGTGCTAATATTGCAGGGCTTTTGGGACTTAGGTAACTTCTCGAGAAAATAAGTTCGAAAATTGTGAGATGTTATTCAGCTGTTACCCTGATTTATGGGGGTTTTTTTATTGAATGGGCTTAGCAACTGATCCACTAGAATTCAAACCGAAGTTAGGTTGAACCCAATACAGACAGGGCTTTCGTCGTCAATGGGCCTAGCAACTGATCCCCTAGAATCCAAACAGAAGTTAGATTGAACTCAATACAGACAGGGCTTTATGGTGAATGGGCTTAGCAACTAATCTCCTGGAGTCCAAACAGAAGTTAGGTTGAAACCAATACAGACAGGGCTTGTGTGGTGAATGGGCTTAGCAACTAATCTCCTGGAGTCCAAACAGAAGTTAGGTTGAATCCAATACAAACTGGGCTTTATGGTGAATGGGCTTAGCAACTAATCTCCTGGAGTCCAAACAGAAGTTAGGTTGAAACCAATACAGACAGGGCTTTTGCAGTGAATGGGCTTAGCAAAAGATCCCACAGAATCCAAACAGAAGTTAGGTTGAACCCAATACAGACAGGGCATCTGTGGTGAATGGGCTTAGCAACTGAACTCCTAGAATCCAAACAAAAATTAGGTTGAACCCAGTACAGTCGGGGCTTTTATGGTGAAAGAGCTTAGCAACTGATCGCCTAGACTCCAAACAGAAGTTAGGTTGAACCCAATAGAGGCAGTGCTTTTGTGGTGTATGGGCATAGCAACTGATCCCCTAGAATCCACTCAGAAGTTAGGGGGAACCCAATACATGTACAGGCAGGACCTTTGTGGTAAATGGGCTTGGCAACTGATCCCCTAGAATCCAAACAAAAGTTAGGTTGAACACAATACAGACAGGGCTTTTGTGGTGAATGGGCTTAGCAACTGATCCCCTAGAATCCAAACAGAAGTTAGGTTGAACCCAATACAGACAGGGTTTTTGTGGTGAATGGGCTTAGCAACTGATCCCCTAGAATCCAAACAGAACTAAGGTTGAATCCAGTACAGACAGGGCTTTTTAGTGAATGGGCTTAGCAACTGATCCCCTAGAATCCAAACAGAAGTTAGGTTGAACCCAGTACAGACAGGGATTTTGTGATAAATGGGCTTGGAAACTGATCCCCTAGAATCCAAACAGAACTAAGGTTGAATCCAGTACAGACAGGGCTTTTTTAGTGAATGGGCTTAGCAACTGATCCCCTAGAATTCAAACAGACGTTAGTGTAACCCATGTCTGTGTAGTTATATGTTGTATATAACTAATTTCTATTGCTGCCCACAGCATAATCTTAGGGTTAATCATTTGGTGTGCTTGAATTGAATGAATGAATGCAACTCACTTTCCACTGCACTTATCTCGTATGACGTTTTAACACCTTCGTTCTCCCGCCACATTCTTGACCCATAGGGTCAGGTAGCTAGAGTTTGTTCCGCCATATCTAGTGAGATTGAAAAAGTAACGCGAGTTCCATTTTCACTAATATTGTGATTCATCGTTTATATTTGCGAGAATATATCTGATATTTTTATTGTACCACATCGCAAGAATGATGGACTAATTTGTACATTTACGTTATCCAGTCTGTTTTGTTTAAATAAATATTTTTGAGCCTTAAACTTTGAGTTGAACATTTCAACCCAAGAAAGGTTACAAATGGCACCTCCGACGGGACCCAAACCCACAATCCCCGGCTTAGGAAGCCGGTGCCTTATCCATTAGAAAATGGTATTTTGTACAGGTCAACACATGTTGATGGCCAGAGGATTGGGCAGATTATTATCCCACCCTCCTTTAGGAGTAGAGCTCTCAAAGGAATCCATGGTGATGTTGGCCATCAAGGAAAAGAGAAGACACTATGGTTGGCACAGCAACGATTTTATTGGCCTGGACTAGTCAAAGATGTTTCTGACAAGGTGGAGAACTGTGGACGATGTATTCGCCGCAAGAAACCAGTTAAGCCAACTACAGGCTTTGTGCCAATTCATACTTCCAGACCTATGGAACTGGTATGCATAGACTTTTTATCTCAGGAAAGGTCCAAGGGGGGCTTTGAGAATATACTTGTTATTACAGAACACTTCACCAGATATGCTCAGGCCATTCCTTGCCGCAACCAAACTACCAAGACAACTGCCAAAGCATTGTATGAAAATTTCATCGTTTATTACAGTTTTCCAGAGAAATTACACGGTGATCAGGGAAGAAATTTCGAAAGCAGACTGATTGCAAGGAATTGTGCAAACTCGCACATACACAGAGGTCCAGGACAACCCCATATCACCCGATGGGCAATGGGTCAGTGGAGCGCTTCAACCGGACATTACTCAATATGTTAGGCACTCTACAAGATCACCAGAAAGCTGATTGGAAAGCATATGTTGCTCCTCTTGTTCAGGCATACAATGCGACAAAGAGTGATGCCACTGGTTATTCATCCCATTATTTAATGTTTAGGTGGCACCCTCGTTTGTCGGTTGATGCCTTCCTCGGAATGGACAGAGAAGGAGAACCCGAGCAAGAGCTTGCAACATATATAAAGAAACTTAAAGAGAGATTGCAGCATGTATACCGAGCAGCAATGAGAGAAGCCAACAAAATGCTGAAAGAAATAAGGAAAGATATGATAAGAAGGTAACAGAGAACAAATTAGAAGTGGGAGATATAGTTTTGGTTCGGAATGTTGGACTTCGAGGGAAACAGAAGTTAGCAGACAAGTGGGAACAAGAACCCTATTTGGTCACTAGGATTCCAAATAGTGACATTCCTGTTTTCCAAGTCAAGCCAGTTTCACGAAATGGCCCAAACCACACACTCCATAGGAACATGCTGCTTCCATTCAATATTATCACACCAGATGCATGGAACAACCCAACTACTAGTGTGAAGAATCCCAGCAAATCACGAACGAGAGAGAGTAATTTACTTTGCGACATGTCCAGCACCAGTGACTCAGAAGATAATCAGTCGGATATTTATATCATACCACAAAGAAGAAAGGAACTAAATCCCAATGCTGTACCTTGAGTGCCCAGATCAAGATTTGACCAGACACATGTTCAGACTCCTGTAGTGGACGATCAGCCTTATATGTCTTTACCCACTACAGAATCCACCCAAGGAGTCAACAACAGAGAGGCCAGTGGATCAGTTGATGCTTGTCGTGACCCTTTACCTGGAAGTACTGGTAATCCTAATATCCACATTAGTCACGACTCAGCAGCAAGACATGTACAACCTTCGAGACCCAGACGACAAGTGAAACCTCCAGATAGGTATGGTGAATGGGTACAGCCTCAGATTGCATCAATGAATCCACATGACTATGAGGTAATTTTTGTATAAATTATATACAGATACTATTTGCTGCTACATGTATAAGTAGCATATAGAGGTTGGTATACTTTATTTAGTTATTGTTACTGCAGTGATATAATGACAAGTTACATGATTCTTTTTACAGCTGCTACTAATTTGATGTACCACTTTTCCTTTATTGCAGATTAAAGAATTATTTTCAGCCAGTTTTCGTCAGTATATCAGTTGTAGTTGCAGCATTAATCTGCAACTACAACTGATATACTGACGAAATGTAGATTAAAGAATTATTTTCAGCCAGTTTTCGTCAGTATATCGGGTGTAGTCGCAGCATTAATCTGTTGTTTTAATTTGTAGGTTCTTTTACAATTTATGTGCCATCTTTGATGTGAACGATCCACCACTACTCCTATTTGAATTTATAATTTTCAGATATGCCAGTATTGTTTAATGACAGGAGTCATTTCTCTGCAAGGAGGGAGATGATGTAACCCATGTCTGTGTAGTTATATGTTGTTTTTAACTAATTTCTATTGCTGCCCACAGCATAATCTTAGGGTTAATCATTTGGTGTGCTTGAATTGAGTGAACGAATGCATCTCACTTTACACTGCACTTATCTCGTATGACGTTTTAACACCTTCGTTCTCCCGCCACATTCTTGACCCATAGGGTCAGGTAGCTAGAGTTTGTTCCGCCATATCTAGTGAGATTGAAAATGTAACGTGAGTTCCATTTTCACTAATATTGTGATTCATCGTTTATATTTGCGAGAATATATCTGATATTTTTATTGTACCACATCGCAAGAAAGATGGACTAATTTGTAAATTTACGTTATCCAGCCTGTTTTGTTTAAATAAATATTTTTGAGCCTTAAACTTTGAGTTTGAACATTTCAACCCAAGAAAGGTTACATTGGGTTGAACCCAACACAGACAGGGCTTTGTGGTGAATGGGCTTATCAACTGATACCTTAGAATCCAACTGATCCCCTAGAATCCAAAGAGATGTTATATTGAACCCAATACAGGCAGGGCTTTTGTGGTAAATGGGCTTGGCAACTGATCCCCTAGAATCCAAACAGAAGTTAAGTTGAACCCAGTACAGACAGGGATTTTGTGATAAATGGGCTTGGAAACTGATCCCCTAGAATCCAAACAGAACTAAGGTTGAATCCAGTACAGACAGGGTTTTTGTGGTGAATGGGCTTAGCAACTGATCCCATAGAATCCAAACAGAAGTTAGGTTGAACCCAGTACAGACAGGGATTTTGTGATAAATGGGCTTGGAAACTGATCCCCTAGAATCCAAACAGAACTAAGGTTGAACCCAATACAGACAGGGCTTTTGTGGAGAATGGTGTCATACAGACTATTGTGGATATTTTCCAAGTTGATGAATTTGAAGTGATATTTACTATCTGTTCCTAACGCATAGAAATACACAGAACGACACACGTGCGTGAACGCGTTAATCAATATTGTACGAGTGCCAGCGCGGAAGGGTGGGAGGAGACAGCACAGGCCTAGAGTTTTATTCTTCTGCGACGGCACACTTAGCAATTTGACAACTATCAACAAAAAGAACACATTTTATCGCCAACCAAATTTGCGAGGGGAACCTGTGTTACTATTCCTTCCCTGTGTGCCATTGTGTTCACACATAAAACACATTGGAAATCAAGGAACGATTTTAGCTATCACTAGCGATTCAAATTGTACAGTTAAAACTAGAAATCCTGTCACGAACTGTGCGCTTATCTAGGCTTAATTGCACGTAGGAATTGCGCGCTATTGCCATATCGAATGACATCCAAAGCACGGCAGGTTCTCCTGGTTACTCATAGCAAACACAGGCAATGCTTCTGCCAATGGACCTCCGGGTTACCCGGAGGTCCATTGGCTGAAACATTGCTTGTGCACAGGCAATATGTACAGAATTTGATAGCCTTACTATGATCATAACGATCATAACGCGTGGATTAACGCGCAAATCGGCGTGCTATTTGTGCGCATTTCATGACAGGACTAGTTTTAACTGTAACTGCAGTGCTCGATTTGTAGAAAATTCTAGGTTGAAATTTCATTTCTTTATGAAAATAGTGCGTCGATGCACATGTGTGCGGAAGAGATTTTCATTTTCCGCATGGTTGGTTCAGTGTTGTGGTAGATGAGGATTTCATAGAACAGGCATGTAATAAAAACTGAACTGAAACTAAGAGTTTTTGCTGAAACGGAAAATCAAAACCTCTCAACTCTAGTGTTATTGTCAACACTGTTTGAGGGTCGGGTGTGTGTGTGGGGGGGGGGGGGGCGCAAATGGTTTTCACAACAGTCGGTTGTTCAACAGTGTTGGGGGAGGGGGGGGAGGGGATATAGTTCAAAATTCACAAGGAGCACACTCTCTGAACCAAGACCCTCAAGCCATGCCCCAGATAATAAACAAATTGAACCAACTCTGTATGCAACTATCTCCCTTCAAAATGTATTATTTTTTCATTTTTTTTTCACTTTTCTCACAACCAAACCATTATTTATGACACCACATTTCAACATGATGAGTTGAGCTCATTCCAGTGATGGATCACAAACTATATTTTGAAAGCCAAAAAACACAAGGTCATTTAGTTAACGGCATTCAAGAAAAAATTGTCATCTTCTACTTGTGTTTGGTGTAGTCGTTGAGGTATAAGGCCCATTTACCAACCAGTCTGGTTAGTCCAGATCCCTTAGTCCTGTGTTAAATTGGTCGCTCTGTGTGATCGGGGTCGACAATTCAAGGTTTGGCTCCCACACTTCTCTCTTGATGTGTTACAAATGGTGCCACTGATCAGTCCTCAGCAGTCAGTGGCATTGTAGATCCTATGGCGAAGTACTCACACATTTCGGCCACTTTGAGGTGGAATCTGAGGTGGGATATATGGTAGGTGAGGTGGGTGAATCTCAAGAATGTGAGAGCATTAGCGGTCGAGATATAAGGTCCATTTACCAACCACCCTGGTTGTTCTGGACCTCTTAGTCTCATAGTAAATCAGTTGCTTTGTGTACCAGGGGTGAAGGGGAAATAATTTGGTACTCTATCAGTTATAAAATTTAGAGTGAATTGCTTACAGGGAGGAATAAAACTTCAAAGCATCTACAACAAACACAAATACAACATCTACAGTACAAGATTGTGGACTGTCACTTAACCCCTACAGTTAAAACTAGAAGTCCTGTCATAAAATGCGCACAAATAGCACGTTGAGCTGCATGTTAATCTACGCGTTAAGACCACAGTAAGGCTATCAAATTATGTACATATGGCCAGTGCACAAGCAATGTTTCAGCCAATGGACCTCCGGGTAAACCGGAGGTCCATTGGCAGAAACATTACCTGTGTTTACTATGAGTAACCAGAAGAACCGGTCGTGCTTTAGATGCCATTCGATATGGCAACTACACGCAATTCTTACGCGCAATTAAGCCAGGATAAGCGCACAGTTCGTGACAGGACTTCTAGTTTTAACTGTAGCACTATGGGAGAGGAACAGAATTTTCTCCAATCACTCTTTTGTTTTCTTGTTTAACTATGAATTTAAACAATTATATCTTGTTTGACAGAGCTCATTGAGCTCTGTCAAACAAGGTATATTTGGATAAATAATCGAACAGCATCATGGAAAATATTTGCTGCTGAACATTTTGAAATTTTGACACCAGAGTACAAATACTTTCAGAGTAGACTTTTTCACACCCAGACAATAACTGTTGGAAGTTTGCGGGAAAGAATAACAAGAAGTTGCACCTGAATTACTTGTTGGTATACTCCTACCAGTATAAAGTCAAGGGGTGGGATTGTGTTGGGTCAGACAATATCTCATTGAACTCTGTCAAATTATGGGTCTTGTTACAGTTATTCAGGTGAAAACGTTGGTTTTTCAAGAAATGCACGGCTTCTCATTAACACAACCAAGGTCCTTGGTTGTCTTAATGAGAAGCCGTGCATTTCTTGAAAAACCTTAAAGGATAATTCGCATTTAAATTACTTCCCATATTCACAATACTCACAATGTAGACAGTTTCTGGAAGCTCTAAATATGGCCTTTTCTGGAGACAACTGCACACAATAAAAATTTTAAGATATCACTCACATACACTCAGCTAAATGACACAGTTGATGGTTAAAAAAATGGCTCAAAATGGTCAAAAGTTTCTCATTTTGGGGATAAACTTCCAATTTCCGTGCATCGATAGTGATAAAACTGTGTTTTAGGAATTCCTCATTCCTCCACTGAGGATTTTACAGCACAAGAAAATCATTCTTACAAATAAAAAACATATGGATTTCTTATTCATTTTTTCTCAAAGCATATTTACACAAAAATTGTCTCATTAGTAACCTTCAAATTGTCAGGTCCCAAACAGGTCAGGGTTAGTCGATGAACACTCCTGTGTGACCTTGACCCCCAACTGAAATGCACTTGACAGTACACAGTTTGAATCAAGACCATCAACAGATTATTTTGGCCATATTACCATTAATGAGAATTATTTACTAAATCCACACCACCACAAAATAAAACCATGGCTCAAAATAGCCATTTGGCCTAGGATATTCAATAACATCGGATATGACCTTTTTAACCCTTTACCTAACGTAACGGCCAAAACCGGCCAGCGCTATTCTAAAAAAACGTCAATTAATTTTCATTATTTTTTTCATTTTTTGTCACAAAAACATAGGTTATGACCCTTCAGTAGAATGAGTTTGTTTCAATGAGGGGTCATAACCTATGTTTTTGAGACCAAAAATGAAAAAAATTAGTTATTCAAGAATTTTTTTTGCAAGTGTCGTCTGCTTTTCATGTTAGGTAAAGGGTTAATAGAAAACGAGATCTACACTGATTAGATAAATTCCTTGTGGCATTGTTGGATATATTTTTGCTTGACAGTTTTTGGCAGAAGTGAGCAAAAAGTAAAAATTTCTTTCAACTGACTTCAGCGCACACAGACCTATACAAGCATGCAACATTATGTTCTGTGAATGACATCTTCAGCATAATTTCCTTGCACAGGAGCCCATCTATTCTACTAATGTCAGTACAATAAATAAAAGTAAGCCTCTACGTAATAATGACCCTTTGGCCAGTCACAGACTTGTCGTGGTTCTCAGGTGAAAAGGCCTTGATTAACCCTGTGCTTCCAAATACCTCCCTATCCCTATGTATCCTCCTCCTCCCAACACCCGGAAATGAACAGTTTGATCACATGCTGTATCTCATTCTTTCCAGTCTCTCCAATAAGTATACCAACCTACTCCTTTGTGTCACCCAATACCCACATATCCGGGCCTTCAATATCCCATCTCACTCTCCCATTATACTCTCACTGATATTTTGGACATTTTATAGAAAATGATTCGGGGTCTCGACTACTCCTTAATTATACACTCCCTTTCAGTGTCTTTCCCAATTTTCCCGTAAGCTCCAGCGACCTTGTCCTTGCATAGTCCTTCCCCCACCAAAGGTGTCATCAAGGTACTCCTCGAAACGTGGCTTCTCTCTATCATGCATCCCACCCAAAGACGTTGTTGCTTTGACCCCCTTCTCGCCATTTTTGGTTATAATCTTTCTCTGACATTTTTTAACCCCATGCTGTCCCTAGTAAGAGGTCTCCAAGCATCGAATAGGTTTATACCAACTCTATGTGGTTGACCTAAGGCCGTGGTTAGTTAATTTTCAGTTTTGCATTATTTCAGGTCATCAAAACAAAATGTGGAATGAGGTTATTATTAATTATACTTTCGTAGGAAAATGGCGCAGTATATTCTTTTCCAAAAGATGCATATTTTATCATTTTGTAATTACATGTACTCTCAACTTCCTAAACTTCCTTGCATGTGTAGGTTGTCTCAGATAGAACTTTCAATGGCAAGAGTTATATTCAGAACAGCCTACAACGAAATGTACCAATTTAGTCATTATTTTATTCTTAATAACACCAGACTATTGCCCCGTTATTGCCAGATTGCTACAGGAATCTGGCAATAATGAGGCAATAATCTGGCATTTCAATGGATGACGAAAAACAAGAAATGGCCTATTCTCCTGACCCAATGAAGGGGGTGAACCATTTGCGGTGCCAATAATAAAGAAAATACATTATTTATAACGCTACACCGAAAATTAATTAACCATGGCCTAATATTAATTTATGTGCAACAGTGAATATTTTTCAATTTCTAGGACTGATAAACTCTTTCCTGTATAATACTGACTACTTACAATATTTTGTCTCCGCCGTTTACATATTCCATAGTTGTGAGAGTTGTGTTACCAACTGAGGTGAGATGTCCTGGTGATTTCTATAAAAAAAGAGATCAAAATGTAATATATTTTTGGGTAATATTCCGTTTACTGCTGTTGGGATATACACATACTAAAATTATTTTTAGAACTATTTACAGAAATAATCATCAAACAATTAATTAATGGAGTACCGGGTACAAAAATAATTAAAATTTGGTTGATGATAAATTTTATTACCTCGTAAACTCATACATGGACATCACTGCCCACAGCCCACGGGTGGATTACATCCAGTCCACTCTGATCAAGCCAGAAAATAAGCCTGTAAAATGAGGTCCCCAGAGGGTGTATTTAGTGATGCTACCCTGCTGTGCAGGGTAGCATCACTAACTTTACCCTCTGTGAACCTCAATCTGAATCAGGGTCTCAAAATACTAAACCGAAAGAGGCACCCAGAGGATAAAATGGTCCACTGTATGGGTTAGCATCATCAAATTCCCTCTCTGGTGATCTCATTTTGCAAATGTCAGACTGATTATTTTCAGGCCTGACTGTACTATAATCTTGAAAAATTAGATTAAAAATCCATCCTACTCAGAGTGATTAGTAGTCATCTTACACAGAGAATAAAACCACTCTATTTCATGTTTACGTCTGTGGTCGGGGTTGTCTGACAATTACCAGTGTTTCTGTTTGGTCAAAAATGATGAGTTTATCTCTTATCAGCTGGAATTTGGGACAGATGTCCATATCGCAGTCCATTTTATGCCCTTTGCTTTCATTTGTTTCATAGGCTCTAGCAAATCTGTTAAGTCCTACTATTTTAGAGAGAGACTCACTATTTTCTACAATAAATGTTAGTATAAATGAGCCTAAAAAGAGGGATTCTAATTTTTAAGCAGAATCACCCAATTTCCTGATATTCACGGATTGTAAAAACAAAGCCTGAAATTGAGTTTGGGACCTGCGAATATTCAAGATTCGATTCGATATCTTTATCACACCTCTGCTTCGAGATCGATCCCGAATCAATCTCAAGATTCGATTTTTTCTTCAATTTGTTATATTTCCAATAAAAACTGGATTATAAAATTCACATTAGACAATTTATTCATGAAGGCTCAATTCATATTTGAGTAAATGACAATGGTTAATTGTTAAGTAAGTAGTAAATTGCCCAGAACATTATCCATACTAGTAGTTTTAGTTTTTGAAGGCTTAACTTACTTTTTACGTTCTTAAGAACTTGAATAGTAACATGTTATTGAAGTTAAGCCATCAAAAACTAAAACTACAGATAATTGGCACTACAGAGAATATTTATTTATTGGTGTTTAAGGTGTCAGTCAGTCTTGTAAGGGTCATCGGGTCATCACAGTGAACTGTGACTTCCGTTTAGTGCTATATGAAATAACTTGTCTATTACAATTCGATTTGAGTTTTGATTTGATATCCATATCAGGTACAATATTTGATTTGAAATTTGATTCAAAAAATAAATGTGTGATTCGCCGACCCCTAGCCCGAATAATCATGAATATTAGATGTCACGTGACTTTCCCGCGTGCTGATTGGTTGAACAGAAACACCCTATTTTCCGATAGTTCGTCAGCGAAATTGCACAGACCTACTATCATTTTTGGAAAAAAGAATAGTCCACGGTAATAGTGCACGGTTATAAATAGTAACATTCGAATTCGCTTAGAAAATTCCATTGAAGCGTAAATACTTTACAAGACATCTCGTCCCATATACATTATTACATTTAGTTTGGAGAAATAAAAATATGTGTATCGAAAATGATGTTTGTAGTAGTGTTGGGGGCGGGGAGGGGGTTAATGGAATAATGGTATTGTGTTTCTTGGGGGTTTTGGTTCTCTACCTCTCTATCCAGAACTATGAGTGGCAGAATTAACTTAATTTACCTGTTTAAACCCTGAACCATTTTCTTTTCTCTTTGGTTGTGAATAAGAATATTATCTTGCATATATGACCGATGACTCCACCCCCCCCCCCCCCCCTCCACACACACACACACACACACATCTAATATAATAAATATAGCATGACTTTTCGTTCACTATGCCAAAATAGTGGTCCTCGAGGAGAGAATAGTCCCTCCGCTATAGCATAGTCAACGAAAAGCCATGCTATATTTATTAAATATTAACTGGTTGAGTGCTGAATTATTTTTCAAAGGTAACTTGAAACATGGGTATTTTTTCCAAAGATACCAAGGTACCATCAAGACTATCTATAGTTAGTTAAAGATACCAACGTACCATCAAGACTATCTATAGTTAGTTAAAGATACCAAGGTACCATCAAGACTATAGTTAGTTAAAGATACCAAGGTGCCATCAAGACTATAGTTACTTAAAGATACTAACGTACCATCAAGACTATAGTTAGTTAAAGATACCAATGTACCATCAAGACTAAACTTAGTTAAACAGGGAACAAGATATTATGTGAGATGTTATATTGTGAAAAAAAAAGGCATTTTTTATTCGAACAAGATATTATTATACGCTAAACGATAGATTATCGGAAAAATTGCGGAAAGATAGAAATCGTATCAACCACTGTGAAGATTTAGAAATTTTCACTTTCATGGTATCAATCAAAATGGCGACTTTCAGAGCATCACTTCAAGGTGAATACTAGTCAAATTATCACTGAAAATGATCAATTTGTTCTTAAAACGTTTAATAAAAAGAAATTCTAGTGTTTTAAGGTGGATTCCGACCATTTCCAGCGATAATTCAACACATATAACGTATTCACTTTAAATTGATGCATGAAACCCGCCAGCTGAATTTGATTTCAAGATGCTACCTGTTCCAAGTATCGATCAAATCACTTCCGCGTATCAATGCACTCTTTACTTTCTTGCATCAATTCAAGGTTGAAAGGAGTGGAATTATCAGTAGGAATGATCAGATTCTTATAAAAATCATAAAATAAAAAGAAACTCTAATGTTTTTGAAAGCATACCGAAAATTATCTCACTTGTGACCGAGAGAAATGATTATTTTCGCTCGCAAAAATGCTCACAAAAAAATAAACAGATGTCTCAGTCACTCACATGATAATTTTCGGTATCCACTCCAAAACACTATCTTCTGTTTATCTTGTGGGGAGAAGATAATTCATCCATTGAATGCAGTAAAGTGCCATCTGCAATGCTTAAGCAATATTATTTTGTGGGTGCAAGATATTTCTCCTTCTTGGAACAAGATATTTTTTTCTTGTGAGAACAAGATATTATCATTTTGTTTCCAGAACATAATATCTGAATGTTTCCACAAGAAAAAAGCCTCATTACAAGAAAAAATAAGTATATTGTTCTCAAAAGATATATCGTGAACCCACAGAAAAAATATCTTGTTCCCTCAACATAGTATCCTGTTCCCACAAAATAAAATTTTGACCCCCCCCCCCCCCTCCCCACACACACAGGATAATTTCATGTACACACACAAGATATCTTGTTTCCACAACATAGTATCTTGTGCCCACAACATAAAATCTTATTCCCACAACATAACTTGTTCCCACATGAAAAAGTTTCTTCTTTACAGAACAAACTATCTTGTTCTCACAATATCTTGTTCCCACAAGGAAAAAGTATCTCGTTTCCACAACATACATATAATATATCTTGTTCTGTGGGAACAAAATATTTTTTGTGGGAACAGGATATTATCTTGTGGGAGCAGGACAGTTATCTTGTGAGAACAATATATTCTTCAGTGAGAAAAAGATATTATCTGATGGGAACAAGATATTGTTTTATGAAAATAGGATAGTATGTGCCAATAAGACTAAAATCCTCTGATTGGATGAGAGCTCGCTTAGTATATTCTATGTTTACGGCTCATGTGCCAAATGTTACCGTCTGACGCCACAACGCGAAATATTTGAAATGACGTCGCCCGTTTCGTAACTGCTTCATCAACGGAGTGACTCGCAAGCCGCTTCATTTTTCTGGATGTTTCACGTGTGCAGCAGACGGTGTTCCGGATGAAGTGTTGTTTAAATTACAAACCTATTTACGGTTTGAACTAAGATGGAATTAGTTCATTTGGTTTATTGAATATTTATCCAGTGTCGTCGTGGATACACGGGAGATTTATTTACTAAACCTGTGATCGTTAAAAGTTGCCTTGAACAAGGCAACTTTTAACGATCACAAGTTTAGTAAATAAGCCTCTCGTGTTTCACGATGTTGGTTTTGGCTATGAGTAGTGTCTTATTGGAACATATAGAGTATTGTGATGAATTGACGGTAACATGGTCTGAGATTTGCGGACCGGAGCGTATGTTCAACCTCGACGCTTCGCGTCTCGGTTGAGCATAAGCTCCGAGCCGCAAGCCTCAGACCATGTTACCCTCAATTCATCACAATAACGTAGAATGTTGTGGAAACAAGATATTTTTTTCTTGTGGGAATATGATATTTTTTCTTGTGGAAATAAGATATTTTTTTGTAGGAACCAAATGTTATCTTGTGGAACATGATACCTTGTTGTGGGAACAATATATTATGTTGTAGGGACAATGTTAAATTGTGGAAACAAACTATTTTTAATACGAAAATGATATTATCTTGTTGGAAGAAGATATTATTTTATGGCAACAAGATTTTTGTTCACGTGGGAAAAAGATATGTTCTGGGAACAAGATAGTATGTAGCTGGTACAGTAAGTTTGCTTTGTGAGAATAAGATATAATCATGTGGGTTTAAGCTAGTATACTGTGATACCACGATATCTTGTGGTCACAGGTTATTATCTTGTGGTAACAAGAAGTTTTGTTAAGGAGGGGGGGGGGGGGGGGGGAGATATTTTCTTATGAGGACAAGATAACATGATTTGGGAATGGGATATTTTTCTTGTAGGAACAAAATATTATATTGTAGGGATAAGATAGTAAAAGGGTCTTTTTTCAGAACTCAGGTCTGTTTATTGAAAATCAATGGAGGACAGTTGCTGGCTCGTCTTGATCTGATCTATTTTCAGGTGTGCGCAAGCCCATCCAGGCGTGCTGGTATATACCAAAATCATCAAAATCAAGCTATTAAGGAGGGCAATTAAGGAGGGCAGTTACTTGCTCTCCTCAGCACAATATCAGGCGGTTTGTAAGGATCTGGAGAAATATTAATCTTGTTGGGACAAGTTACTTCTCTTATGGGAACAAGATATTTTTCTTGTGGTAACGAGATATTGTTTTGTGAAAACGAATAGTATGTTTGGAGAATAAAATATTATCTTGGATAATAACAGGATACTGTGTTGTGGGAACAAGATATTTTTCTTGCGGGAAAAAATATTTTTCCTGTGGGAACAAGATATTTGTTTTGGGAACACGATGTTATCTGATGAGAACAAGATATTGTTTGGTGAGAATGAGATATTATCTTGTAGAACCAGGATAGTATGAAGTGGCGACAAGATGTTATCTTGTGGTAAGAAGAAATTCGCTTGTGGGAACTAGAAATTATCTTGTGAGAACAAGATATTTTTATTATGTGAACAAGATACTATGTTGTTGAAACAAGCTGTTTTGTTGCATGGATATTATATTTTATTGCGGGTAAAAGATATGTTGTGTGAACAATCTATTTTGTTGTGACAAGAAGATATTTTCCTTGCTAAGGACAAGATATGGGGTTGGAACAAATTATTTTCGTTAACCCACTGAACCCCAGAGGCCCCTTTTTCTGGCCCAGTAACACGATACTTCATAATTTCATTAAGTAGGTTGACTTTTGAGTGACGGTGTGGTGTGGACCAATTAATATTTTCAACGTGCAGCCCCAAGGCTGCACCTTGAAAATATTAATTGGTCTATCCCTGATTAAAGAATATAGACTCTTCCTGTTGCTGCCATTGAACTGATATGGAAGATACCACTAGGGTTCGAAGGGTTGAAACAATTCTAATATCCTAAAGCTGTGGCAATTTTTTTTATTTTGTATTTCAAAACTGATACTGGCATGTTTGCTGGGCAAAACTTCTCTCTAGTTTCAACTAAAATGTAAATTTATACAATGTCATTAAATGAACTCACAGTGTCGGATATTCCCAGCCACACATCCTGTCCTGGGCCCAGGTTGTGTATCAAATAGACCAGTATGTCAAAATCATCTGACCTTGGGTATGTAAACAAATTTCCATGTTCACGCTGACAGCTTCTCTGTGCGTCGTACCAGTTAAGTTTCTGTGGCTGATACTTGTAGCATGATCGGCGATACATTCCCCATCCATTAGGCCAATCGCAGTAATCTGACTGATCTATAATAAACAGTATTCATTAGGCCAAGTGCAGTAGTCAGATTGATCTATAATAAACAGTATTCACTGGGCCAAGTGCAGTAGTCTGGCTGAACTATAATAAACAGTATTCATTTGGCTAATCACAGTAGTCTGACTGATCTATAATAAACAGTATTCATTTGGCTAATCACAGTAGTCTGACTGATCTATAATAAACAGTATTCATTTGGCCAATCACCGTAGTCTGACTGATCTATAATAAACAGTATTCATTTGGCTAATCACAGTAGTCTGACTGATCTATAATAAACAGTATTCATTTGGCTAATCACAGTAGTCTGACTGATCTATAATAAACAGTATTCATTGGGCCAAGTGCAGTAGTCTGACTGATCTATAATAAACAGTATTCATTTGGCCAATTGCAGTAGTCTGACTGTTCTATAATAAACAGTATTCATTAGGCCAATTGCAGCAGTCTGATGATCTGTAATTAACAATTCATTAGGCCAATTGCAGTAGTCATACTGTTCTATAATAAACAGTATTCATTAGCCCAATCGCAGTAGTCAGACTGATCTATAATAAACAGTATCCACTAGGCCAAGTGCAGTAGTCTGACTGATCTATAATAAACAGTATTCATTAGGCCAAGTGCAGTAGTCTGACTGATCTATAATAAACAGTTTTCATTTGGCCAATCGCAGTAGTCTGACTGATCTGTAATAAACAGTATTCATTAGGCCAAGTGCAGTAGTCTGACTGATCTATAATAAACAGTATCCATTAGGCCAAGTGCAGAAGTCTGACTGATCTATAATAAACAGTATCCATTAGGCCAAGTGCAGAAGTCTGACTGATCTATAATAAACAATATTCATTAGGCCAAATGCAGTAGTCTGACTGATCTATAATAAACAGTATTCACTAAGCCAATTGCAGTAGTCTGA
Organism: Pictodentalium vernedei; assembly: GCA_031216915.1. Lineage (NCBI taxonomy): Eukaryota > Metazoa > Mollusca > Scaphopoda > Dentaliida > Dentaliidae > Pictodentalium > Pictodentalium vernedei. The sequence continues at coordinate 880,322,281 of CM062297.1, read as the reverse complement.
CTGATCTATAATAAACAGCACCGATTGAACCAATCACAGTAGTCTGATTGATCTATAATAAACAACACCGATTGGACCAATCGCAGCAGTCCGACTGATCTATAATAAACAGCACCGATTGGATCAATCGAAGTAGTCTGACTGATCTATAATAAACAGTATTCATTAGGCCAAGTGCAGTAGCCTGACTGATCTATAATAAATAATATTCATTAGGCCAAGTGCAGTAGTCTGAAGGATCTATAATAAATAATATTCATTAAGCCAATCGCAGTAGTCTGACTGATCTATAATAAACAGTATTCATTAGGCCAAGTGCAGTAGTCTGACTGATCTATAATAAATAATATTCATTAGGCCAATCGCAGTAGTCTGACCGATCTATAATAAACAGTATTCATTAGGCCAAATGCAGTAGTCTGACAGATATATAATAAATAATATTCATTAGGCCAAGTGCAGTAGTCTGACTGATCTATAAAAAACAGTTTTCATTTGGCCAATCGCAGTAGTCTGACTGATCTATAATAAATAATATTCATTAGGCCAAGTACAGTAGTCTGACTGATCTATAATAAACAGTTTTCATTTGGCCAATCGCAGTAGTCTGGCTGAATTATAATAAACAGTATTCATTGGGCCAAGTGCAGTAGTCTGGCTGATCTATAATAAACAGTATTCATTGGGCCAAGTGCAGTAGTCTGAGTGATCTATAATAAACAGTATTCATTTGGCTAATCACAGTAGTCTGACTGATCTATAATAAAAAGTATTCATTGGGCCAAGTGCAGTACTCTGGCTGATCTATAATAAACAGTATTCATTTGGCTAATCACAGTAGTCTGGCTGAACTATAATAAACAGTATTCATTAGGCCAAGTGTAGTAGTCTAACTGATCTATAATAAACAGTATTCATCGGGCCAAGTGCAGTAGTCTGGCTGAACTATAATAAATAGTATTCATTTGGCTAATCACAGTAGTCTGACTGATCTATAATAAACAGTATTCATTTGGCTAATCACAGTAGTCTGACTGATCTATAATAAACAGTATTCATTGGGCCAAGTGCAGTAGTCTGGCTGAACTATAATAAACAGATTCGTTTGGCTAATCACAGTAGTCTGACTGATCTATAATAAACAGTATTCATCGGGCCAAGTGCAGTAGTCTGGCTGAACTATAATAAATAGTATTCATTTGGCTAATCACAGTAGTCTGACTGATCTATAATAAACAGTATTCATTTGGCTAATCACCATAGTCTGACTGATCTATAATAAAGAGTATTCTTTTGTCTAATCACAGTAGTCTGGCTGATCTATAATAAACAGTATTCATTTGGCTAATCACAGTAGTCTGGCTGAACTATAATAAACAGTATTCATTAGGCCAAGTGCAGTGGTCTGACTGATCTATAATAAACAGTATTCATCGGGCCAAGTGCAGTAGTCTGGCTGATCTATAATAAACAGTATTCATCTGGCTAAGTGCCGTAGTCTGGCTGATCTATAATAAACAGTATTCATTAGGCCAAGTGCAGTAGTCTGGCTGAACTATAATAAACAGTATTCATTTGGCTAATCGCAGTAGTCTGACTGATCTATAATAAACAGTATTCATTTGGCTAATCACAGTAGTCTGACTGATCTATAATAAGCAGCACCGATTGGACCAATTGCAGTAGTCTGACTGATCTATAATAAACAGTATTCATTAGGCCAATCGCAGTAGTCAGACTGATCTATAATAAACAGTATTCATTTGGCTAATCGCAGTAGTCTGACTGATCTATAATAAACAGCACCGATTGGACCAATCGCAGTAGTCTGACTGATTTATAATAAACAGTATTCATTAGGCCAATCGCAGTAGTCTGACTGATCTATATTAAACAGTATTCATTGGGCCAATCGCAGTAGTCCGGCTGATCTATAATAAACAGTATTCATTTGGCTAATCACAGTAGTCTGACAGATCTATAATAAACATTATTCATCGGGCCAAGTGAAGTAGTCTGGCTGAACTATAATAAACAGCATTCATTTGGCTAATCACAGTAGTCTGGCTGATCTATAATAAACAGTATTCATTAGGCCAATTGCAGTAGTCTGACTGATCTATAATAAACAGTATTCACTGGACCAATCGCAGTAGTCTGGCTGATCTATAATAAAGAGTATTCATTAGGCCAAGTGCAGCAGTCGGACTGATCTATAATAAATAATATTCATTAGGCCAATTGCAGTAGTCTGACCGATCTGTAATAAACATTATTCATTAGGCCAAGTGCAGTAGTCTGACTGATCTATAATAAATAATATTCATTAGGCCAAGTGCAGTAGTCTGACTGATCAATAATAAACAGTATTCATTAGGCCAAGTGCAGTACTCTGACTGATCTATAATAAATAATATTCATTAGGCCAAGTGCAGTAGTCTGACTGATCTGTAATAAACAGTTTTCATTTGGCCAATCGCAGTAGTCTGACTGATCTGTAATAAACAGTATTCATTAGGCCAAGTGCAGTAGTCTGACTGATCTATAATAAACAGTATCCATTAGGCCAAGTGCAGTAGTCTGACTGAATTATAATAAATAATATTCATTAGGCCAAATGCAATAGTCTGACTGATCTATAATAAACAGTAGTCATTAGGCCACGTGCAGTAGTCTGACTGATCTATAATAAACAGTATTCATTAGGCCAATTGCAGTAGTCTGACTGATCTATAATAAACAGCACCGATTGAACCAATCACAGTAGTCTGACTGATTTATAATAAACAGCGCCGATTTGACCAATCGCAGTAGTCTGACTGATCTATAATAAACAGTATTCATTAAGCCAAGTGCAGTAGTCTGACTGATCTATAATAAATAATATTCATTAGGCCAAGTGCAGTAGTCTGGCTGATCTATAATAAACAGTATTCATTAAGCCAAGTGCAGTAGTCTGACGGATCTATAATAAATAATATTCATTAGGCCAAGTGCAGTAGTCTGACTGATCTATAATAAACAGTTTTTATTAGGCCAATCGCAGTAGTCTGACTGATCTATAATAAATAATATTCATTAGGCCAAGTGCAGTAGTCTGACTGATCTATAATAAATAATATTCATTAGGCCAATCACAGTAGTCTGACCGATCTATAATAAAGAGTATTCATTAGGACAAGTGCAGTAGTCTGAGTGATCTATAATAAATAATATTCATTAGGCCAAGTGCAGTAGTCTGACTGATCTATAATAAACAGTTTTTATTTGGCCAATCGCAGTAGTCTGACTGATCTATAATAAATAATATTCATTAGGCCAAGTGCAGTAGTCTGACTGATCTATAATAAACAGTTTTCATTTGGCCAATCGCAGTAGTCTGACTGATCTGTAATAAACAGTATTCATTAGGTCAATCACAGTAGTCTGGCTGAACTATAATAAACAGTATTCATTGGGCCAAGTGCAGTAGTCTGACTGATCTATAATAAACAGTTTTTATTTGGCCAATCGCAGTAGTCTGACTGATCTATAATAAATAATATTCATTAGGCCAAGTGCAGTAGTCTGACTGATCTATAATAAACAGTTTTCATTTGGCCAATCGCAGTAGTCTGGCTGAATTATAATAAACAGTATTCATTGGGCCAAGTGCAGTAGTCTGGCTGATCTATAATAAACAGTATTCATTGGGCCAAGTGCAGTAGTCTGACTGATCTATAATAAACAGTATTCATTTGGCTAATCACAGTAGTCCGACTGATCTATAATAAACAGTATTCATTGGGCCAAGTGCAGTAGTCTGACTGATCTGTAATAAACAGTATTCATTAGGTCAATCACAGTAGTCTGGCTGAACTATAATAAACAGTATTCATTGGGTCAAGTGCAGTAGTCTGGCTGATCTATAATAAATAGTATTCATTGGGCCAAGTGCAGTAGTCTGACTGATCTATAATAAACAGTATTCATTTGGCTAATCACAGTAGTCCGACTGATCTATAATAAACAGTATTCATTGGGCCAAGTGCAGTAGTCTGGCTGATCTATAATAGACAGTATTCATTTGGCTAATCACAGTAGTCTGGCTGAAATATAATAAACAGTATTCATTAGGCCAAGTGTAGTAGTCTGACTGATCTATAATAAACAGTACTCATCGGGCCAAGTGCAGTAGTCTGGCTGAACTATAATAAATAGTATTCATTTGGCTAATCACAGTAGTCTGGCTGAACTATAATAAACAGTATTCATTTGGCTAATCACAGTAGTCTCACTGATCTATAATAAACAGTATTCATTTGGCTAATCACAGTAGTCTGACTGATCTATAATAAACAGTATTCATTGGGCCAAGTGCAGTAGTCTGGCTGAGCTATAATAAACAGATTCATTTGGCTAATCACAGTAGTCTGGCTGATCTATAATAAACAGTATTCATTTGGCTAATCACCGTAGTCTGACTGATCTATAATAAACAGTATTCATTTGTCTAATCACAGTAGTCTGGCTGATCTATAATAAACAGTATTCATTTGGCTAATCACAGTAGTCTGGCTGAACTATAATAAACAGTATTCATTAGGCCAAGTGCAGTAGTCTGACTGAACTATAATAAACAGTATTCATCGTGCCAAGTGCAGTAGTCTGGCTGATCTATAATAAACAGTGTTCATCGGGCCAAGTGCAGTAGTCTGGCTGATCTATAATAAACAGTATTCATTGGGCCAAGTGCAGTAGTCTGGCTGATCTATAATAAACAGTATTCATTGGGCCAATCACAGTAGTCTGACTGATCTATAATAAACAGTATTCATTTGGCTAATCACAGTAGTCTGACTGATCTATAATAAGTCGCACCGATTGGACCAATTGCAGTAGTCTGACTGATCTATAATAAACAGTATTCATTTGGCTAATCACAGTAGTCTGACTGATCTATAATAAACAGTATTCATTGGGCCAAGTGCAGTAGTCTGACTGATCTATAATAAACAGTATTCATTTGGCCAATTGCAATAGTCTGACTGTTCTATAATAAACAGTATTCATTAGGCCAATTGCAGTAGTCTGATGACCTGTAATTAACAATTCATTAGGCCAATTGCAGTAGACATACTGTTCTATAATAAACAGTATTCATTAGCCCAATCGCAGTAGTCAGACTGATCTATAATAAACAGTATCCATTAGGCCAAGTGCAGTAGTCTGGCTGATCTATAATAAACAGTATTCATTAGGCCAAGTGCAGTAGTCTGACTGATCTATAATAAACAGTTTTCATTTGGCCAATCGCAGTAGTCTGACTGATCTGTAATAAACAGTATTCATTAGGCCAAGTGCAGTAGTCTGACTGATCTATAATAAACAGTATCCATTAGGCCAAGTGCAGAAGTCTGACTGATCTATAATAAACAGTATCCATTAGGCCAAGTGCAGAAGTCTGACTGATCTATAATAAATCATATTCATTAGGCAAAATGCAGTAGTCTGACTGATCTATAATAAACAGTATTCACTAGGCCAATTGCAGTAGTCTGACTGATCTATAATAAACAGCACCGATTGAACCAATCACAGTAGTCTGATTGATCTATAATAAACAACACCGATTGGACCAATCGCAGCAGTCCGACTGATCTATAATAAACAGCACCGATTGGATCAATCGAAGTAGTCTGACTGATCTATAATAAACAGTATTCATTAGGCCAAGTGCAGTAGTCTGACTGATCTATAATAAATAATATTCATGAGGCCAAGTGCAGTAGTCTGAAGGATCTATAATAAATAATATTCATTAAGCCAATCGCAGTAGTCTGACTGATCTATAATAAACAGTATTCATTAGGCCAAGTGCAGTAGTCTGACTGATCTATAATAAATAATATTCATTAGGCCAATCGCAGTAGTCTGACCGATCTATAATAAACAGTATTCATTGGCCAAGTGCAGTAGTCTGGCTGAGCTATAATAAACAGATTCATTTGGCTAATCACAGTAGTCTGGCTGATCTATAATAAACAGTATTCATTTGGCTAATCACAGTAGTCTGGCTGAACTATAATAAACAGTATTCATTAGGCCAAGTGCAGTAGTCTGCCTGATCTATAATAAACAGTATTCATCGTGCCAAGTGCAGCAGTCTGGCTGATCTATAATAAACAGTGTTCATCGGGCCAAGTGCAGTAGTCTGGCTGATCTATAATAAACAGTATTCATTGGGCCAAGTGCAGTAGTCTGGCTGAACTATAATAAACAGTATTCATTTGGCTAATCACAGTAGTCTGACTGATCTATAATAAACAGTATTCATTTGGCTAATCACAGTAGTCTGACTGATCTATAATAAGCCGCACCGATTGAACCAATTGCAGTAGTCTGACTGATCTATAATAAACAGTATTCATTTGGCTAATCACAGTAGTCTGACTGATCTATAATAAACAGTATTCATTGGGCCAAGTGCCGTAGTCTGACTGATCTATAATAAACTGTATTCATTTGGCCAATTGCAGTAGTCTGACTGTTCTATAATAAACAGTATTCATTAGGCCAATTGCAGTAGTCTGATGATCTGTAATTAACAATTCATTAGGCCAATTGCAGTAGTCATACTGTTCTATAATAAACAGTATTCATTAGCCCAATCGCAGTAGTCAGACTGATCTATAATAAACAGTATCCATTTGGCTAATCACAGTAGTCTGACTGATCTATAATAATCAGTTTTCATTTGGCCAATCGCAGTAGTCTGACTGATCTGTAATAAACAGTATTCATTAGGCCAAGTGCAGTAGTCTGACTGATCTATAATAAACAGTATCCATTAGGCCAAGTGCAGAAGTCTGACTGATCTATAATAAACAGTATCCATTAGGCCAAGTGCAGAAGTCTGACTGATCTATAATAAACAGTATCCACTAGGCCAAGTGCAGTAGTCTGACTGATCTATAATAAACAGTATTCATTAGGCCAAGTGCAGTAGTCTGACTGATCTATAATAATCAGTTTTCATTTGGCCAATCGCAGTAGTCTGACTGATCTGTAATAAACAGTATTCATTAGGCCAAGTGCAGTAGTCTGACTGATCTATAATAAACAGTATCCATTAGGCCAAGTGCAGAAGTCTGACTGATCTATAATAAACAGTATCCATTAGGCCAAGTGCAGAAGTCTGACTGATCGATAATAAATAATATTCATTAGGCCAAATGCAGTAGTCTGACTGATCTATAATAAACAGTATTCACTAGGCCAATTGCAGTAGTCTGACTGATCTATAATAAACAGCACCGATTGAACCAATCACAGTAGTCTGATAGATCTATAATAAACAACACCGATTGGACCAATCGCAGCAGTCCGACTGATCTAAAATAAACAGCACCGATTGGATCAGTCGAAGTAGTCTGACTGATCTATAATAAACAGTATTCATTAGGCCAAGTGCAGTAGTCTGACTGATCTATAATAAATAATATTCATTAGGCCAAGTGCAGTAGTCTGAAGGATCTATAATAAATAATATTCATTAAGCCAATCGCAGTAGTCTGACTGATCTATAATAAACAGTATTCATTAGGCCAAGTGCAGTAGTCTGACTGATCTATAATAAATAATATTCATTAGGCCAATCGCAGTAGTCTGACCGATCTATAATTAACAGTATTCATTAGGCCAAATGCAGTAGTCTGACAGATATATAATAAATAATATTCATTAGGCCAAGTGCAGTAGTCTGACTGATCTATAAAAACAGTTTTCATTTGGCCAATCGCAGTAGTCTGACTGATCTATAATAAATAATATTCATTAGGCCAAGTACAGTAGTCTGACTGATCTATAATAAACAGTTTTCATTTGGCCAATCGCAGTAGTCTGGCTGAATTATAATAAACAGTATTCATTGGGCCAAGTGCAGTAGTCTGGCTGATCTATAATAAACAGTATTCATTGGGCCAAGTGCAGTAGTCTGAGTGATCTATAATAAACAGTATTCATTTGGCTAATCACAGTAGTCTGACTGATCTATAATAAAAAGTATTCATTGGGCCAAGTGCAGTAGTCTGGCTGATCTATAATAAACAGTATTCATTTGGCTAATCACAGTAGTCTGGCTGAACTATAATAAACAGTATTCATTAGGCCAAGTGTAGTAGTCTAACTGATCTATAATAAACAGTATTCATCGGGCCAAGTGCAGTAGTCTGGCTGAACTATAATAAATAGTATTCATTTGGCTAATCACAGTAGTCTGACTGATCTATAATAAACAGTATTCATTTGGCTAATCACAGTAGTCTGACTGATCTATAATAAACAGTATTCATTGGGCCAAGTGCAGTAGTCTGGCTGAACTATAATAAACAGATTCGTTTGGCTAATCACAGTAGTCTGACTGAACTATAATAAACAGTATTCATTAGGCCAAGTGTAGTAGTCTGACTGATCTATAATAAACAGTATTCATCGGGCCAAGTGCAGTAGTCTGGCTGAACTATAATAAATAGTATTCATTTGGCTAATCACAGTAGTCTGACTGATCTATAATAAACAGTATTCATTTGGCTAATCACCATAGTCTGACTGATCTATAATAAACAGTATTCTTTTGTCTAATCACAGTAGTCTGGCTGATCTATAATAAACAGTATTCATTTGGCTAATCACAGTAGTCTGGCTGAACTATAATAAACAGTATTCATTAGGCCAAGTGCAGTGGTCTGACAGATCTATAATAAACAGTATTCATCGGGCCAAGTGCAGTAGTCTGGCTGATCTATAATAAACAGTATTCATCTGGCTAAGTGCCGTAGTCTGGCTGATCTATAATAAACAGTATTCATTAGGCCAAGTGCAGTAGTCTGGCTGAACTATAATAAGCAGTATTCATTTGGCTAATCGCAGTAGTCTGACTGATCTATAATAAACAGTATTCATTTGGCTAATCACAGTAGTCTGACTGATCTATAATAAGCAGCACCGATTGGACCAATTGCAGTAGTCTGACTGATCTATAATAAACAGTATTCATTAGGCCAATCGCAGTAGTCAGACTGATCTATAATAAACAGTATTCATTTGGCTAATCGCAGTAGTCTGACTGATCTATAATAAACAGCACCGATTGGACCAATCGCAGTAGTCTGACTGATTTATAATAAACAGTATTCATTAGGCGAATCGCAGTAGTCTGACTGATCTATATTAAACAGTATTCATTGGGCCAAGTGCAGTAGTCTGGCTGAACTATAATAAATAGTATTCATTTGGCTAATCACAGTAGTCTGACTGATCTATAATAAACAGTATTCATTTGGCTAATCACCATAGTCTGACTGATCTATAATAAACAGTATTCTTTTGTCTAATCACAGTAGTCTGGCTGATCTATAATAAACAGTATTCATTTGGCTAATCACAGTAGTCTGGCTGAACTATAATAAACAGTATTCATTAGGCCAAGTGTAGTAGTCTAACTGATCTATAATAAACAGTATTCATCGGGCCAAGTGCAGTAGTCTGGCTGAACTATAATAAATAGTATTCATTTGGCTAATCACAGTAGTCTGACTGATCTATAATAAACAGTATTCATTTGGCTAATCACAGTAGTCTGACTGATCTATAATAAACAGTATTCATTGGGCCAAGTGCAGTAGTCTGGCTGAACTATAATAAACAGATTCGTTTGGCTAATCACAGTGGGTCTGACTGAACTATAATAAACAGTATTCATTAGGCCAAGTGTAGTAGTCTGACTGATCTATAATAAACAGTATTCATCGGGCCAAGTGCAGTAGTCTGGCTGAACTATAATAAATAGTATTCATTTGGCTAATCACAGTAGTCTGACTGATCTATAATAAACAGTATTCATTTGGCTAATCACCATAGTCTGACTGATCTATAATAAACAGTATTCTTTTGTCTAATCACAGTAGTCTGGCTGATCTATAATAAACAGTATTCATTTGGCTAATCACAGTAGTCTGGCTGAACTATAATAAACAGTATTCATTAGGCCAAGTGCAGTGGTCTGACTGATCTATAATAAACAGTATTCATCGGGCCAAGTGCAGTAGTCTGGCTGATCTATAATAAACAGTATTCATCTGGCTAAGTGCCGTAGTCTGGCTGATATATAATAAACAGTATTCATTAGGCCAAGTGCAGTAGTCTGGCTGAACTATAATAAACAGTATTCATTTGGCTAATCGCAGTAGTCTGACTGATCTATAATAAACAGTATTCATTTGGCTAATCACAGTAGTCTGACTGATCTATAATAAGCAGCACCGATTGGACCAATTGCAGTAGTCTGACTGATCTATAATAAACAGTATTCATTAGGCCAATCGCAGTAGTCAGACTGATCTATAATAAACAGTATTCATTTGGCCAAGTGTAGTAGTCTGGCTGATCTATAATAAATAGTATTCATTGGGCCAAGTGCAGTAGTCTGACTGATCTATAATAAACAGTATTCATTTGGCTAATCACAGTAGTCTGACTGATCTATAATAAACAGTATTCATTGGGCCAAGTGCAGTAGTCTGGCTGATCTATAATAGACAGTATTCATTTGGCTAACCACAGTAGTCTGGCTGAAATATAATAAACAGTATTCATTAGGCCAAGTGTAGTAGTCTGACTGATCTATAATAAACAGTACTCATCGGGCCAAGTGCAGTAGTCTGGCTGAACTATAATAAATAGTATTCATTTGGCTAATCACAGTAGTCTCACTGATCTATAATAAACAGTATTCATTTGGCTAATCACAGTAGTGTGACTGATCTATAATAAACAGTATTCATTGGGCCAAGTCCAGTAGTCTGGCTGAGCTATAATAAACAGATTCATTTGGCTAATCACAGTAGTCTGGCTGATCTATAATAAACAGTATTCATTTGGCTAATCACCGTAGTCTGACTGATCTATAATAAACAGTATTCATTTGTCTAATCACAGTAGTCTGGCTGATCTATAATAAACAGTATTCATTTGGCTAATCACAGTAGTCTGGCTGAACTATAATAAACAGTATTCATTAGGCCAAGTGCAGTAGTCTGACTGATCTATAATAAACAGTATTCATCGTGCCAAGTGCAGTAGTCTGGCTGATCTATAATAAACAGTGTTCATCGGGCCAAGTGCAGCAGTCTGGCTGATCTATAATAAACAGTATTCATTGGGCCAAGTGCAGTAGTCTGGCTGAACTATAATAAACAGTATTCATTTGGCTAATCGCAGTGGTCTGACTGATCTATAATAAACAGTATTCATTTGGCTAATCACAGTAGTCTGACTGATCTATAATAAGCAGCACCGATTGGACCAATTGCAGTAGTCTGACTGATCTATAATAAACAGTATTCATTAGGCCAATCGCAGTAGTCAGACTGATCTATAATAAACAGTATTCATTTGGCTAATCGCAGTAGTCTGACTGATCTATAATAAACAGCACCGATTGGACCAATCGCAGTAGTCTGACTGATTTATAATAAACAGTATTCATTAGGCCAATCGCAGTAGTCTGACTGATCTATATTAAACAGTATTCATTGGGCCAAGTGCAGTAGTCTGGCTGAACTATAATAAATAGTATTCATTTGGCTAATCACAGTAGTCTGACTGATCTATAATAAACAGTATTCATTTGGCTAATCACCATAGTCTGACTGATCTATAATAAACAGTATTCTTTTGTCTAATCACAGTAGTCTGGCTGATCTATAATAAACAGTATTCATTTGGCTAATCACAGTAGTCCGGCTGAACTATAATAAACAGTATTCATTAGGCCAAGTGTAGTAGTCTAACTGATCTATAATAAACAGTATTCATCGGGCCAAGTGCAGTAGTCTGGCTGAACTATAATAAATAGTATTCATTTGGCTAATCACAGTAGTCTGACTGATCTATAATAAACAGTATTCATTTGGCTAATCACAGTAGTCTGACTGATCTATAATAAACAGTATTCATTGGGCCAAGTGCAGTAGTCTGGCTGAACTATAATAAACAGATTCGTTTGGGTAATCACAGTGGGTCTGACTGAACTATAATAAACAGTATTCATTAGGCCAAGTGTAGTAGTCTGACTGATCTATAATAAACAGTATTCATCGGGCCAAGTGCAGTAGTCTGGCTGAACTATAATAAATAGTATTCATTTGGCTAATCACAGTAGTCTGACTGATCTATAATAAACAGTATTCATTTGGCTAATCACCATAGTCTGACTGATCTATAATAAACAGTATTCTTTTGTCTAATCACAGTAGTCTGGCTGATCTATAATAAACAGTATTCATTTGGCTAATCACAGTAGTCTGGCTGAACTATAATAAACAGTATTCATTAGGCCAAGTGCAGTGGTCTGACTGATCTATAATAAACAGTATTCATCGGGCCAAGTGCAGTAGTCTGGCTGATCTATAATAAACAGTATTCATCTGGCTAAGTGCCGTAGTCTGGCTGATCTATAATAAACAGTATTCATTAGGCCAAGTGCAGTAGTCTGGCTGAACTATAATAAACAGTATTCATTTGGCTAGTCGCAGTAGTCTGACTGATCTATAATAAACAGTATTCATTTGGCTAATCACAGTAGTCTGACTGATCTATAATAAGCAGCACCGATTGGACCAATTGCAGTAGTCTGACTGATCTATAATAAACAGTATTCATTAGGCCAATCGCAGTAGTCAGACTGATCTATAATAAACAGTATTCATTTGGCTAATCGCAGTAGTCTGACTGATCTATAATAAACAGCACCGATTGGACCAATCGCAGTAGTCTGACTGATTTATAATAAACAGTATTCATTAGGCCAATCGCAGTAGTCCGGCTGATCTATAATAAACAGTATTCATTTGGCTAATCACAGTAGTCTGACAGATCTATAATAAACATTATTCATCGGGCCAAGTGAAGTAGTCTGGCTGAACTATAATAAACAGCATTCATTTGGCTAATCACAGTAGTCTGGCTGATCTATAATAAACAGTATTCATTAGGCCAATTGCAGTAGTCTGACTGATCTATAATAAACAGTATTCACTGGACCAATCGCAGTAGTCTGGCTGATCTATAATAAAGAGTATTCATTAGGCCAAGTGCAGCAGTCGGACTGATCTATAATAAATAATATTCATTAGGCCAATTGCAGTAGTCTGACCGATCTGTAATAAACATTATTCATTAGGCCAAGTGCAGTAGTCTGACTGATCTATAATAAATAATATTCATTAGGCCAAGTGCAAGTGCAGTAGTCTGACTGATCAATAATAAACAGTATTCATTAGGCCAAGTGCAGTACTCTGACTGATCTATAATAAATAATATTCATTAGGCCAAGTGCAGTAGTCTGACTGATCTGTAATAAACAGTTTTCATTCGGCCAATCGCAGTAGTCTGACTGATCTGTAATAAACAGTATTCATTAGGCCAAGTGCAGTAGTCTGACTGATCTATAATAAACAGTATCCATTAGGCCAAGTGCAGTAGTCTGACTGAATTATAATAAATAATATTCATTAGGCCAAATGCAATAGTCTGACTGATCTATAATAAACAGTAGTCATTAGGCCACGTGCAGTAGTCTGACTGATCTATAATAAACAGTATTCATTAGGCCAATTGCAGTAGTCTGACTGATCTATAATAAACAGCACCGATTGAACCAATCACAGTAGTCTGACTGATTTATAATAAACAGCGCCGATTTGACCAATCGCAGTAGTCTGACTGATCTATAATAAACAGTATTCATTAAGCCAAGTGCAGTAGTCTGACTGATCTATAATAAATAATATTCATTAGGCCAAGTGCAGTAGTCTGACGGATCTATAATAAATAATATTCATTAAGGCAATCGCAGTAGTCTGACTGATCTATAATAAACAGTATTCATTCGGCCAAGTGCAGTAGTCTGACTGATCTATAATAAATAATATTCATTAGGCCAATCACAGTAGTCTGACCGATCTATAATAAAGAGTATTCATTAGGACAAGTGCAGTAGTCTGAGTGATCTATAATAAATAATATTCATTAGGCCAAGTGCAGTAGTCTGACTGATCTATAATCAACAGTTTTTATTTGGCCAATCGCAGTAGTCTGTCTGATCTATAATAAATAATATTCATTAGGCCAAGTGCAGTAGTCTGACTGATCTATAATAAACAGTTTTCATTTGGCCAATCGCAGTAGTCTGACTGATCTGTAATAAACAGTATTCATTAGGTCAATCACAGTAGTCTGGCTGAACTATAATAAACAGTATTCATTGGGTCAAGTGCAGTAGTCTGGCTGATCTATAATAAATAGTATTCATTGGGCCAAGTGCAGTAGTCTGACTGATCTATAATAAACAGTATTCATTTGGCTAATCACAGTAGTCCGACTGATCTATAATAAACAGTATTCATTGGGCCAAGTGCAGTAGTCTGGCTGATCTATAATAGACAGTATTCATTTGGCTAATCACAGTAGTCTGGCTGAAATATAATAAACAGTATTCATTAGGCCAAGTGTAGTAGTCTGACTGATCTATAATAAACAGTACTCATCGGGCCAAGTGCAGTAGTCTGGCTGAACTATAATAAACAGTATTCATTTGGCTAATCACAGTAGTCTCACTGATCTATAATAAACAGTATTCATTTGGCTAATCACAGTAGTGTGACTGATCTATAATAAACAGTACTCATCGGGCCAAGTGCAGTAGTCTGGCTGAGCTATAATAAACAGATTCATTTGGCTAATCACAGTAGTCTGGCTGATCTATAATAAACAGTATTCATTTGGCTAATCACCGTAGTCTGACTGATCTATAATAAACAGTATTCATTTGTCTAATCACAGTAGTCTGGCTGATCTATAATAAACAGTATACATTTGGCTAATTACAGTAGTCTGGCTGAACAATAATAAACAGTATTCATTAGGCCAAGTGCAGTAGTCTGACTGATCTATAATAAACAGTATTCATCGTGCCAAGTGCAGTAGTCTGGCTGATCTATAATAAACAGTGTTCATCGGGCCAAGTGCAGTAGTCTGGCTAATCTATAATAAACAGTATTCATTGGGCCAAGTGCAGTAGTCTGGCTGAACTATAATAAACAGTATTCATTTGGCTAATCACAGTAGTCTGACTGATCTATAATAAACAGTATTCATTTGGCTAATCACAGTAGTCTGACTGATCTATAATAAGCCGCACCGATTGGACCAATTGCAGTAGTCTGACTGATCGATAATAAACAGTATTCATTTGGCTAATCACAGTAGTCTGACTGATCTATAATAAACAGTATTCATTGGGCCAAGTGCAGTAGTCTGACTGATCTATAATAAACAGTATTCATTTGGCCAATTGCAATAGTCTGACTGTTCTATAATAAACAGTATTCATTAGGCCAATTGCAGTAGTCTGATGACCTGTAATTAACAATTCATTAGGCCAATTGCAGTAGTCATACTGTTCTATAATAAACAGTATTCATTAGCCCAATCGCAGTAGTCAGACTGATCTATAATAAACAGTATCCATTAGGCCAATCGCAGTAGTCTGACTGATCTATAATAAACAGTATTCATTAGGCCAAGTGCAGTAGTCTGACTGATCTATAATAAACAGTTTTCATTTGGCCAATCGCAGTAGTCTGACTGATCTGTAATAAACAGTATTCATTAGGCCAAGTGCAGTAGTCTGACTGATCTATAATAAACAGTATCCATTAGGCCAAGTGCAGAAGTCTGACTGATCTATAATAAACAGTATCCATTAGGCCAAGTGCAGAAGTCTGACTGATCTATAATAAATCATATTCATTAGGCAAAATGCAGTAGTCTGACTGATCTATAATAAACAGTATTCATTAGGCCAATTGCAGTAGTCTGACTGATCTATAATAAACAGCACCGATTGAACCAATCACAGTAGTCTGATTGATCTATAATAAACAACACCGATTGGACCAATCGCAGCAGTCCGACTGATCTATAATAAACAGCACCGATTGGATCAATCGAAGTAGTCTGACTGATCTATAATAAACAGTATTCATTAGGCCAAGTGCAGTAGTCTGACTGATCTATAATAAATAATATTCATGAGGCCAAGTGCAGTAGTCTGAAGGATCTATAATAAATAATATTCATTAAGCCAATCGCAGTAGTCTGACTGATCTATAATAAACAGTATTCATTAGGCCAAGTGCAGTAGTCAGACTGATCTATAATAAATAATATTCATTAGGCCAATCGCAGTAGTCTGACCGATCTATAATAAACAGTATTCATTGGCCAAGTGCAGTAGTCTGGCTGAGCTATAATAAACAGATTCATTTGGCTAATCACAGTAGTCTGGCTGATCTATAATAAACAGTATTCATTTGGCTAATCAACGTAGTCTGACTGATCTATAATAAACAGTATTCATTTGTCTAATAACAGTAGTCTGGCTGATCTATAATAAACAGTATTCATTTGGCTAATCACAGTAGTCTGGCTGAACTATAATAAACAGTATTCATTAGGCCAAGTGCAGTAGTCTGCCTGATCTATAATAAACAGTATTCATCGTGCCAAGTGCAGTAGTCTGGCTGATCTATAATAAACAGTGTTCATCGGGCCAAGTGCAGTAGTCTGGCTGATCTATAATAAACAGTATTCATTGGGCCAAGTGCAGTAGTCTGGCTGAACTATAATAAAGAGTATTCATTTGGCTAATCACAGTAGTCTGACTGATCTAAAATAAACAGTATTCATTTGGCTAATCACAGTAGTCTGACTGATCTATAATAAGCAGTATTCATTGGGCCAAGTGCAGTAGTCTGACTGATCTATAATAAATAATATTCATTAGGCCAATCGCAGTAGTCTGACTGATCTATAATAAGCCGCACCGATTGAACCAATTGCAGTAGTCTGACTGATCTATAATAAACAGTATTCATTTGGCTAATCACAGTAGTCTGACTGATCTATAATAAACAGTATTCATTGGGCCAAGTGCAGTAGTCTGACTGATCTATAATAAACAGTATTCATTTGGCCAATTGCAGTAGTCTGACTGTTCTATAATAAACAGTATTCATTAGGCCAATTGCAGTAGTCTGATGATCTGTAATTAACAATTCATTAGGCCAATTGCAGTAGTCATACTGTTCTATAATAAACAGTATTCATTAGCCCAATCGCAGTAGTCAGACTGATCTATAATAAACAGTATTCATTTGGCTAATCACAGTAGTCTGACTGATCTATAATAAACATTATTCATTGGGCCAAGTGCAGTAGTCTGACTGATCTATAATAAACAGTATTCATTAGGCCAAGTGCAGTAGTCTGACTGATCTATAATAAACAGTTTTCATTTGGCCAATCGCAGTAGTCTGACTGATCTGTAATAAACAGTATTCATTAGGCCAAGTGCAGTAGTCTGACTGATCTATAATAAACAGTATCCATTAGGCCAAGTGCAGAAGTCTGACTGATCTATAATAAACAGTATCCATTAGGCCAAGTGCAGAAGTCTGACTGATCTATAATAAATAATATTCATTAGGCCAAATGCAGCAGTCTGACTGATCTATAATAAACAGTATTCACTAGGCCAATTGCAGTAGTCTGACTGATCTATAATAAACAGCACCGATTGAACCAATCACAGTAGTCTGATTGATCTATAATAAACAACACCGATTGGACCAATCGCAGCAGTCCGACTGATCTATAATAAACAGCACCGATTGGATCAATCGAAGTAGTCTGACTGATCTATAATAAACAGTATTCATTAGGCCAAGTGCAGTAGTCTGACTGATCTATAATAAATAATATTCATTAGGCCAAGTGCAGTAGTCTGAAGGATCTATAATAAATAATATTCATTAAGCCAATCGCAGTAGTCTGACTGATCTATAATAAACAGTATTCATTAGGCCAAGTGCAGTAGTCTGACTGATCTATAATAAATAATATTCATTAGGCCAATCGCAGTAGTCTGACCGATCTATAATAAACAGTATTCATTAGGCCAAATGCAGTAGTCTGACAGATATATAATAAATAATATTCATTAGGCCAAGTGCAGTAGTCTGACTGATCTATAAAAAACAGTTTTCATTTGGCCAATCGCAGTAGTCTGACTGATCTATAATAAATAATATTCATTAGGCCAAGTACAGTAGTCTGACTGATCTATAATAAACAGTTTTCATTTGGTCAATCGCAGTAGTCTGGCTGAATTATAATAAACAGTATTCATTGGGCCAAGTGCAGTAGTTTGGCTGATCTATAATAAACAGTGTTCATTGGGCCAAGTGCAGTAGTCTGAGTGATCTATAATAAACAGTATTCATTTGGCTAATCACAGTAGTCTGACTGATCTATAATAAAAAGTATTCATTGGGCCAAGTGCAGTAGTCTGGCTGATCTATAATAAACAGTATTCATTTGGCTAATCACAGTAGTCTGGCTGAACTATAATAAAAAGTATTCATTAGGCCAATCGCAGTAGTCTGACTGATCTATAATAAACAGTCTTCACTGGACCAATCGCAGTAGTCTGGCTGATCTATAATAAAGAGTATTCATTAGGCCAAGTGCAGCAGTCTGACTGATCTATAATAAATAATATTCATTAGGCCAATTGCAGTAGTCTGACCGATCTGTAATAAACATTATTCATTAGGCCAAGTGCAGTAATCTGACTGATCTGTAATAAATAATATTCATAAGGCCAAGTGCAGTAGTCTGACTGATCTATAATAAACAGTATTCATTAGGCCAAGTGCAGTCCTCTGACTGATCTATAATAAATAATATTCATTAGGCCAAGTGCAGTAGTCTGACTGATCTGTAATAAACAGTTTTCATTTGGCTAATCGCAGTAGTCTGTCTGATCTGTAATAAACAGTATTCATTAGGCCAAGTGCAGTAGTCTGACTGATGTATAATAAACAGTATCCATTAGGCCAAGTGCAGTAGTCTGACTGATCTATAATAAATAATATTCATTAGGCCAAATGCAACAGTCTGACTGATGTATAATAAACAGTATTCATTAGGCCACGTGCAGTAGTCTGACTGATCTATAATAAACAGTATTCATTAGGCCAATAGCAGTAGTCTGACTGATCTATAATAAACAGCACCGATTGAACCAATCACAGTAGTCTGACTGATTTATAATAAACAGCGCCGATTTGACCAATCGCAGTAGTCTGACTGATCTATAATAAACAGTATTCATTAAGCCAAGTGCAGTAGTCTGACTGATCTATAATAAATAATATTCATTAGGCCAAGTGCAGTTGTCTGACGGATCTATAATAAATAATATTCATTAAGGCAATCGCAGTAGTCTGACTGATCTATAATAAACAGTATTCATTAGGCCAAGTGCAGTAGTCTGACTGATCTATAATAAATAATATTCATTAGGCCAATCGCAGTAGTCTGACCGATCTATAATAAAGAGTATTCATTAGGACAAGTGCAGTAGTCTGAGTGATCTATAATAAATAATATTCATTAGGCCAAGTGCAGTAGTCTGACTGATCTATAATAAACAGTTTTTATTTGGCCAATCGCAGTAGTCTGACTGATCTATTATAAATAATATTCATTAGGCCAAGTGCAGTAGTCTGACTGATCTATAATAAACAGTTTTCATTTGGCCAATCGCAGTAGTCTGACTGATCTGTAATAAACAGTATTCATTAGGTCAATCACAGTAGTCTGGCTGAACTATAATAAACAGTATTCATTGGGCCAAGTGCAGTAGTCTGGCTGATCTATAATAAATAGTATTCAGTGGGCCAAGTGCAGTAGTCTGACTGATCTATAATAAACAGTATTCATTTGGCTAATCACAGTAGTCTGGCTGATCTATAATAAATAGTATTCATTGGGCCAAGTGCAGTAGTCTGACTGATCTATAATAAACAGTATTCATTTGGCTAATCACAGTAGTCTGACTGATCTATAATAAACAGTATTCATTGGGCCAAGTGCAGTAGTCTGGCTGATCTATAATAGACAGTATTCATTTGGCTAATCACAGTAGTCTGGCGGAAATATATTAAACAGTATTCATTAGGCCAAGTGTAGTAGTCTGACTGATCTATAATAAACAGTACTCATCGGGCCAAGTGCAGTAGTCTGGCTGAACTATAATAAATAGTATTCATTTGGCTAATCACAGTAGTCTCACTGATCTATAATAAACAGTATTCATTTGGCTAATCACAGTAGTGTGACTGATCTATAATAAACAGTACTCATCGGGCCAAGTGCAGTAGTCTGGCTGAGCTATAATAAACAGATTCATTTGGCTAATCACAGTAGTCTGGCTGATCTATAATAAACAGTATTCATTTGGCTAATCACCATAGTCTGACTGATCTATAATAAACAGTATTCATTTGTCTAATCACAGTAGTCTGGCTGATCTATAATAAACAGTATTCATTTGGCTAATCACAGTAGTCTGGCTGAACTATAATAAACAGTATTCATTAGGCCAAGTGCAGTAGTCTGACTGATCTATAATAAACAGTATTCATCGTGCCAAGTGCAGTAGTCTGGCTGATCTATAATAAACAGTGTTCATCGGGCCAAGTGCAGTAGTCTGGCTGATCTATAATAAACAGTATTCATTGGGCCAAGTGCAGTAGTCTGGCTGAACTATAATAAAGAGTATTCATTTGGCTAATCACAGTAGTCTGACTGATCTATAATAAACAGTGTTCATTTGGCTAATCACAGTAGTCTGACTGATCTATAATAAGCCGCACCGATTGGACCAATTGCAGTAGTCTGACTCATCTATAATAAACAGTATTCATTTGGCTAATCACAGTAGTCTGACTGATCTATAATAAACAGTATTCATTGGGCCAAGTGCAGTAGTCTGACTGATCTATAATAAACAGTATTCATTTGGCCAATTGCAGTAGTCTGACTGTTCTATAATAAACAGTATTCATTAGGCCAATTGCAGTAGTCTGATGATCTGTAATTAACAATTCATTAGGCCAATTGCAGTAGTCATACTGTTCTATAATAAACAGTATTCATTAGCCCAATCGCAGTAGTCAGACTGTTCTATAATAAACAGTATTCATTAGGCCAAGTGCAGTAGTCTGACTGATCTATAATAAACAGTATCCATTAGGCCAAGTGCAGTAGTCTGGCTGATCTATAATAAACAGTATTCATTAGGCCAAGTGCAGTAGTCTGACTGATCTATAATAAACAGTTTTCATTTGGCCAATCGCAGTAGTCTGACTGATCTGTAATAAACAGTATTCATTAGGCCAAGTGCAGTAGTCTGACTGATCTATAATAAACAGTATCCATTAGGCCAAGTGCAGAAGTCTGACTGATCTATAATAAACAGTATTCATTAGGCCAAGTGCAGAAGTCTGACTGATCTATAATAAATAATATTCATTAGGCCAAATGCAGTAGTCTGACTGATCTATAATAAACAGTATTCACTAGGCCAATTGCAGTAGTCTGACTGATCTATAATAAACAGCACCGATTGAACCAATCACAGTAGGCTGATTGATCTATAATAAACAACACCGATTGGACCAATCGCAGCAGTCCGACTGATCTATAATAAACAGCACCGATTGGATCAATCGAAGTAGTCTGACTGATCTATAATAAACAGTATTCATTAGGCCAAGTGCAGTAGTCTGACTGATCTATAATAAATAATATTCATTAGGCCAAGTGCAGTAGTCTGAAGGATCTATAATAAATAATATTCATTAAGCCAATCGCAGTAGTCTGACTGATCTATAATAAACAGTATTCATTAGGCCAAGTGCAGTAGTCTGACTGATCTATAATAAATAATATTCATTAGGCCAAGTACAGTAGTCTGACTGATCTATAATAAACAGTTTTCATTTGGCCAATCGCAGTAGTCTGGCTGAATTATAATAAACAGTATTCATTGGGCCAAGTGCAGTAGTCTGGCTGATCTATAATAAACAGTATTCATTGGGCCAAGTGCAGTAGTCTGAGTGATCTATAATAAACAGTATTCATTGGGCTAATCACAGTAGTCTGGCTGATCTATAATAAAAAGTATTCATTGGGCCAAGTGCAGTAGTCTGACTGATCTATAATAAACAGTTTTCATTTGGCCAATCGCAGTAGTCTGGCTGATCTATAATAAACAGTATTCACTGGGCCAAGTGCAGTAGTCTGGCTGATCTATAATAAACAGTATTCATTGGGCCAAGTGCAGTAGTCTGAGTGATCTATAATAAACAGTATTCATTGGGCTAATCACAGTAGTCTGGCTGATCTATAATAAAAAGTATTCATTGGGCCAAGTGCAGTAGTCTGGCTGATCTATAATAAACAGTATTCATTTGGCTAATCACAGTAGTCTGGCTGAACTATAATAAACAGTATTCATTGGGCCAAGTGTAGTAGTCTAACTGATCTATAATAAACAGTATTCATCGGGCCAAGTGCAGTAGTCTGGCTGAACTATAATAAATAGTATTCATTTGGCTAATCACAGTAGTCTGACTGATCTATAATAAACAGTATTCATTTGGCTAATCACAGTAGTCTGACTGATCTATAATAAACAGTATTCATTGGGCCAAGTGCAGTAGTCTGGCTGAACTATAATAAACAGATTCGTTTGGCTAATCACAGTAGTCTGGCTGAACTATAATAAACAGTATTCATTAGGCCAAGTGTAGTAGTCTGACTGATCTATAATAAACAGTATTCATCGGGCCAAGTGCAGTAGTCTGGCTGAACTATAATAAATAGTATTCATTTGGCTAATCACAGTAGTCTGACTGATCTATAATAAACAGTATTCATTTGGCTAATCACCATAGTCTGACTGATCTATAATAAACAGTATTCTTTTGTCTAATCACAGTAGTCTGGCTGATCTATAATAAACAGTATTCATTTGGCCAAGTGCAGTAGTCTGACTGATCTATAATAAATAATATTCATTAGGCCAATCGCAGTAGTCTGACCGATCTATAATAAAGAGTATTCATTAGGACAAGTGCAGTAGTCTGAGTGATCTATAATAAATAATATTCATTAGGCCAAGTGCAGTAGTCTGACTGATCTATAATAAACAGTTTTTATTTGGCCAATCGCAGTAGTCTGACTGATCTATAATAAATAATATTCATTAGGCCAAGTGCAGTAGTCTGACTGATCTATAATAAACAGTTTTCATTTGGCCAATCGCAGTAGTCTGACTGATCTGTAATAAACAGTATTCATTAGGTCAACCACAGTAGTCTGGCTGAACTATAATAAACAGTATTCATTGGGCCAAGTGCAGTAGTCTGGCTGATCTATAATAAATAGTATTCATTGGGCCAAGTGCAGTAGTCTGACTGATCTATAATAAACAGTATTCATTTGGCTAATCACAGTAGTCTGACTGATCTATAATAAACAGTATTCATTGGGCCAAGTGCAGTAGTCTGGCTGATCTATAATAGACAGTATTCATTTGGCTAACCACAGTAGTCTGGCTGAAATATAATAAACAGTATTCATTAGGCCAAGTGTAGTAGTCTGACTGATCTATAATAAACAGTACTCATCGGGCCAAGTGCAGTAGTCTGGCTGAACTATAATAAATAGTATTCATTTGGCTAATCACAGTAGTCTCACTGATCTATAATAAACAGTATTCATTTGGCTAATCACAGTAGTGTGACTGATCTATAATAAGCAGTATTCATTGGGCCAAGTGCAGTAGTCTGGCTGAGCTATAATAAACAGATTCATTTGGCTAATCACAGTAGTCTGGCTGATCTATAATAAACAGTATTCATTTGGCTAATCACCGTAGTCTGACTGATCTATAATAAACAGTATTCATTTGTCTAATCACAGTAGTCTGGCTGATCTATAATAAACAGTATTCATTTGGCTAATCACAGTAGTCTGGCTGAACTATAATAAACAGTATTCATTAGGCCAAGTGCAGTAGTCTGACTGATCTATAATAAACAGTATTCATCGTGCCAAGTGCAGTAGTCTGGCTGATCTATAATAAACAGTGTTCATCGGGCCAAGTGCAGTAGTCTGGCTGATCTATAATAAACAGTATTCATTGGGCCAAGTGCAGTAGTCTGGCTGAACTATAATAAAGAGTATTCATTTGGCTAATCACAGTAGTCTGACTGATCTATAATAAACAGTATTCATTTGGCTAATCACAGTAGTCTGACTGATCTATAATAAGCCGCACCGATTGGACCAATTGCAGTAGTCTGACTGATCTATAATAAACAGTATTCATTTGGCTAATCACAGTAGTCTGACTGATCTATAATAAACAGTATTCATTGGGCCAAGTGCAGTAGTCTGACTGATCTATAATAAACAGTATTCATTTGGCCAATTGCAGTAGTCTGACTGTTCTATAATAAACAGTATTCATTAGGCCAATTGCAGTAGTCTGATGATCTGTAATTAACAATTCATTAGGCCAATTGCAGTAGTCATACTGTTCTATAATAAACAGTATTCATTAGCCCAATCGCAGTAGTCAGACTGATCTATAATAAACAGTATCCATTAGGCCAAGTGCAGTAGTCTGACTGATCTATAATAAACAGTATTCATTAGGCCAAGTGCAGTAGTCTGACTGATCTATAATAAACAGTTTTCATTTGGCCAATCGCAGTAGTCTGACTGATCTGTAATAAACAGTATTCATTAGGCCAAGTGCAGTAGTCTGACTGATCTATAATAAACAGTATCCATTAGGCCAAGTGCAGAAGTCTGACTGATCTATAATAAACAGTATCCATTAGGCCAAGTGCAGAAGTCTGACTGATCTATAATAAATAATATTCATTAGGCCAAATGCAGTAGTCTGACTGATCTATAATAAACAGTATTCACTAGGCCAATTGCAGTAGTCTGACTGATCTATAATAAACAGCACCGATTGAACCAATCACAGTAGTCTGATTGATCTATAATAAACAACACCGATTGGACCAATCGCAGCAGTCCGACTGATCTATAATAAACAGCACCGATTGGATCAATCGAAGTAGTCTGACTGATCTATAATAAACAGTATTCATTAGGCCAAGTGCAGTAGTCTGACTGATCTATAATAAATAATATTCATTAGGCCAAGTGCAGTAGTCTGAAGGATCTATAATAAATAATATTCATTAAGCCAATCGCAGTAGTCTGACTGATCTATAATAAACAGTATTCATTAGGCCAAGTGCAGTAGTCTGACTGATCTATAATAAATAATATTCATTAGGCCAATCGCAGTAGTCTGACCGATCTATAATAAACAGTATTCATTAGGCCAAATGCAGTAGTCTGACAGATATATAATAAATAATATTCATTAGGCCAAGTGCAGTAGTCTGACTGATCTATAAAAAACAGTTTTCATTTGGCCAATCGCAGTAGTCTGACTGATCTATAATAAATAATATTCATTAGGCCAAGTACAGTAGTCTGACTGATCTATAATAAACAGTTTTCATTTGGCCAATCGCAGTAGTCTGGCTGAATTATAATAAACAGTATTCATTGGGCCAAGTGCAGTAGTCTGGCTGAATTATAATAAACAGTATTCATTGGGCCAAGTGCAGTAGTCTGGCTGATCTATAATAAATAGTATTCATTAGGCCAAGTGCAGTAGTCTGAGTGATCTATAATAAACAGTATTCATTTGGCTAATCACAGTAGTCTGACTGATCTATAATAAAAAGTATTCATTGGGCCAAGTGCAGTAGTCTGGCTGATCTATAATAAACAGTATTCATTTGGATAATCACAGTAGTCTGGCTGAACTATAATAAACAGTATTCATTAGGCCAAGTGTAGTAGTCTAACTGATCTATAATAAACAGTACTCATCGGGCCAAGTGCAGTAGTCTGGCTGAACTATAATAAATAGTATTCATTTGGCTAATCACAGTAGTCTGACTGATCTATAATAAACAGTATTCATTTGGCTAATCACAGTAGTCTGACTGATCTATAATAAACAGTATTCATTGGGCCAAGTGCAGTAGTCTGGCTGAACTATAATAAACAGATTCGTTTGGCTAATCACAGTAGTCTGGCTGAACTATAATAAACAGTATTCATTAGGCCAAGTGTAGTAGTCTGACTGATCTATAATAAACAGTATTCATCGGGCCAAGTGCAGTAGTCTGGCTGAACTATAATAAATAGTATTCATTTGGCTAATCACAGTAGTCTGACTGATCTATAATAAACAGTATTCATTTGGCTAATCACCATAGTCTGACTGATCTATAATAAACAGTATTCTTTTGTCTAATCACAGTAGTCTGGCTGATCTATAATAAACAGTATTCATTTGGCTAATCACAGTAGTCTGGCTGAACTATAATAAACAGTATTCATTAGGCCAAGTGCAGTGGTCTGACTGATCTATAATAAACAGTATTCATCGGGCCAAGTGCAGTAGTCTGGCTGATCTATAATAAACAGTATTCATCTGGCTAAGTGCCGTAGTCTGGCTGATCTATAATAAACAGTATTCATTAGGCTAATCACAGTAGTCTGACTGATCTATAATAAACAGTATTCATTAGGCCAATCGCAGTAGTCTGACTGATCTATAATAAACAGTATTCATTTGGCTAATCACAGTAGTCTGACTGATCTATAATAAGCAGCACCGATTGGACCAATTGCAGTAGTCTGACTGATCTATAATAAACAGTATTCATTAGGCCAATCGCAGTAGTCAGACTGATCTATAATAAACAGTATTCATTTGGCTAATCGCAGTAGTCTGACTGATCTATAATAAACAGCACCGATTGGACCAATCGCAGTAGTCTTACTGATCTATAATAAACAGTATTCATTAGGCCAATCGCAGTAGTCTGACTGATCTATATTAAACAGTATTCATTGGGCCAATCGCAGTAGTCTGGCTGATCTATAATAAACAGTATTCATTTGGCTAATCACAGTAGTCTGACTGATCTATAATAAACATTATTCATCGGGCCAAGTGAAGTAGTCTGACTGATCTATAATAAACAGTATTCATTAGGCCAATCGCAGTAGTCAGACTGATCTATAATAAACAGTATTCATTGGGCCAAGTGCAGTAGTCTGGCTGATCTATAATAAACAGTACTCATCGGGCCAAGTGCAGTAGTCTGGCTGAACTATAATAAACAGCATTCATTTGGCTAATCACAGTAGTCTGACTGATCTATAATAAACAGTATTCATTAGGCCAATCGCAGTAGTCTGACTGATCTATAATAAACAGTATTCACTGGACCAATCGCAGTAGTCTGGCTGTTCTATAATAAAGAGTATTCATTAGGCCAAGTGCAGCAGTCTGACTGATCTATAATAAATAATATTCATTAGGCCAATTGCAGTAGTCTGACCGATCTGTAATAAACATTATTCATTAGGCCAAGTGCAGTAGTCTGACTGATCTATAATAAATAATATTCATTAGGCCAAGTGCAGTAGTCTGACTGATCTATAATAAACAGTATTCATTAGGCCAAGTGCAGTACTCTGACTGATCTATAATAAATGATATTCATTAGGCCAAGTGCAGTAGTCTGACTGATCTGCAATAACCAGTTTTCATTTGGCCAATCGCAGTAGTCTGACTGATCTGTAATAAACAGTATTCATTAGGCCAAGTGCAGTAGTCTGACTGATCTATAATAAACAGTATCCATTAGGCCAAGTGCAGTAGTCTGACTGATCTATAATAAATAATATTCATTAGGCCAAATGCAATAGTCTGACTGATCTATAATAAACAGTAGTCATTAGGCCACGTGCAGTAGTCTGACTGATCTATTATAAACAGTATTCATTAGGCCAATTGCAGTAGTCTGACTGATCTATAATGAACAGCACCGATTGAACCAATCACAGTAGTCTGACTGATTTATAATAAACAGCGCCGATTTGACCAATCGCAGTAGTCTGACTGACCTATAATAAACAGTATTCATTAGGCCAAGTGCAGTAGTCTGACTGATCTATAAAAAATAATATTCATTAGGCCAAGTGCAGTAGTCTGACGGATCTATAATAAATAATATTCATTAAGGCAATCGCAGTAGTCTGACTGATCTATAATAAACAGTATTCATTAGGCCAAGTGCAGTAGTCTGACTGATCTATAATAAATAATATTCATTAGGCCAATCGCAGTAGTCTGACCGATCTATAATAAACAGTATTCATTAGGACAAGTGCAGTAGTCTGAGTGATCTATAATAAATAATATTCATTAGGCCAAGTGCAGTAGTCTGACTGATCTATAATAAACAGTTTTTATTTGGCCAATCGCAGTAGTCTGACTGATCTATAATAAATAATATTCATTAGGCCAAGTGCAGTAGTCTGACTGATCTATAATAAACAGTTTTCATTTGGCCAATCGCAGTAGTCTGACTGATCTGTAATAAACAGTATTCATTAGGTCAATCACAGTAGTCTGGCTGAACTATAATAAACAGTATTCATTGGGCCAAGTGCAGTAGTCTGGCTGATCTATAATAAATAGTATTCATTGGGCCAAGTGCAGTAGTCTGACTGATCTATAAAAAACAGTATTCATTTGGCTAATCACAGTAGTCTGACTGATCTATAATAAACAGTATTCATTGGGCCAAGTGCAGTAGTCTGGCTGATCTATAATAGACAGTATTCATTTGGCTAATCACAGTAGTCTGGCTGAAATATAATAAACAGTATTCATTAGGCCAAGTGTAGTAGTCTGACTGATCTATAATAAACAGTACTCATCGGGCCAAGTGCAGTAGTCTGGCTGAACTATAATAAATAGTATTCATTTGGCTAATCACAGTAGTCTCACTGATCTATAATAAACAGTATTCATTTGGCTAATCACAGTAGTCTGACTGATCTATAATAAACAGTATTCATTGGGCCAAGTGCAGTAGTCTGGCTGAGCTATAATAAACAGATTCATTTGGCTAATCACAGTAGTCTGGCTGATCTATAATAAACAGTATTCATTTGGCTAATCACAGTAGTCTGGCTGAACTATAATAAACAGTATTCATTAGGCCAAGTGCAGTAGTCTGACTGATCTATAATAAACAGTATTCATCGTGCCAAGTGCAGTAGTCTGGCTGATCTATAATAAACAGTATTCATTGGGCCAAGTGCAGTAGTCTGGCTGAACTATAATAAACAGTATTCATTGGGCCACGTGCAGTAGTCAGACTGATCTATAATAAACAGTATTCATTTGGCTAATCACAGTAGTCTGACTGATCTATAATAAACAGTATTCATTTGGCTAATCACAGTAGTCTGACTGATCTATAATAAACAGTATTCATTTGGCCAATCACCGTAGTCTGACTGATCTATAATAAACAGTATTCATTTGGCTAATCACAGTAGTCTGACTGATCTATAATAAACAGTATTCATTTGGCTAATCACAGTAGTCTGACTGATCTATGATAAACAGTATTCATTGGGCCAAGTGCAGTAAATCCATTATCCTAACCCCTTATAACATGTAATATAACAGGCGCACCCCGACGCCTCTCCCTCCCCCTCCATTGTCCTAACCCCTTACAACATGTAATATAACAGCCGCATCCCGAAGCCACTCCCTCCCCCGATGAGGAGAGCGGTGACGAAGCGTTTAGAGCAGTGCACTTTAAACCGAAAGATCATCAGTTCGATCCTGATCAGAGGTAACTACCTTGGGTAAAACCACTTTATACCGTCATGTGGGACACGGAGACGTTGTGTTGAAAGGCGTGCACGTCGATGCTTCACTTGCTTTCAACTGCAGCTAACGTTGCTTGTGCAGAGTTAGTAAGTTCGAGAGTCTGCACGATTATTCTCTCTGGCTTCCGCCCACCGTTAAACTGCCCAATACGATGTCACCCAGGCTGTTGAAAATGCTGCTAAATACAAACAAATTTCTCCCGAAAGCAAACATCGATATCCAACCGGATAAGCCCGCACCCAGAGGGAAACACTCATAATTTTGAAACTGTAACCTCCTTACCAATATCTACATATGTATACCCTTTCAAGTATGTAAATTGTTGGCTATATACCTTCCCTATACCTGTCTTGTCCAGAAATGAATAAATGTGCGACCCCCCCCCCCCCCCTCACACACACACACGCGCGCGTAACCACCACCACAATGTGTGGACTCACTAAGACGAGTAGAATGATTCCCTATATATGCATTAGAGTGTATATAATGATACACTGACTTTCTGATTTCTAACAATTTCTCACCCTATCGAACGGACACGAATGCCCCCTCCCTTGAGATTTCTAACTTGGTTTGGGCGTCACTGCCTTCTTTTTCAACCACCCATGATGCTCCCCTGTCTGTTAGAAGTGTCGTTAAACCCCAGTAAAAAATAAAACAATCATGGCCATCAACGCGGGATATTGTTTTTACTGGAAGAGTACAACAGTCCACGCCCATAAAATGTCCAGTTTAAAACATCGAATCTGCCAATTCGTTCGCTAAAGGTAAATAAGAATGCAATACACCCGATACACAGCTTCCTAAAGTTTACGGCAAAATACATCTAAATGATCTTAGTGCGTACATGCTTCTCCCACCCTCGGAAAGTGCTGCCCAATAAATATCAGTTTTACCCAGTGCGCTGCTCAAACACTTACAGAATACACTTCTAGCAGTGCACCCCCTATAATTTAAATTGGTGGTGGTCGGGTGTGGGGGAGTCGGAGGGGAGGGGGCGTACTTGTTGTTTATCCACACAATGGCGCTTCACTTGGGTGGCATGTGTCTCGTTTTGATTCCCGTTTTTTATTTTTTCTTCTGTAATATTTCGGTAGTGTACCGAGTAAAATGTAGCAGCTCTCCGTAAGGGAAAATACACCAGTGATATTTACTGGGCAGCATATCTTCGTAAGGGTAAATTACTCCTGTGATTCGTGGGTACTCCAGGACATGAAGTAGTGCTTAGTGCTCGTTTACTGTTTTAAACAGGCTCCGTTTTACTGTTAAAATGTAGGAGCCATTCATCAATGCTTGTGTGGAAGTTCTCCTCTAAAATGGGTATAAACGATTGACTAAACTTGACTTTATCTCCATGTTGCGGTCACGATTACCCATTGTGCAGAAATATGTGACCTTAAACACCAATAAATAAATAAATAAATAAATAAATAAATAAATAAGTAAATAAATACTCCAGTGATATTTTCTGGGCAGCACCTTCTGGGATTGAGGTGGGTGGGTGGGGGGGGGGGGGTAGGGCTGATACAGCATTACTTATTAGAGGGTGGGAGACGGATGTGTGCATTGATATTATTTAGATGAATCGCTATTTTTGTGATGTATAACGGCGGGATGGGGAAGACATCCAGGGGCAGGTCATGTGGTAGTCTTCAGTGAACCTCTGTGGTCTATAATGGCGCGATAGGGAAGATTTCCAAGGGCATGTGGGAAGTCTTCAGTGAACATCAAGTATTGGATTTTATTGAAAAGTGAGTTAAGGGGTCGTCCAACCTAACTTTGGTCAATTTTTTGATATTTTTCCCAATGCCTCAGAAACAGATAAGAGAAGTAAGGAAAGGCAAATTATATATCAAAATAATGAGTAAAGTGCATAGAAAAGGTACATATATTTTTTTTCAGGAAAAAAAGTGAATTTTATGATTTTGAAGAAGATTAATTTGCAAATGGCATAAGTAACGAACCGGTAAAACCACAAAATAATCGGTAATTCGAAAGCCTTGTCCTCAATATAATGATAACATACTACAGACTCGGAGAAAGCATTTTTTTGACACACACTCTGGTGGGTTTTGACGTTTGAATGTAATAACACCAACACAAATTTTTGATGTTCCGGATGTGGCCATGTTTCAACGATGTTTTTCCGGTCATGTGATTACGATGTGGTTCTTGCAGAAATACTCAATTTGGGCAATCGTAAGAATGCAAGGACGTGATCACGCCCTTTATTTGTTCGAGACAATGTATGAGCGTATTTGCAAACAGGTGACAGCAAGTACTTGAGCTGTTAATGTCATAACTGCAAAATATGGTTCGAAATTCCCTCTCGTGTTTACAGGCCGTCTGAACTTTTTTGTTGACAAAAAATCTGAATTATTGCGCACTAGAAAGACAACATGAACCACTTGTAAAAAAAATAACCGAGTGTATAAAATCGGGACGATACACATAAAATAAGGCAATATTCATAACAAAGTAAGCAGAATGCTTCAGAAATCACTTTTTCACGAAGTATATTCCAAGTGACCTGGAACTATATTGAGCGTGTTAATTTCCCACTGTCGCTACGAAGTTATTTACGTCCTAGTAACCATGGAATTTGAAGGCGGGTATGTTTGATGTCTGCAAAGGACCGATTGAAGATGGGTTGAAAATGATGCATTCGTGCTTTTAAATAAGGTGCGCTTGGACGATGCTGAGAATTTAGTTTTTTCTTCCAACCAACCATAGTAATACAAGCGTCGATCAGTGTCTTTTATGATCGTTTTACACTGACAAATGTGACAAATCTCCTTCACGGGAAACCCTCCCTCAATTTGCATATCATCACAATAAACATAACCGCGTGGCCGTGTGGTCAAAACCGAAACGAATTATCGAATGCACGGTCAATATTAGCTGCAATTGGCTTTTAAATAAATGAAATACACGAAATATTCGCAATTTCTTCATTATTCATGCCGAGTTACTTTTTAATCAAACCACATGCGTTCAGTTTCGTTTGTCGGTATCAAACTGATATTGTTTGTGGTAATTAAACAGTACGAGAAGGCGAAGGAAGCCAAATATTTTTACATCATCTATTATTTAATTCAAATTGATAATTTCTTTTATTTAACTGAAATTATGAACTGATAAGTTGGGTGTGTTGCGATTATTATGCCCCAGACCTGGAACTTAGTGAAAGTTGGAAAATCAAAGGTGCATCTAGGGCCGTGCAGTGGTGACCCCCTGTCCTCTTAATCTTACCCATTCATCATTGCATGTACCAACATTCCCCCTTGTATCTCAACCATTGCTACTCCAATTTGAAGGATATTTGGTTTTGTGATCGAGCATCATGGAGAAACAATACCTGTGTAGCTGCTGTAGCATGTGTTTCTTCCCACATTTTTTCAGAGTTGTGGTACTTTTTCACTCTTTTGAGTTAGAAAATTTTGTTTATAACTAGTTGATTTGTTACAATTTGTTGCAGAGTGCCTGCTAATACCCTCAATTGTATTGCTACAGAATTTTCTTGTGAAGATTTTGTTCGTATTACTTATCAAGCAAAAACCTAATGAATATTCTGTATAAAGCCACCAATCTGATGTTTGACACTTTTATTGGAGCTGTTTTGAAGGCTTATGGAACTCAAAATGTTGATTATGGCAGGACTTTTCTATTCACCCATTAATCGATAAATTAAGTGTTATAGTTGGAAGTAAGAAGCATGAAAGGTCCAGAACTAAAGCTCTAAAAAGAATGTTTTGCAATGTAACATGATTTTTGCAGATACACTTATTTGGAGGTTTACCTGTCTGATAGTGTTTGGAACATGTGTGGCCAGGATCTTCAAAAAGAAAAAAGAGTTAAACTTTGAGAAAAAAGGCATATGCCTTGAGTGCCGGAGGTAGAGTCATACAAGGAAGAGAGTCCCCCCCCCCCCCCCCAAATTTTCTGTGTCAAATGGAGCTCACTTGTCATCTTTTGGGGATTGCTTTGTGTACTGCGTTCTTGAAAAAAATATGTGAGACCCTCTGGATGTGCCCTTCTGATCTCAATATGTCAATAAGCCTCCTTGGGGAAAGTACATGCAATAATGGTTATGTAAGGTTGATTTGATGTTTTTTGAATAACAATGTACTTTTAAGTACATTAGATGGTTTATTGCAGTGACAGGTTACAGTTACCCTTATTTCTTCTTCAACAGATATCATGAGTGTATTGGTGTCCAAGAGTTAAACAAAGCTAATATACTTATTGATAAACCAGACAAATTTAACAATTTAATCACTATCAAATTGATGCATGGGATAAAAGGGGTTACAGTGCAAGGGGTTTGTAAATATATTTATTCAACTACAATGTATGACTTTGCAGTGCATTCTACATAGGAGAATATCATATTTATTTTCTTTCCAAACCATTACAGTAACACATACATCTTGATATTGGGAGACACTCTTTTGTCCTTCCATACTTCTTCTGCTGGACTCCTTCAAGTTGACCTTTGTTGAACTCCCCAAATCAAAACATAAACAAAAGAAAATGTCTGCCTTCAATCAGTGAGCACTCCACTTATAACATTTGGTCTCAATCTTCATTACTTTCATGAATTAGGAAAAGATTTCTTCGAGTATGTACTTAAATGTTTATAGAATACAGCTGTTATTTTATTTTGAGGTATTTTATTGTAAAAATTTTGTTCTCTTACTTATGCCATAGCAGACTTTCAGGTGGTGCTATTTTCACATGGCAGCAGTTCCATGGCAAATTTCAGTTTCCACATGTTCTATGTTTCATTCCAAGCATTTTGGTATATAATTTATTGGGGTTATTCATTTTGGGCCTTTTTTAGACTTGAAAGAAAATTACATGAAATTTGACCAAAGTTAGGTTGGACGTCCCCTTAACAGAACTCTGAAGGGCCGGATGTGGGACTGGGCAGCATTCCTGTCTTGTCGGTTAGGTGAGAATTTGTTCGAACTCAGAACCTGGTGTATCGTAATCTATCGCACACTGCTACTGAACAAAAGACCTAGCGAGATGAATTCTCGAAATTTCGAGATATTAAGTCGAAATTTCGAGATAAAACGTCGAAATTTAGACTTTCTGAGTCTGAGAATTATTTTTTATCATGTCCCTAATACGCTTCCGAAGGTCTCTCTATCACACAAGTTTTTATGTTTTTTCTGGGTTTTTTGCTTTTTATTTGCATGGCTGTATATTTTCATAATTAGCAGTTGACAATATTTCAGTCTAAACCCCCAAACCCTCACCCCAACAGCCACACAAATATATTAAACATCAAAGACCACTCTGTTCTAGAATCATATATCTGATTCATTCTCTTTGAAAACATATTTTCTACAATTTCACTTTTTTGTCAGAATGGATGCCTGTGGGGCTTAAAACTAAATTTGCAGCATAAACATTGCACCATAGAATCACTAACTGATGGTTTTAGGCATTCTAACAGTGTTATGAGATACCACAGTAGCAGTACTTGTCATACTGTTGGAAAAATCTGTGTTTTATGTTTTTGTCACTGCCATACCAATGACTCCAGGTGCCTTAACTGAGAAAACTAATGCTTTTTTTCTTAGAAAAATTGCAAAATATTCATCCAACACAATGTGAAATGTCTTTTGAAGAAACAATGTATTTTATAAATTATCCCAAATGGGAAATTTCATATCACAGGAGATTTGTTTTGTGTCAACATCAATTAATTTATTAATCATATCATAGTTTTTTATGAAAAGGGGCATACGGGGGGGAGGGGGGTTACATTCAGGGCTATATTTGTTACCATCTGTAGGAAGAAAAAAATTTGGCATCAATTCGTCGCCTGAGTGCTAGAATGTTCTATGTCCCCTATGGGACATAGAACATTCTAGCACTCAGACGACGAATTGTTGGAATAAAAAGGCACTGTCCTTTGATATAGGTGAAATTTATAGCTGCAAACCCTGTTTTTGAAACAAAATTTGATATTCATATTGCTTTGAGGAGGATAGAACACTATTTCTCTTGCCATGTGATTAATTGAGACAGATTTTTTTTCCAAAATATGATGTGCTGGTGCAGATTTTAGTTTTATTTTGGGATCAGGGTAGTTTTCAAAGAAAGCTGTGAATTCTCATCCCTCTCAGCATACGTATTAGGTTAATGGCTAGAAAAGTCTTTTGAAGGCAGCTTTTAAGTCCATTTGACAATGTTTGGACACTTTTCTTGAAAAGAACAAATTCCCATGTTTTTGACTCAACAGAAGCCAAAAGTTGAATTCTAATGCAGAAATGGCTCTTTTATCTCATGGAAGTGGTAAAATGTAACATTGGTGAGGGTTGGGCATAATTATAGGTACCGCTACAGTAAATATTGGAATGACACTAACCTGCCTTGAAATGTTGCACTCGGAAATGATGCAATCTCTAGAAATAAGCAGCCTTGGGAAAACATGTTGTTTCAATAAACATTTGAAACATTCTTATGACATCTTGCATTATTGTTGAATATTCCATATAATAATGAGGGTAATTTGATGAAGGGCAAAACTTGACAAAGATATTTGAATGCCAAAATTAAAATGATGCGATCATATTTTTTTCGCTTGAACGGTATAATGGGAAAATAGTTAGTGCTGTTTACCTAGAATTCACACCTAAAAAGTATATTACAGCTTAGGGTCCAAACCTCAAAATTATATTACAACCTTAGAAATGTTAAAAAATTACAGTACAGCCTTAGGGTCCACAACTAAAAATTATATTACCGCCTCAGAGTTACAACTTTGGATTAACCTCTTACCTCATATGACTGGCTGATGGCACATTCAAAAAGCAAGAATTGGAACGTTTTTATTTTACAGATTTGGTTTCGGTACAGTATAAGGATCAAACCTTACAGTTAAAACTAGACGTCCTGTCACGAACTGTGCGCTTATCTAGACTTAATTGCGCGTAGGAATTGCGCGCAATTGCCATATCGAATGTCACCCAAAGCACGGCAGGTTTTCCTGGTTACCCACAACAAACACAGGCAATGTTTCTGCCAATGGACCTCCGGTTTATCCGGAGGTCAATTGGCTGAAACATTGCTTGTGCATAGGCCACATGTACAGAATTTAATAGTCTTATTATGGTCATAGCGCGTAGATTAACGCGCAGATCAACGTGCTATTTGTGCGCATTTCATGACAGGACTTCTAGTTTTAACTGTAGTTTTGGTTTGGATTTTTGCGTGTTAACATAAAGTAAACAACGCTTTTGGCTCTATAACATGAGGAAAAACCCTATAGTTTGTGGGACACCACTCACCACAAAAAAGCCCTGTCTGTAAATATCTTCATCGGGTTCAGGCTTACTTTCCTTTGATCATTGTTAGGGGTTTTAGATCAGTTGCTAACCTTATTGGATCAATAAAAAACATAAATTGGGGATAAACAAATGAATAAGGTTCATCTAATCCATGTTGTGTTCTCATTATCACATGTTTTATATTTATTTATTGGTGTTTAAGGTCACATACTTATGCACAATGGCTTATCGTGACCGTGACAGTTTTACGGGTGGAGGAAGCCGGAGTACCCGGAGAGAACCACCGAGCAACGACGAGCAGCTGTCAGCTCTCCAACATCGTAACTCTGAACTCTGCACCGCAGCACAGGCAGGGATAGATTGGTTGAAGACATGCGCACCATCGACGTGCAGTACGCCTCTGTACACAGCGTCATCGTGCCCCCATGTAGGCAATCGGGGTGAAGTGTCTTGCCCAAGGACACAACGCGGTTGCCGCAGGTGGGATTCGAACCGAGGACCTCTCGGCTTGCAGCCTGCACCTCTACCAACTGAGCCACCGCGCCCCCATCACATGTTTTTCCCTTAATCCTTTTCCCAACGAATCGCCAGCATCCTTCCGCGTAATATGCAAACTGAGCAGTTGAAAAAATTAAATTTTTCAAAATATTTCAACAAAACCATATCATGTGACCCCCTCATTGGAACGAGCTCAATGAGCTCGTTCCAATGAGGAGTCACATGATATGGTTTTGTTGAAATTTTTTGAAAAATTAAAAAAAAATGATATTTAAAATAACAAATTTTGAAATCGTCTGCATTGGGTAAAGGGTTAATGACATGTTCATTGGAAGAGCCAATAAGGAAGGAAATGGCATCACGATATATTCGCCCTTTTAATTACCAGATATACAAAGTGATGGAAGTCCATATGGTCATTAGCTCAGTTCTCCCTCCGTTATTAGTTTAATTCTTTACCCAACGTAAAGGCCGAAACTGGCCAGCGCTATTCACAAAAGTCTCCAATTAAGTTTCATTATTTTTTCAATTTTTGTCTCAAAACATAGGTTATGACCCCTCTTTGGAGCGAGCTCGTCAAGCGATGTTGTAACGGTATGCTGGTTGTCTAGTAGAGCCGTATAGTACTGACGATGTGTACCCTGTTGGTGTACTGTTATCCTTGGTACTACACATCCACTTTATGATTTTCACTGTTCCATGGTTACTATGGATAGTATGTGCCTACCTTCCTACGTCTTGTCCAAACGTCTTGGCTTGCTCTTCTATATTTGGCTCTTCATCTTCGTCTCGACACTTCCGGTTTGTTAGTAAATATGTTGTCATAATCCTCTGTATAGTCCATTTGTAATGGGTGTGTGTTCCACCATGCGTCCAGCAGCTTTCAAATTTTTTCGCTTTCGCATCTTTTGCTTCGACGACGTGGTTTGGTAAACTATTCCAATTATTAATGACACTTGATGTGAAGAATTTTTGTCTCTGTTCTTTTTTAGAATGCTTTTTCTTATCTTGAATCGGTGACCTCTCGTTGATGAGATGCCAGGAGACAGGTTGAACAGTTTGGCTGTAGCCCTAGCGTCATATATGCCATGGATTATTTTATATCTTACCCCCTACAAGTATCTGGGAATTTGATTCGTTCAAAGACGTCACATGCAGGCATATAAAACCATATACTGCCTGTCAACATCAATATACACTGACAGCTATGGGTAATCTCCCCTTTGTTCATTGATTATTCAAAATAGCGACAGCCGATAAATGCTTCAAGTTGAAAGATTGAGTGTTGGAAGCCCATATTTGGTCTGAAGTGCAGGTTGGGCAACTTAAAAGGCTTCATATTCTGTGGATGTGTGTCATGTTACCTTCGAAATGAAACTGTTTGGTATGTATGAATTTGCCTTGTTACAATTTACAGGCACTCTCCCATAAATTGTAACAAGGTAAAGACACGTGAACACATTGTGAGAATTCTCTCTTTTAATTTTGATCCCTGGTGTTATTA
Source organism: Pictodentalium vernedei (assembly GCA_031216915.1). NCBI lineage: Eukaryota > Metazoa > Mollusca > Scaphopoda > Dentaliida > Dentaliidae > Pictodentalium > Pictodentalium vernedei. The sequence continues at coordinate 880,283,151 of CM062297.1, read as the reverse complement.
GTTCTGTGCATCGATGCAGCAGTCAGTAAGATATATTCGTTACACAGTTTGTTGGTGGCCTAATATGGTATATATGGCGTCAGTTAATTCCATCGCTCGAGTCCAATATGGAATTAACCGACACCACATATACCACATTAGGCTACCAACAAACTGTGTAACTAATAATATGTTTCCACCATATTCCCTCTAAGTCTTCTATACTTCAAAGTTGACAATTTTAGCTTCTTCAGTCGTTATACTATATCACACTGTGTATATACAAAGAATATAAATTCACGACTCTTGTAATTGTGTATTTACAACCAACATACCCAGGACATCGCCGAGAGGTATCTGGAAGGGGTGGGGTTGACCTCCATAATTCTTTCAAATGGGATATTTTCGTCGAGATTGGATGAAACTTTCTTGGTCGAGACTTTCTTTCACGACAAGATTTCGTAATTGGACTTAGGTCGATCCTACAATCGGAGGTCAGTAATACCGGATTCGGCTCACACGCAGACGGTCCAACAATCGGAGGTTTGCAATACCAGATTTGGCTCACACACAGACGGCCCTACAATCCTCTGATGTCTGTAACACAAGATTCAGCTCACACGCAGATGGTCCTACAGTTGGAGGTCCGTAATATCAGATTCGGCTCAAACGCAGATGGTCCTACAATTGGAAGTCTGTAATACCAGATTCGGACTGTTGATGTCTCAGCTCGACCAATTCGGTTCTACAATCGGAGGTCTGCGATGCTAGACTCGGAATGTTGATGGCTCAGCATGACCAATTCGGTTCTTGACTAATGAAATAAGAACTTGTATAACAACTACCACATGTATATTATTTATCCACAATTAAATTTTCAAGAAGTGTTTAGTTTTAATTTACTTTTAAAATGTCCCGAGCTGGCCAATATTCCTAATCTATTATCAAAACATGCCTTCCAGGAAGAAAAACATTGATATTGCAGATACCATAGACATCAGCAAGAGTCAGGAACTTGCACGGATGTCTACTGGATCTGAATACATTGAGCAATCATTGGGTGGGTGTTTGAGGATTTTTCGGACTGTGCAGGGTCTCCCCGCCATAAAAAAATTAAACTGAACTTTGAAGTGAAGCCTTCTGATGGCATTTGAGGTAAGTCTCCACTTTTATTTTACCATTTACCCAATGTAACAGCCAAAACCGACCAGCGCTATTCTAAAAAATCGTCAATTAATTTTCATTATTTTTTCATTTTTTGTCCCCAAAACATAGGTTATGACCCTCATTGGAACGAGCTCATCGAGCTCGTTGAAATGAGGGGCCATAACCTATGTTTTTGAGACAAAAATGAAAAAAATATTTGTTATTCAGGAATTTGTTTTCCAAGTGTTGTCTGATTTTCCTGTTAGGTAAAGGGTTAAACGTCAAAAATACAGATGCGTGAGTTACAATCGTACAACTTTCACGTGTGATCTGTCTGAAGGTACCAAGCACAGCATGGAGCACAGATGGCTTCCAAGTTGTCTCAGTGGGCTGTGGATGTGTCCATTGTATGAAGCACAGATTGGAGCACAGATGGCATCAACGTTGGCTAGGCTGGCTGAGGAAGTGTCCATTGTATGAAGCACAGATTGGAGCACAGATGGTATCTAAGTTGTTTCAGTGGGCTGAGGAAGTGTCCATTGTACGAAGCACAGTTTGGAACACAGATGGCTTCCAAGCTGGATCAGTGGGCTGAGGAAGTGTCCATTGTATGAAGCACAAATTGGAGCATAGATGGCATCAAAGTTGGTCCAGTGGGCTGAGGAAGTCTCCATTGTATGAAGCACAGCTTGGGGCACAGATGGCTTTGGATGCCATTCGATATGGCAATTGCGCGCCATTCCTAAGCGCAATTAAGCCTAGACTAGATAAGCGCACAATTCGTGACAGGACTTATAGTTTTAACTGTAGCAACAACGGAAATTTGTAATTAATGAAGAAATTAATAAAAGCGGATAGTTTCATAGACGATTGTCTATGAAACTGTTCTTCGGAATGTCATGTATTCTTCCGAATACTGGAGACAGCCTGACATCTGAATAGTTTATAATCGCTAACTGCTCGAGACAATGGGGAGGTAGACCCACCGCTGGCTTAAGATAATTCAACATTGTTCTGTTCTTATCTAAGGCACGCAGTCGTCGTCATGCTGGTGAGTGGAAGATATAATCCTCTGGTCGGTCGAGTAAAATTAGTGGCAATCTGACTTTTCCAACGGGCCGAAAGGAACGGAGCGTTGAAAAAGCCGCTCAGATAAAACTTCGTTAAATATACTACTCAAAGGTTGATAAGCACCAAATATTTGACACATCATTGTGAAATTTGCTTGTAACATATTTTCGATATTTTGGCGGATATAATTGAGGAATGTATTGAGATGGTCCCCAGTGTTTACATTAGCTCTCTTGACAGGCAGAATGTTCGTGACAGTCATGGAAAGCATGTACCCCTTGATTTTCATGATGTTTTCGTGTACTGTCTACATGTACATGAGATGTGTAGGGTATTCAGTCTTCATTTCAACACAAACCCTTGTGATTTAATGATTGAATATGGCAAAGGCAAATGTAAGAAGACATTTGGCTGAAGCAAGAATGTTGCGGGCTGTAGGGATGGTGGCGCAAGGGGCTAACCATCGTCAGGTTTGTGAAGCACTTGGTGTGCACCAAACGGTGATCAGCAGAGCCTGGGCAAGATTTCTGCAGTATGGCACACCAATAAGACGGCATAGTGGTGGCAGAGACAGGGCAACATCTGCAGCTGAAGACAGGTTTTTGATCATTCAAGCCCGTAGGAACCGCTTTGCCACAGCAACCCAGCTTCGCAGTGACCTTCAGAATGCATCCGGGGTAAATGTTTCGATGCAGACTGTCCGAGCAAGGTTGCACGAACGTGGTCTCCGACCAAGAAGACCATGTATTCGCATTCCGCCATCCCAGAACCACAGCCAGGCACGATCGATATGAATGGGCCATGGACCACGTTGGATGGACTAGAGAAGATTGGCGACCTGTCTTTTTTACAGATGAGTCAAGGTACTGACTTGACCACACAGATAGGCGTTCTAGGGTATGGAGAAGACCAGGAGAGCGATTCCATGCAGTCAACATTGCTGAGCGTGACCGCTATGGTGGAGGGTCAATCATGGTCAGGGGCGGCATCAGCAGGGATGGACGTACAGAGCTCTGTGTCCTTGAACATGGTACATTGACTGCACAGCGGTATATTGATAAGATCCTGGATGTCCACGTCAGATTGTATGCAGGTGCCGTAGGTGATAGATTCATTATGATGGACGATAATGCCCGTCCCCATGTTGCCCATGCTGTCGGGGAGTACCGACAGAGGGAGGGGATTGAGCGTATGGACTGATCAGCAAGATCCCCTGGCCTCAATCCAATCGAACACGCCTGGAATGAGTTGCAGCTTGCAATTTCAGCCTGTCCAGTCCAGCCAAGAAATGTCCAGGAGCTTGGTGCCATGCTGGTCCAAGAATGGAACAACATCCCACAAAGGATCACCAGGAACCTGAGTGGGAGCATGAGAAGGCGTTGTCAAGCAGTAATTAACAGTGATGGGTCTCATACTCGATATATACCAGTTCGCTCTATCAACTTTTTGGCAAATTGAAAAATTTTCTCTTTTACCAATAATATCCCTTTTCCATGGTTATCGTATCCAAAAGCTAAAAATAATGTCAAACACAAATAAAATCTTAATTTCTGTACTTAAATCATTAAAGATATAATTAAATAAAATATATACACTTTTCATTACAATATTTCAACTAAAACGTAAAACAGGTAGTTGGATATACTTGGTGCTTAGCAAACTTTGAGTTGTATAATTAAGTCGCGTCGATGTTAGATTTTTGTGTTGAAACTATTGGAACCCAAGAAGTCTTGGTGTACTGGTATAGAAGCTGACGTCCGACTGGTGTGGTGTGATATTAAACGATGTCGTTGCATTTTAAGCTCTGAGAGCTTACTTGAACTTTACATAATAAACGACTGAAGAAACTGAACCCACGAGTTCCAGTGTGTTTGTTGATTTCCCAATTGTTCTGCAGTGGCTGCCATTTTAGAATAGAAACTGTTTGCCACAAACACAAACTTAACTTTCTACCTTTGCCGTAAAACAAAGGAGTCGCCCCCAAAAGACGCCATTAGATTCCTAACCTAGACGATCGTTAAGGCCTTGTAATAATGGGGCAACAGTCTCTGTTTAGGGGAAAACTGTCCTCTATGTCACTACCCCTCGCACTTCACTGCCGCCACTGTCTCTGCATGACAAAGTGTTTGAAAAGACAAATTTATTTTTAGAAGAGTTAAGTGTGAAACACTTGGCATGGACATTGGACGTCGTCTAACTATTCCCCTTCTACAGATGACTTACCTACTGGACGTTCACATACATAAAAGTGTGAACTGGTTGGTGGAGACGGAATTATCTTCGCCACATGCAGTTTATCCGTTGCTAAACAGGCACCGGACAACATCAGGTTGGTACTGCTGGGATTGCTCATTCCTTGAGTTTTGTTACCCCAGTGTCTGAAATGGCAAAAGTAAGGATACGGTTCTAGTGTTCTAATTTGGACAATAGACAACATACATGTACATAGAAGCATCAAGGTGGGCTTTCCTTATTCAGGAGTAGTCAATACCCCACCCCACTCCACTACGGGCACCAGGGCTGTAGGAAGAATTTCGAACAGAAGGGAGCACGGTCATGTACAGGAATTAAATACAGATATATATCCTTGATGGTTCATGTGTCCAAGAGGCATGAATACAATACAATACACAAAGTTATTCAGGGACAGATCAGGACTATTTAAAATACGCTCTAGCCTTGGAGCCTATTTTTTCAATTCATGCGCCAGATTTCAATTTACGGAGTCACACTTCTGTTTGTAACACACACTGCAAGTATGTAATAGCTCTCATCATTTTCATTTAGTACACCATAGCAAACATTAATCTTCACTGTGGTTTCTAATCAAGTCTTGGCTGCCCATTTAGGCAGCCAAGACTTGATCAGAAACCACAGTGAAGATTAATGCTTGGTAATTAAGACTTGAAGTATTAACTTAAGCACTCTACAACAATGATTATTTATTTATTTATTGGTGTTTAAGGTCACATACTTATGCACAATGGCTAATCGTGACCGTGACAGTTTTACGGGTGGAGGAAGCTGGAGTACCCGGAGAGAACCACCGAGCAACGAGGAGCAGCTGTCAGCTGTCCAGCATCGTAACTCTGAACTCTGCGCCACAGCACAGGCAGGGTTAGATTGGTTGAAGATACAACAATGATAAATGATAATCATTTATCTGATAACCATAGAGTATAACAATCGTTGTATATACTTGAAGTATATACAACGGGTGTTGTATATAATTATAATTTATGCGAACGACCTCTGACCTCTTTCAATTCCATTTTCATTCATTCATTCATGAAACATCGTTATATCACAGGGCAGGTTTTAATTGTACGCTTATTGCACTTTGTCAAAACCTCTGATGGTGTCATTTCTTATTTATTTTGCTTCAATAAAGGCAACCTAAAATTTTGCTTCAAAACATTGTAGAAATTACTTGAATGTTAATAGTAATTAGTATGCGGCGACTGCGAACTATTTATAGTCACGGCCTCGATCAAAAGTACTCGCGGAACTGCGCTAATTAAAAGTTCGTCTGCTCTACCTGAAAAAAAAACACTTCGTAAAAATTGTAAACAAACGCAAAATTATTTGTTATATTGAGACTACAGCATAAAACACGGAAGAAAACTGGAACTATGTCAAAAAAAGAATAACTCTACTGAAACACCGTTTTGTTACTGCTAATAAAATAGTTGAAATTTATTTTGCTCCAGCGCAGTTACATGATGCAAGAAGTGCAATCGCACTTTACAATCGCCGTCATCGATTTTGTAATGTAAGGGACACAACTCTATGCGTCTTGTCCTATTTCTTTTGTCTCGTAGACTGGTTTTCTTTGGAGGCCCGTGGGAAGCATATATAAGTCGGGTAGACGCACGAGACGGGTGTCTGTTTGTTATCAGATAAAAACAATAAACATATAGTGTGTTTTTATATCTGTGTTATACAACTCGTTGAAATATGGTTTATTTTTTCTCGGCGAAGCCTCGAAAAAATAAACCATATTTCAACTCGTTGTATAACATAGATATAAAAACACACTATATGTTTATTGTCTATATATATAATACATGTAAGAGTGTCTCTCTCGATTATCCATCGAAAGAATATCAAAATATGATCTGAGAAGTTATGCGCCAACTGAGAAGCCTATTTCTGAGATTTAAGAGCCAGGTCCTGATGTTTCAGAACCAAATACGCACTGGCGCATGCCCAGGTCGGTCCCTGAGCCTATTATCGCTAGAGTAAATTCAGAACATGTTAAACATTCGATATAAAAGATTAATTTACTGTTTTTATATTGCGTTGGCAATCTATACTATTTAAAGAGCAGTGACTGCTGGTAAGATATAAAGCAGGCGACTGAACAATCACTCTCCTAATTAAGATTTTGCGATAATTAAAAATGCAGGAGGGCGATTTTAACCCCTTGCCTAACATTACAGGCCAAACAGGCCAGCACTACACACGAAAATGCGGGGACCACGCATTTTTTAAAAAAAAATATTTTTGCTCCAAAAACATAGCTTATGGTTCCTTATTGGCACTCATCTCATTGAGCTCGTTCCAGGGAGGTGTCAAAAGCTATGTTTTAAGCAAAAAATGAAAGATTTTAATTATGCGAGAAAATGTTTTGCAAGTATTGCCGCTTGTTGTGATTGAAATGCAAAATATAACTGGATTCTCAGGCACAATTTCCACATATAATGTGGACGAGTGATTAATTGCTCTCCTTGTGAAACGTTTAGAAGAGCGATATCGAGTGAGAGAAGTCACTCTCCTTTCTCTGCAGTCCCTGACAGTGCATCCCATTCAATTTTAATTATTTCAAACTTAATATGTTCCTTTATTTGTCGTGTAACAGCAAGCCTCTCTCATAGCAGTTGTTAACAAGTTACCTCAATTAAGTGTTTTCATCCATTGTTTATTTAAGCTCTACTCAGTTAGCTACCAAGGCATCCGATTAAGATGCGGTGAAAACTTACTTTAATTTTTATATCCAGCAAACCTATTGTGACATGGCTCATTTATCCCTTTACCTAACGAATAGGCAACATACGCCCAATATGCAAATTCAACAGCAGAAAAAAATACTAATTTTCAAAACATTTCAACAAAACCATGTCATGTGACCCCTCTTTGGAATGAGCTCGTCTACAATAATACATAGAGGATATGGAATGAGTGTTTTTCTCATATAATATTTATGAAACAAGTCTAAGAATTTTCCGTTTGGGCGAGCAAAAACAGAAAATTCAGACGAGTTTCATAAATATTATATGAGAAAAACACTTATTTCATATTCTATTTATCATATGACACACATAAGCACAAATTAACGACTTAGTATGACTTTTTAACCCTTTACCTAACATGTGTTGCAGACGACACTTGGAAAAAACATCATCATATAACTAAACATTTTCATTTTTTGCTTCTAAAACATTGATTATGACCCCTCATTGGAATGAGCACGATGCGCTCGTTCCAATGAGAGGTCATAACCTATGTTTTGGAAGCAAAAGATGAACATTTTTCGTATATAGCACTGGCCAGTTTTGGTCGTTATGTTAGGTAAAGGGTTAATGCAATGTAAACCAACCTAAGTAGGACAGATAATGTAAATTTTCCGTACTCAAATTATGCAAATGTGACCCAGTTGTATTTTGTTCAGCCAATCAAACTGTCCATATTTGAAATTGACCAATGAAATCTTTCAACCCCAATTATGCAAATTATGAAAATGTGGTCCAGTTGCATTTTGTTCAGCCAATCAAATTGTCTAGTTTTGAAATTGACCAATGAAATCGATGGAAGGCTTTATTTATCACTGATTAATATGAAAGCAAAATATCAAATGTTTTAAAGTGAACAAAACGGACGAGTCATATGATAAATTCTGATATCGGTGAAGGGATTTATTCTGATATATATAACGTTGATCAAAAGTAAGAGTTTATCCCTTTACCTAACGAATAGGCCACATACGCCCACGTAATATGCAAATTCAACAGCTGAAAAAATACTATTTTTCAAAAAATTTCAACAAAACCATGTCATGTGACCCCTCTTTGGAATGAGCTCATCTAAAATAATAAATTCTGATATCGTCTGCATTGGGTGAAGGGATTTCTTCTGATATATATAACGTTGATCAAAAGGAAGAGTTCAATTATATGGATTTTCAAAACGTTACTCTCTGCTTCATTTTATTGGGAACTCCCATGAGCTATTGCTGTTATATTATATCTCATGTGACTTCCTTGCATTCTGATTGGCTGAAAGATGATACCCTATTCCATGCAGTTTGCATCCACAGAACTGACCAGCCACTACACCCAGGCACTACACGTTTTCTATTTTTAGCACACTTTTATATCAGTTTTCTTTTCATACTGGGCAAATAAAACTGATCAGGCTAAATTTAAAAATCGATTCACAGAGGAACAACATCCACAAAATGACCCGGAAAGAAATCCTTGTGGAAAAATGTATCGCTTTTCCATTGTCAAAGTCACATTTTTCGAGGCGTTCATTTTATTCCTTGAGAAGATGATCCATATCTTGTTTCGAAGAGAATGATCCACACCTGGGTACAACTTTCATGAGAACACGTCCGGATATGAAAAATCGTTTGTTTTCGCTGCTCATATTATTTCGATACTTAATTGTATGTTTTGGGCAGTAAACAAATAAATGATGGAATTCAATTGAATCTTCAGAGTCTGTATCCCGTACTGTCCCATTCGGTAATGTATATGTGTGACAAATGTGTGGAAATTATCAAACTGTGGTGTCAAATTTCGAAAATTTTAGTTTTCATTCGCGAGTTGCGCGATTCTAGAATACACAGTTCCGTTTGGGGGAAATGTTTTGTTTACCCTTGCCAACCGATTTAAAATCTGTCTTCTGCTTTTATCAGTAATCCAAGTTAGCCGTGTTTTGGAAGAAGAAAATGTTTTTTAAAAACTACATGGTATTTTTTCTATATAACGCTGGTTGGTAGGGCTGCTACCTTGGTAATAGATTAACAAATCGGACAGATGTTTTTCTTGATGGGTGTTCGATATAATATAAGGATTAGTGCATGTCTTGTCATTGACTATGCCCATATAGTGCCCAGTGAGGTGGTGTAGTTCCCTCCGCTTTGCGGCGGGAACTACACCACTTCACTGGGCACTATATGGGTGTAGTCAACTCCAAGCCATGCACTATTCCTTAAATACTGTTCAGATATCCAACAAGTCTAGTTGCTAAATGTTTATTGTTGTTAGACATTTGGAATACCGGATTCACTATTCAGTTGTTACCATCATCTTCAATGTGTCTTTGAATCATCAGCTGAACAGCAGTATTGCACAACAGATATCAATGGTTATTCATGGAACTCAAGATAGAACCGGAAGTAAAGCTCCCTACACAGACTTATGCACAGAAAACAGAATCTGCTAGAGCGAGCTGTGATGACTTTGGAGAGATCTCCCAGCAGAATCATGTGGGAGATGCTGAGATTTATGAAGTGAGCCACGGAAAGGGTGAAGAGCTCCACTGAAAGAGCTAGACTGACGTTGCAGAACTCATTCCTAAGAAAAATACAGAGCATACAGAACACCCTTGGTCGAAGCAGAGAAATTCGATTGAGCTCTCTCAGAAAAGCCAGTTACGTTGTGAAGAGCTCCAGGGAAGAATTACACAAGAGTTGAACATACACCATTGTCCATATACTGTTGAAGGAGCAATGAAAACTCCTTGACGTCTACTAGAGATCCATGCAGAGTCTTGCTGAACTATCAGATAGGTGTTATAGACAAAATAATACAGCTATTGGATTGGAAGGAAGACATGGGATTAGCTATGACCATAGAGAATAGGGACATAAGTTTACTCTACTCCTGTTGGATGATATAAAAACATACAACGAGTGAATAGGATTAAGCCTACTTCACATGGAAACAGAAGAGCTGATAGTATGGCAGCATCTTATTTTGATCCGAGTCCCATATATACACAGACCCAATGAAGGAGTGTGGCAGCAAGCAATAGTTGAAAAGTTACACACACAGCAAATAGACTACCAGGAGAATCATCAGATACCAGTTGAAGAAGACAACTGATGAATCTCAGCCTTATGATGGGTTGATGTCCATCATGAACAATGAAATTCACTTTGACACATGCTGAAATCAATAAATGGACTGCTGAAGAAAAATCACTATAATTGACGGGTAGCCTGAAAGTGGCTGCACAACAGGTTTTTGTCAGTACTAAATGCACAGGATAGAAAGGATTACAGAAAACTTTTAACAGCATTGAAAAACTGTTTCCTCCCACCCATTTAGACACCGCTATATCGATCGGAACTGTGTGCATAGCATAGACAGCCTAATGAAACCTTGACAGAACAATTCATAAGATGCAAAGTTAGCTTGGCATATCCTACAGCAACACTAGAACTCCAAGACATTCATATCCTACAGCAGCACTAGAACTTCAAGACATTCATATCCTACAGCAACACTAGAACCCCATGATATATCCTACAGCAATACTAGAACTCCAAGACATTCATATCCTCCAGCAACACTAGAACTCCAAGACATTCATATCCTACAGCAACACTAGACCACCAAGATATTCATATCCTACAACAGCACGAGAACTCCAAGACATTCATATCCTACAGCAACACTAGAACCCCAAGGTATATCCTACAGCGATACTAGAACTCCAAGACATTCATATCCTACAGCAACACTAGAACTCCAAGACACTCATATCCTACAGCAAAACTAGAACTCCAAGATATTCATATCCTATAACAACACTAGAACTCCAAGACGTTCTAGCCCATGACACTTTCCGTGATGCACTGCAACAAGATCGAGATATGATGTGGAAGAAATAACAGTCAAGGCCAGTAAATCTGGAGGCAGCTATCCATATTGCTGTTGAGTTAGAAGCGTTTCGTTCAACAGAGCAATCAGACCATGTGAAGAGTTATCATCAAATCATGAGTTCAGAGAGTGAAATGGCAGAAATTGCAGAACAGTTAAAAAATGTATTCAGTAAAGTGATCTAAGAACTACAAGAATCAAAACAAAATAACAATAGTGCATCACAGCTTTAAAAGAATCAAATCTTAGGCAGGATAAGTTTAGCAAGAAACAGATCCCAGAAAACTGCTACAGAATCGTAGCAACAACAGACAATCAATCAAGTATAATTTGTTACAAGTGTGGGCTTAAGGGACACATTGTCCAGCATTGTGCTTCCCAGGGGAATCCTGCTTGCACCATTCAACAAATAAAGCAAAGACAAAAACATTTGAGAAGAGAAAGAAATTACCACTGTAGATGGGCTGACCTAATGAGTCAGGTCTTTATATACTGACTGAAATAAACAATAAGAATATATACAGCCTGACAGACACTGGAGCAACACTGAATATGGTTTCAGGAGAAACATATGATGACATGGAAAGAAGGCAGCACCCAGAGCTCACCTACACAGCTATGGAAAAACAGCATTTAAATTTAGAATTGGCAAAGGATAGCATGAGCAAGAGGCTGCAGTTGCAGAAATTTGTTTACCCGCCATGTTGGGATTAGACTTTCTACGGCAGCACAGTTGAGGCCTAGATATACCAGATAAGAAATTAGTGATGGCAGGCCAAGTGTATGATGCACAGATAAAAGGACGTATTGGAATTTGCTGGGTCACTCTTGTCGAGGCTATAAGCATTCCACCTGGGCATGACATATTGGTGCAGGATCATTGAAAAACTTTCAAGAATCATGAAATGTACCTGCATTGGGTTAATTGAACCTACAGAAGATTTGTCAGTAAAGCATAATGTACTGACAGCAAAAGTTTCAGTGAATCCCAAAGTGTCAGAAGGGAAGGTACTGGTGCGCTTGTTAAACCTTTGAATTGCCCAATTTAAAAATAATAATGTGAACTCTGCTGTCTTTATAATTTTATAATTTTCTATTCTAGGGGATGACAGGAAGAGAGCCACTGTGGCTATGTCATTACCTGTGTTTACATGCCAATTGTGTACCAAATATATGTATAACCTGTTTCCATGCATGTTTTCTGCGAATAAAATTACTTACTTAAACTCTACAGTGGAGGCACATGTTTTGTATAACAAAACAATTATAGGGAATGTAAACCCATTAGAGCTAGTGAATGAGGTCAGCTCTTCAGCAGAGCTTCATAGTGAGACCAGTCTGCCATTATACTTTCAGGATCTTTGGCTGGAAATATCACAGAATTTCACCCAGACACATGCAGGAAAAGTGAAACCATTGCTGCAGCAGAATGAGGATGTATTTGCTAAATCATTATCAGACTTGGGATGCATGGACAGAGTTCATCATTCAATAAACACCAGCAATGCAGCACCAATTAAACAGAGACTCTGAATGGTCGCCTTCATCAAAATTAAGAGATTGAAAAGATAGTGAAAGATATGTTGGAAAGAGGTTTGATCGAACTGTAGTGCTTGAATGGAAAAAGGATGGCACCCTTAGGTTTTGCATTGATTACCGGGCACTAAACAAAGTAACCGAAAAAGATGCTTATCTTGTCCCACATATAAGGGAGACACTTGATGCCTGGCTGGCATTGAGTGGTTTTCGATGGTGGGCCTTATGTTTGGCTATCATCAAGTGTTAATGGAGCCAAAGGATAGAACAAAGACAACATTAGCTTCAACTGAAGGCCTGTTCCATTTTAAGGTCATGCATTTTGACCTTTGTAATGCACTTGGGACATTTGATTGCCTGGTGTAGTCCATTTTAGCAGGGTTAACCTTTGAGAGTTGCTTGGTGTATTTAGATGACATTCTTATATTTGCCAGAACTTTCGAAGAACACTTGCAGTGGCTTGATGAGGCACTAAGGAGGTTACAGCAAGTAGGATTAAAGCTGAAGCCCAGAAAAGTCACTTTTTTAGGCATGAAGCAGAGTATCTTGGACATACTGTTTCAGCCAAAGGTGTGTCAACAGATCCAGCAAAGCTTGAAGCAGTCAGAGGTTTTTTTCAGGCTTTCCGGATATTATAGATGGTATGTGCCTGGTTATGCAGAGATAGCTGCTCCACTTCATAAACTGACACAAAAAGGGAGAAAATACAAGTGGAGTCTGGAATGTCAAGCAGCATTTGAAGAGTTAAATCAGAAGCTAGTAGAAGTTCCTATATTTGTTTATTCTAAAGTGGGGAAAATGTTCATATTAGACACTTATGCAAGCCAGCTTGGAATAGGCAGTGTACTTTCCCAACTGTTTGATGGGAAGGAGTGAGTCATGGCTTATGGTAGCAAAATGCTTTCTACAGAAAGGCACTACTGCACCACAGGGAAAGAACTACTTGCAGTAGTACATTCTGTCAAGCATTTCAAGCCATACTTGTATGGAAGAAGATTCCTTGTCTGGAGTGACCGTGGTGCTCTTCGGTGGATGATGAATTTTAGAAACCCCAAGGGTCAGCTTGCTTGGTGGTTAGAGCAATTAACAATGTTTGACTTTGAAACTGAACACCACCCATGGCGTGTCCATTGCAATGCTAACACTCTTTCCAGATTGCCATGTTTATAGTGCAGATAGAAAGAGAAACCAGATGATAGAGGTGCCAGCAAGCAAACTGTCAACATGATAGACTTCCAGCCTGAAGAAATATGTGACTTACAGAAAGAAGATAGAGATATTGGCACCAGTGGGTTGAAGAAGGAGACCAACCAGACTGGAGACAAGCCTTCCCATGAAGTCCTATAGTGAAGAAGTTGTGGAGTAAATTGCCATACTTGAGAATAAAAGATCACATGCTACTTGTAGAAGAAAAGAAGGAAGGTTATCCTCTACGGCATTGCAATGTCATGCCAAAAGACAGAATATCACAATGAATGCACATGACAACCCAACAAGTGGTCACTCAGGAATTGTGAAAACTACTGAAAGGATTAAGATCGTATACTATTGACCAGGTTTGAAAAATGATGCAACTGAGCATGTGGAAACATGCTCAGTTTGTGCGCCTGTAAAAATGCAAAAGAAGATAGTTTTCCAACAGGAACCCCAATGGAGCAGATGTAATGTGACATAATAGGTTCAACTGAACTGCAGACACACTGAGGGAATGCACATGCCCTAGCTGCCACAGACTATTTCACGAAATATACCGAATCTTATCTGATCAAGAATTTGGAAGCAGAGACAATAGCTAAGCTGCTTGTGAAAGAGATTTTTTTGTATTTTGGTGCCACTGGGCAGTTACATACAGACCAAGGAAGTCAATTCAAGAGCAGTCTGTGTCAGGAAGTCTGCACTCTGCTAGGGAGTAACCAAACCACAACAACAGCATATCCTCCATGGTCCAATGGACAATTCAAGCGAGCAAACAGGACTATTGAGGCAATACTGTCAGCATATTCCAAGAGAAAGGTGATAACTGGGACGAGCATCTATTCTATGCCATGAGTGCCTAGCGGTCAACAAAGCACTCCTCCACTAGCATGACACCAAACTATTTGATGATGGGCAATGAAGTGAACACACCCATTGACTTACAATATGGATGGCTCAGCATTGATATGTACGAAGATTGTACACAATGTAGTCAGGAAATGGCTGAAAGAATGGAGGACACACATGCCAATGCATGTACATACTCGGGGAATTAACTCACATGACAAAAGACAGACTACAGCCACTACATGGGTACAGATAGCTTGAACACAAGCGTCTCAGTCTGGCTATACACACCCATAAAAGTAGAAGGAATTCCATCTAAGTTCCAGAGATACTGGAGACCTTTTGACATACAGAAAAAGTTGACTGATATCACATACAAAATAACCGACACAAAATCAGGGAGAAGAAAAGTAGTGCATGTCAACCGACTTAGAAGGTAAAAGAAAGACAGGAAGATGACCCGGAAGTGGATAACGGGTCTCTGCTTGAACAAAATGAAGCCAACCCTTATGATATGCAGGACATTGATCTTACACAGATGGGTTTTGACCCTCAACCGCGGGTTCGTCAACTAACAATGAGACCTGCTTATCTAGATCAATATATTTGTTGTGTTTCCACCCCAACTCTATTCAGCAACAAAATAGCTCAAAGTCGTTTGTGTACTTTTGTCATTTCAGGAAAAATGGAAGGTGTCACAATATGTTAGAGATAGAAGTAGAGCTGGAGTAGCAAGGAACAAGGACAGAAAGTGGAGTCATTAGAACCAGTACAGAGAAAGAAGCTTCAGAAAGGATGATCAGAGGGAGTTGAAAGAAAGGAAAAGTGAAGATAAAGAGATGGATGAAAGAAGAGGCATGCATGGAAGAAACAGGGGGATGACATAAGGTAGCGTCACCGTGACACATCACGAAGTCCAGACAGAGAAAGACATAGAAATAGAGAAACAGTGTCAAGATGGAGTAACGTTCATGAATGGTGCAGAAGAGACAGGCATACCAGTCACACTCAAGTTGTGGAACAGTGCACTGAATCTAGAGAGAGCAGCGAAGTAAAGGATACCAGCATCAATATCGAACATAAATCAGGGGCCATGCAACCAGCAACAACAGCGGTTACACCTAAAAAACACAACTAGTCACAGCTGACTAGTTGAGAGTTCACCTAGTTTGGGTTCCCGAACTGACAATAGACTTGTCAACTAATGAAGATACTGTGGCCAGTACTGCTTCGGCACTGATGGCACTTACGGCTGATACCGCACCAATGATGCATGAGGTTGCCACTCCACCCAGAATGAAGAATGTAGTGAACACTACTCCTATTGGAGTACAGTATAATTTGCAACACATACGACACTTGATGATAACCGAAGAGAAAGTGGGAAAGGCTAAGCAGATGAGAAGAGAAGTGGTAGGAGAAATTCTGCTTGAAAAAGAGGATGTGCATCATCTAAATGACATTTTTAAACAGTAGTGTGCGTGACCGATATTTGTGACTTTTGTTTCCTGTCGGGCAATATGAAACGCATTCAGGTCAGGGGCGTGGGTTATGTAGTGCATGTAATGTACATGTATTACACGAAGAGATGGCGCATTTTAGCTGCTTGTAACCTGGCATTGCTGCTGCTGACGTCACGCGTGCGTATATAAAGCAGAGTTCGTAAGGCGAAGGTGGACTTCATTTGGAACAGCAGCGTGCGTAGGGCAAAGCAGTGTAGAGACAGTGTTATCGACATCACCTGTAAGCAGTCCGGACATTATTCTCTTGTCACAGTGGTGAGTTTCATTTTTTTTAAAATTATTATTTGAATATTGTTCTTTGTCAGTCTGGTCTCCTTTTGGCACACAGAACCCCCAGGGTTATGGCAACCCATCGTGTGAGGTTGGCCCTATAGCACTCTACCATTTTTTCTGGGTTTATCAAGGAGTTGGGTGTCCTGTCAGTGAAGTTCTTCCGAACTGCCGACAGCCAGTGGGCTCGGCGGCCCGGGGGGGGGGGGGGGGGGACCTTTACACAATGTCTGGACGATCAGACCCCAACAGATGAGAAAGATGCCCATTTGGGGCTTCGTATTGAACAAATTTCACCATCAGGCAATACCGAACACTGAAATGAAGGACCGCTTTTTGAAAAGTGAAAAGCGTGGAACACATTGCTGATTACATATAGAAGCTGCCTTTTAGCGCCATTTCGCCGGAAATGTAGCAAATGGGGAGGGGTGGGTGGGTGTGGGGCTTAGAAGTTGATACCTTCAAGAACATGTCCCGTTTCGACATTTATGTCCAGATTGACAGTTTTTCATTTGGCAAATGTATAAGTTTTGTAAATGTATTTTAGGAAATTTTGCTTGTTGTTGCTAATGTCATGTCTTCATTTTGTTGTAACTGTACAAGTCAGACTAAAAACAATAAGACGTTTAGAGGACATGTTAAGTTTGAGCTTAAAAATATCTATAGGCATTCTTTAAAATACAACGCGAACTAAGTTAATGAATAAAAACAGTCTTTTCACCCAACGAAATACCGCCAAAACACACAATTATTGACTTGATCATGTATGGAGCAAGTATGAAGTTTAAGCTTTATTGTTCTGGTTGATTCACGGCACAGCTCAAAAGTGTTTCGTCTGTGCTATCTGAGCTGTACAGTGAGTGAAAGAACACAGGCCGTCAAAACATATTACCAAGACAACATGCGGCGCAGCGTACTAATAGAACCCATCACCATAACAAACACTCCCAGGGCATGAACTTTAAAAAGTAAATGCTCTGGGAGTGAATCTGTAACGTCATGAGTTATGTGACCAATATCATAATGATAGTTACGGAAGTGGTCTGATTGTAACCCGACCACTTACGTGGGCCACTATCATAACGATATTGGTCACATAACTCACGACGTTACATGAGATCAGACGGAAGGGGTCAAAACCTACCTCGCGACCTTTTTAGAATATATTTCTTTAGTATGTCTGTCTTCTTTTTTTTGTTTTTGTAAGACTTAGGATGTCCACAAAGATTTTTATTAGTAAAAGACTTGCAAGACAACGTGAAAAAATGAATTAAGATTGCTTGATTCTTGAAGAGAATGGGTTTCATGGAAAAGTTTAGGTCTCACTTTTTCAGTCTGCATACAGTTATAGCTTGAGTAAGCTCTTGGTATTTATAAAGTTTAACTTACATTACGGTTCTGTTGTACGGACTTCCATCCATCCATTGCCATGTCCCCCTTGTCCTGGTCAGTCCAATCCAAAATGTCGTGTTATAGGCTGAATCTCTCAATACGGATGCTATGTAATTCTGAAACATTTGACATATAGTCTTAGATTACCACTGGCATGCGGGGCGTAGCTAGAGTTTTCTTTTGAGGAGCGGCCGTAATTTTTATTTATTTATTTTTATTTATTATTTTTTTTTGGGGGGGGGGTGGGTGGGGGGCAGGTAAATATATGCCACAGACATATCCGAAGGCCTGAGGTGTGGTGGTATTGGTTATCCCATTGGTGGGGGTTCGGGGCTCCATTTGAGGCTTACGGTACCCCCTCCCATGGCGGTTATTTTTTAACATCCTCTTCTCCGTGGGAACCCCAGGAAAAGAAGCAGTGCTAGTTTACAGTGGTGAACAAGGTCCGTTTCATTGGTAAAATATGACCATGTAAACAATGTCTCGAGTGGAAATCCTATAAAATGAGCAACATGGGTATAAACGATTGGATGGACTCAGAATAAAAAAAAATCACTTGAGTGACTGTCAGTTGCGTGACTTCACGGGCCCTTTCAGTTCAGCGATCTGAACGCAGAAACATAACTCGAAAAAGTATGTTTTTATGAAAAGGCCCAGTATTTGCGCGTTTCTTTTTCCATTTCGTTTCGGGGATAAAATCGACAGCGGAAGTACCGCCTATTGGTGCTCATGTAAACAAATCATATTCGCACGTGTGTACGTCTGCTGCACAGTAAAATCGAGAAAAATAATAGCGACTTGACGATTATGGTATAAATAAAATATGTCCAAAGTAGCTTTGTGTACCAAATGTTCACCAAGCTACTATGGGTATATTCTATATATGTACCACTTGCAATATGACAACCTGTGTTTCCCTTCAAGTGTAGGCCTACATACATCTAACTTAATGCAACTGTTTCCGACACAGTTCCTTTACCATTTGCCACACCGTGACAACAAAGCACTGTCCCATTGTACCAATTTCGTTTTAATTTATTTAAATAGACTTGCTTTATTCGAACGCACCTCCCCGCAAAGAGTTCCACTTGAGGGACTATCTCCCATTCATGATTTGAAAATTTGGAACTCGCTTAACCCTTTGAACCCGAGCGGCCGCTTTTCAGGCCAGGGACATGATACGCCACTACGTCATTAAATAGGATGGCTGTTCAGTACATTTGTGGGGTAGACCAATCAATATTTTCAACATGCAGCCACGAGGCTGCACATTGACAATATTGATTGGTCTACCCCAAATAATGAATTGGGCTCTTCAAATTGCTGCCATTGAACTGGCATGGAAGATACCACTAGAGTTCAAAGGGTTAAGCCACAGGGAATACGATGCATCGGGGTAAGTTGGTATAAAATATATAAATGCTCTCGTTTACATGTAGTTTCTGTGAATCGCCAAGGCACTACTTTGATACATTTTATAGTATCGCCGATAAAAAAGTATGCAAGTATCTAGACTTTCATGGAAACTGGTTATATTTATATATTTATTGGTGTTTAAGGTCACATATTTCTGCACAATGGATAATCATGACCACGGCAGTTTTACGGGTGTAGGAAGCCGGAGTACCTGGAGAGAACCACCTAGCAACGGCAAGCAACTGTCAGCTCCACACAAGCAGGATTAGCATTGGTTGAAGACAGGTGCACCATCGACGTGCAATACGCCTTAGTACAACACGTCACCGTGCCAACAAAGGACAATGAAGGTGAAGTGTCTTGCCCCAGGACACAATGCGGTTGCCGCAGGTGGGATTCGAACTGAGGACCTTTCTGCTTGCAGCCTGCACCTCGCTCACTACTGAGCCACTGCGCTCCCCATGGAAACTAGTTGCACTGTCCCGGTGTTACAGGTCCTATACGTTACACCGAGATTGTCGCTGCTTAATTTCTGCCAGAATCACATATTAACATAGTAACATATAATGGTATAATATATATCTGGAAAATAAAATATACCTATCATCTTTACAGATCTATTTTGTTTGTACTTCTTTACATACAATAGTGCAAAAGTGTTTGTACCTATACCCCGATAGATTCCCCTTATAAAAAAGTACCATGGTAAACCATGGTAAATCCCAAAATACCCTGGTAATACCATGGTAAACCATGGTATTACCAGGGTATTTTGGGATTTACCATGGTTTACCATGGTACTTTTTTTTATAAGGGTCTGTTTTTTGATTGGACCGAATGCGTTGGACAAATAGCCCTGGCAAAGGGTGCGTCTAACATCCAAGATATACAAGAGCGTTCAACATCCAGGGTATAAGCTCACGCGAAACATCGGGGGTACATGGTTTCAATGAAAGCGTTTCGCTTCGGCTCGCCTCATTACAAAACTCGAACCAAAAAACCCGAAAATAGTCACAAATATCATCAGATTTCCGACAATACAATCATAAAAATACAATAAGAGCAAATAATTCGTCCCCTGAGTACCAATGTGTTCTATGTGCCATGGCACACATTAGAACTCGCGGAACGATATGTCAACAAAATACTGTTTACTCGTTTCCTTAACGACCCAAGGGATGTAACTCTATTTGTTGTCTTCTGCGATTATAAAAGGAAAATTATCATCACGAATTTGGTCCAAATGATTGTGGAGCTGAGAAATGGGTCCACAAATTTATTTCCAAGTGCTAAGTTGTATTGTGTTTCAAACGGGACAAAAACGTTATCTCCACCAACGTGTATGGTATATGGAGATTTAATACCTGGATGTCGGTTTTTAAACACCGAGTCACAGGTGTGGTGTTTAAATGAGACATCCGGGTATTAAATCCCCATATACCATACATGTTGGCGGAGATTACTTATATTATACTTTAGATCCTTCTATTTTCCCAAGTCTAATTATTTTCCCAGATGCTACCACACGCTTCATTTGACACTCAGTCTTCGTAATTTTCTCCATTGGGGCAAACCCTGGTCGCCTCTTCGAAACCGGTGATCGTCGATCGCCACTTAAGGAGGTAACACCTCTCTAACAAAACTGCTGGCTTCACGCCTGCACCACCGGGCGATCAGCTGAAGTATGTTGTCTTACGGGATGTAGAATCTGCAACTTTGATTTCCTTTTTTTATTTTAATAAGATCGTTGTTATGGACATCTCAGATGACGTAAAAAACAAGGTATCTCAACAAGACCGATGTAGAGCGAAGCCAAATTACAAATATAGAAACAAATAGGAAGTACTGAAGGAGAAACACAACACTGCTGCTAAACTGCACTTCAGGGGGCGCGGTGGCGTTGTGGTAACTGGTTCTCGTCAGATCACCGAAGTTAAGCAACGTCGAGCTCGGTTAGTCCTCGGGTGGTTGACCGTATGAGCTATCGATTCGGACTCCCGCGTTGTGTCCTTGGGCAAGGCACTTAACCCCGATTGTCAACACGGGGGCACGAGGACGCCTGTACTAAGGCGTTCTGCATGTCGATGGTACGCACGTCTTCAACCAATCTAACCCTGCCTGTGCTGCAGTGCGGAGTTACGATGTTGGGGAGCTGGCAGCTGCTCGTCGTTGTTCGGTGGTTCTCTCCGGGTACTCCGGCTTCCTCCACCTGTAAAACTGTCACGGTCATGATTAGCTATTGTGCATAAGTATATGACCTTAAACGCCAATAAATAAATAAATAAATAGATAAATAAATAAATAAATAAATAAATAAATAAATAAATAAATAAATAAACTGCACTTCTTCACAGTTTTAAGGGGCAGTGGAAGCTCGGTAAAGTGGAGGAGCACAAATTTGCAATGCTACCACGGTTCGACCTAATGTCAGACAGTCAGAAAGGTTACATTCATCAATAAATACACAATGTCTTGCTATAGTCTCTCGTTTAGATGAATATGACGCTGTGGTCACTGTCCAGTCCGCTTCTTCTACTCCAACCATCTTCCAACCCGAAGGCTAGCCTTCGGGTTGGAAGATAGTTGAAGTAGAAGAAATGGACCGAAGCGACTGAAGTGGGATTCCTTGGCGAAATGTTGTTTGGATTTGCAAATAATATTACAACAATGCCTATATATTGACAGGTTTCCATGCACCCATTTTAACTCATTGTGTAACGACGAAACATGTGGAAAAAAGTGGAAAGTGAAGGGACACTTTTTACCTGCCCCCAGCCGGCTTCGCCGCCTCCGACAGTTTTATGTGCCATTTCTCATATTATTTTGGAGAGTGCTGTACAACAAACGGTAAGTTTCAAAATATAAACCTTGACCTTGATTCACCGCAGTTTACGGTGACAAACTGTGGTTAATATTAAACCCGTGTGTGCTGAAATTGATTTTATCAAATGTATTTGTTTACACTAAAATATACACTGATTACCAAAACGTACACACAGATTCCCAATTTACTGGCAGAATCGTTCAATTTTTTTCTCCATTAACCCTTTACCTAACATGAAAAGCAGACGACACTTGCAAAAAAAATTCTTGAATAACTAATTTTTTTCATTTTTTTGTCTCAAAAACATTGGTTATGACCCCTCGTTGGAACGAGCTCGACGAGCTCGTTCCAACGAGGGGTCATAACCTATGTTTTTGAGACAAAAAATGAAAATATTTTGAAAATTAATTGGCGATTTTTGAGAATAGCGCTGGCCGGTTTTGGCCGTTACGTTGGGTAAAGGGTTAAAATAGTCTCGCAATCACACAAAGTGTTGAAGCGTCAGACGATGTTTAGTTATCAATTTGAAATAATAAATTACTAACTTGTTTATTCAAATTACTAAATTGAATATTAAATTTATTACAGAGTGTTTATTCAAATTGATAGACGACTGTTAATTCAGTTAAACAAATCACTAATTTGTTAATTTGATTTACTAATTTGAAAATTCATTTTATTACAAGACTGTTTATTCAATTTAGTGGGGGCGCGGTGGCGTTGCGGTAACCGGTTCTCGTCAGATCACCGAAGTTAAGCAACGTCTAGCCCGGTTAATCAATGGATGGGTGAACGTCTGAGCGATCGATTCGGCCTCCCGCGTTGTGTCCTTGGGCAAGGCACTGAACCGCGGATGTCCACATGGGGGCACGATGGCGCCGTGTACTAAGGCGTACTGCACGTCAATAGTACGCATGTCTTCAACCAATCTCACCCTGCCTGTGCTGCAGTACGGAGTTACGATGTTGGGAAGCTGGTAGCTGCTCGTCGTTGCTCGGTACTCCGGCTTCCTCCACCCGTAAAACTGTCACGGTCATGATTAGTCATTGTGCATAAGTATATGACCTTAAACACCAATAAATAAATAAATAAATTCAATTTAGTACACGATTTAATTCTGTTTACTAATTTGTTTATTCACTCTACTAATTAGAATATTCAGTTTATTACAAGACTGTTTATTGAAATTGTTAGAAGACTGTTAATTCAATTTACCAAGTGGTTAATTCAATTCACTTTACTAATTGGCATATTCATTCTTTTTTGCGGGGGGGGGGGGGGGGGGGGGGGGAGGGGGGGGGGGGGGGAGGGGAGGGGGATCTTCAATAAACAAATTAGTCAACTGAAGTAACAGTCTTGTACTAAATTGAATTAACACTCTCATAAAAAGTTGATTAAACAGACTTAAGCCAGGTGAGCGAATTAGGCTCACTTGAGCGTCCGGTCTATTTATTGGGGTTTAAAGACGCTTTCAAAGGCCAGAGTCACCTCGTCTCGCAGTTTTACGGGTTGAGGAAGTCAGGAATAACTGGAGAGAACCACCTGAGGCGTGCAACTGTCAAACTCCCCCAACGTACTAAATCTACATTAACAGGACTAGCACTGGTTGATGATAGGGGCACCAATGACGCGCAGAACACCGTAGTACACAAGGAAACCGCGCCTCAGCGTGAGCTGTCGGGATTAGGTGTCTGGCAGTTATCGATGGTCATGATGCAGCTGTGTACCTTTCGGCTTGGAGGTGAATGCTCTAATCACTGAGCCACCGTGCTCCCACGATCATTGGATGATGTCAGGAAAATCTGAGAAGACGAAAGGATAATTTCAAGATGACATCAAGGATCAGACTACGAGTTATCATATTACTGCATGCCGGTGTGACAGGAATGGAAGTCCGTAGGAAAATTAGTCCCTCTGGACTATTATTCCGCGGAATTATAGTCCTAGGTCTAACATTTCTAGGAATAGTAGTCCAAAAGGAATGGAAGTCCGTAGGAAAATTAATCCCTCTGGACTATTATTCCGCGGAATTATAGTCCTAGGTCTAACATTTCTAGGAATAGTAGTCCGCCGGACTACTATTCCTAGAAATGTTAGACCTAGGACTATAATTCCGCGGAATAATAGTCCAGAGGGACTAACGTTCCTACGGACTTCCATTCCTTTTACACCGGGAATGTGACAACCGTTACTTATTCCCAGATCCTTATTCGACATTCGTTATCAACCGATTTTATCGGTTGATGACGAATGCTGAATAAGGAACTGGAAGTAACGTCTCTCCCCAACGTCTCAGCGCCTACCACCCTCTTATTCATCTAATAACGCATGCACCCTCCATGATTATTACCGACCTCTTCTATGTATCGCGGCTTCTTTCCAGAAAATGTTAACCCTTTCTCTAACACGTCTAGAGGATGACACTTCAAAACAAAAGTCTTGAATAATTCCTAAAAAAATTCATTCTTCTGCCCAAGCATAACTTAAGCTTATGGCCTACTACACACTTGAACTAGCTCGATGTGCTCATTCCAACGAGAGGGTCATAACCCATGTTTTGGAGGTAACAATTGAAAAAGTAATAAAGACCGTATGATGACTGCAAATTAACTATAAGAATTCCCATAGGACTTCACTCATTACCTATAACTGCCCCCCCCCCCCCCCCTCCTCACAGAAATTATAGGTAATGCATTCTTGTTATTTGAGTGTATAATCTTGGAGCTAAATTTTAGTACAGAAATTCCCATAGGACTACTCTGAGTCTTTAATCTTGGGTTATAATGTCTGCAAAATTTACTCTAGCGATTCTCGGAGGCCTGATCTGATCTTTTCTCAAAATATCATGACCTGCGTACCCCCCCCCCCCCCCCCTCATTTTGTCATAGGCTTGTCAAGCAATAAGTGCAGGGGCAGGCTTGGCCCAAAACTCTGTCGGGAAACATACCAAGAATTCCCCGACAGGGACAAAATTTTTATTTTTCGAACCGAAAGAACGCAGCTTCCTTGCATCTGACGGATCAGTGACAGTCCACATAGAGGGCATTTTCGATGGCATTTTGTTTAGTCTGTCGGTATATCGAAATGCCCTCTATGTGGACTGCCAATGGCAGACTAGACTGGTGGAATGATGCCAATGGCAGTCCACATAGAGGGCATTTTGTTTAGTCTGTCGGTATATCGAAATGCCCTCTATGTGGACTGCCAATGGCAGACTAGACTGGCGGAATGGTGCCAATGACAGTCCACATAGAGGGCATTTTCGATGGCATTTTGTTTAGTCTGTCGGTATATCGAAATTCCCTCTATGTGGACTGCCAATGACAGACTAGACTGGTGGAATGATACCAATGGCAGTCCACATACAGGGCATTTCGATAAACCGACAGTCTATGAAATCGGATCCATTCCGCCTTTTGGTATTTTCACCAAATTTCATGTGCCAACAGGTGTTGGGCTGTAAACATTTTTGAGGCCCTGAGTGGCTCCCAATGGGGGTCCACTAGAAAATTTCCCAGTGGACCCTGCGGCCAGTCATCCTCTAAAAAAGAGAAACAACTTTTGAAAATATTTTCAAACATAACGGACATTCAATCCTGTAAAACCTTATGTGTATTGACGGACAATCAATCCAATAAACTCTGCTGAGTATTTACGGACATTCAACCCAATAAACTCTGCTGAGTATTGACGGTCATTCAACCTAATAAACTCTGCTGAGTATTGGTGGACATTCAACCCAATAAATTCTGCTGAGTATTGACGGACATTCAACCCAACAAACTCTGCTGAGTATTGTCGGACATTCAACCCAACAAACTCTGCTGAGTATTGACGGACATTCAATCCAGTAAACTCTGCTGAGTATTGACGGACATTCACCCCAATAAACTCTGCTGAGTATTGACTGACATTCACCCCAATACACTCTGCTGAGTATTGACGGACATTCACCCCAATAAACTCTGCTGAGTATTGACGGACATTCAACCCAATAAACTCTGCTGAGTATTGACGGACATTCAACCCAATAAACTCTGCTGAGTATTGACGGACATTCAACCCAATAAACTCTGCTGAGTATTGACGGACATTCAACCCAATAAACTCTGCTGAGTATTGACGGACATTCAACCCAATAAACTCTGCAGAGTATTGACAGACATTCACCCCAATAAACTCTGCTGAGTATTGACGGACATTCACCCCAATAAACTCTGCTGAGTATTGACGGACATTCAACCCAATAAACTCTGCTGAGTATTGACGGACATTCAACCCAATAAACTCTGCTGAGTATTTACGGACATTCAACCTAAAAAACTCTGCTGAGTATTGACGGACATTCACCCCAATAAACTCTGCTGAGTATTGACGGACATTCACCCCAATACACTCTGCTGAATGTTGACGGACATTCACCCCAATAAACTCTGCTGAGTATTGACGGTCATTCAACCCAATAAACTCTGCTGAGTATTGACGGACATTCAACCCAATAATCTCTGCTGAGTATTGACGGACATTCAACCCAATAAACTCGGATCAGTATTGACGGACATTCAACCCAATAAACTCTGCTGAGTATTGACGGACAGTCAACCCAATAAACTCTGCAGAGTATTGACGGACATTCACCCCAATAAACTCTGCTGAGTATTGACGGACATTCACCCCAATAAACTCTGCTGAGTATTGACGGACATTCAACCCAATAAACTCTGCTGAGTATTGACGGACATTCAACCCAACAAACTCTGCTGAGTATTGTCGGACATTCAACCCAACAAACTCTGCTGAGTATTGACGGACATACAATCCAGTAAACTCTGCTGAGTATTGGCGGACATTCAACCCAATAAACTCTGCTGAGTATTGACGGACATTCACCCCAATAAACTCTGCTGAGTATTGATGGACAGTCAACCCAATAAATTCTGCTGAGTATTGACGGACGTTCAATCCAATAAACTCTGCTGAGTATCGATGGACATTCGACCCAACAAACTCTGCTGAGTATTGACGGACATTCAACCCAATAAACTCTGCTGAGTATTGACGGACATTCAACCCAATAAACTCTGCTGAGTATTTACGGACATTCAACCTAAAAAACTCTGCTGAGTATTGACGGACATTCAACCCAATAAACTCTGCTGAGTATTGACGGACATTCACCTCAATAAACTCTGCTGAGTATTGATGGACATTCAACCCAATAAATTCTGCTGAGTATCTACGGACATTCACCCCAATAAACTCTGCTGAGTATTGATGGACATTCAACCCAATAAATTCTGCTGAGTATCTACGGACATTCACCCCAATAAACTCTGCTGAGTATTGATGGACATTCAACCCAATAAATTCTGCTGAGTATTGATGGACGTTCAATCCAATAAACTCTGCTGAGTATCGATGGACATTCGACCCAACAAACTCTGCTGAGTATTGACGGACATTCAACCCAATAAACTCTGCTGAGTATTGACGGATATTCAATCCAATAACCTCTACTGAGTATTGACAGACATTCAACCCAATAAACTCGGCCAAGTATTGACGGACATTCAATCCATTAATCTTTGCTGAGTATTAGCAGACATTCGACCCAATAAACCCTGCTAAGTATTGATGGACATTCAGCCCAATAAACTCTGCTAAGTATTGACGGACATTCAACCCAATAAACTCTGCTCAGTATTGACGGACATTCAACCCAATAAACTCTGCTCAGTATTGATGGACATTCAACTCAATAAACTCTGTCAAGTATTGACGGACATTCAACCCAATAATCTCTGCTAAGTATTGACGGACATTCAACCCAATAACCTCTACCGAGTACTGACAGACATTCAACCCAATAAACTCGGCCAAGTATTGAAGGACATTCAGTCCATTAATGTTTGCTGAGTATTAGCTGACATTCAATCCATTAATCTTTGCTGAGGATTGACGGACATTCAACCCAATAAACTCTGCTAAGTTTTAACGGCCATTCAATCCAATAAACTCTGTGGAGTAGTGATGGACATTTAACCCAATAAACTCTACCGAGTTTGGACGGGCATTCAACCCAATAAACTCTGCTAAGTATTGACGGCCATTCAATCCAATAAACTCTGTGCAGTAGCGATGGACATTGAATCCAATAAACTCTGCTGAGTATTGACGGACATTCAAACCAATAAACTCTGCTGAGTATTGACGGACATTCAACCCAATAAACTCTGCTGAGTATTGACGGACATTCACCCCAATAAACTCTGCTGAGTATTGATGGACATTCAACCCAATAAATTCTGCTGAGTATTGACGGACATTCAACCCAATAAACTCTGCTGAGTATTGATGGACATTCAACCAAATAAATTCTGCTGAGTATTGACGGACATTCACCCCAATGAACTCTGCTGAGTATTGACGGACATTCACCCCAATAAACTCTGCTGAGTATTGACGGACATTCAACCCAACAAACTCTGCTGAGTATTGTCGGACATTCAATCCAACAAACTCTGCTGAGTATTGACGGACATACAATCCAGTAAACTCTGCTGAGTATTGGCGGACATTCAACCCAATAAACTCTGCTGAGTATTGACGGACATTCACCCCAATAAACTCTGCCGAGTATTGACGGACATTCACCCCAATAAACTCTGCTGAGTATTGACGGACATTCAACGCAATAAACTCTGCTGAGTATTTACGGACATTCAACCCAATAAACTCTGCTGAGTATTGACGGACATTCAACCCAATAAGCTCTGCTGAGTATTGACGGACATTCACCCCAATAAAATTCTGCTGAGTATTTACGGACATTCACCCCAATAAACTCTGCTGAGTATTGATGGACATTCAACCCAATAAATTCTGTTAAGTATTGACGGACATTCAACCCAATAAATTCTGCTGAGTATTGACGGACATTCAACCCAATAAACTCTGCTGAGTATTGACGGACATTCAACCCAATAAACTCGGCCAAGTATTGACGGACATTCAATCCATTAATCTTTGCTGAGTATTAGCAGACATTCGACCCAATAAACCCTGCTAACTATTGACGGACATTCAACCCAATAAACTCTGCTCAGTATTGATGGACATTCAACCCAATAAACTCTGCTGAGTATTGACGGACATTCAACCCAATAAATTCTGTCAAGTATTGACGGACATTCAACCCAATAATCTCTGCTAAGTATTGACGGACATTCAACCCAATAAACTCTGCTAAGTATTAACGGACATTCAACCCAATAAACTCTGCTCAGTATTGATGGACATTCAACCCAATAAACTCTGCTGAGTATTGATGGACATTCAACCCAATAAACTCTGTCAAGTATTGACGGACATTCAACCCAATAATCTTTGCTAAGTATTGACGGACATTCAATCCAATAACCTCTACCGAGTACTGACAGACATTCAACCCAATAAACTCGGCCAAGTATTGAAGGACATTCAATCCATTAATCTTTGCTGAGCATTAGCAGACATTCAATCCATTAATCTTTGCTGAGGATTGACGGACATTCAACCCAATAAACTCTACTAAGTTTTAACAGCCATTCAATCCAATAAACTCTGTGGAGTAGTGATGGACATTTAACCCAATAAACTCTACCGAGTTTGGACGGACATTCAACCCAATAAACTCTGCTAAGTATTGACGGCCATTCAATCCAATAAACTCTGTGGAGTAGCGATGGACATTCAACCCAATAAACTCTGCTGAGTATTGACGGACATTCAATCCATTAATCTTTGCTGAGTATTGATGGACATTTAACCCAGTAAACTCTGTTGAGTATTGACGAACAATCAATCCATTAAACTTTTCTGAGTATTGACGGACATTCAATCCAATAAACTCTTGAGTATTGACTGACAATCAATCCATTAAACTTTGCTGAGCATTGACGGACATTCAACCCAATAAACTCAGCTAAGTATCGATGGCCATTCAATCCAATAAACTCTGTGGAGTATTTATGGACATTTAACCCAATAAACTCTACGGAGTATTGACGGACATTCAATCCATTAATCTTTGTTTCAATCCATTAATCGGTACTACAGAGTACTAATGGACATTCAACCCAATAAACTCTGCTGAGTATTGACGGACATTCAATCCAATAAACTCGGCAGAGTATTGACGGACATTCAATCCAATAAACTCCGTGGAGTATTGATGGACATTTAACCCAATAAACTCTACGGAGTATTGACAGACATTCAACCCAATAAACTCTGCTGAGTATTGACGGACATTCAATCCATTAATCATTGCTGAGTATTGACGGACATTCAATCCAATAAACTCTGTAGAGTATTGACGGACATTCAATCCAATAAACTCTTCTGAGTATTGACGGACATTTAACCCAATAAACTCTGCTGGTTATTGATGGACATTCAAACCATTAAACTTTGCTGAGTATTGACGGACATTCAATCCAATAACCTCTGTTGAGTATTGACGGACATTTACATGTAACCCAATAAATTCTGCCGAGTACTGGCGGACAACCATTACAATAAACTCTGTCGATTATTGACGAGCAGTCAATCCATTAAACTGTCGAGTATTGACGGATATTCAAGCCACGAAACTCTTCCTGGCATTAACGGCTATTCAATCCAATAAGCTTCCCCGAGTATTGACGGACATTCAATTCAATAAACTCTTTCGAGTATTAACAGACAAACATTTAAGCCAATAAACTCTGACGAGTATTGACGGGCAGTCAATCCACTGATCTGCCGAGTATTGACGGACAATCAAGCCACGAAACTCTTTCTGGTATTGACGGCTATTCAATCCAATAAACTCTCCCCAGTATTGACGGACATCCAATCCAATAAACTCTGTGGAGTACTGACAGACAGTCAATCCAATAAACTGCGGAGTATTGACGGACATTTAATCCAAAAAGCTCTGTCACGTATTGGCGGACATTCAATCAAATAAACTCTGCTGAGTATTGACGAAATGTAACCCAATAAACTCTACCGAGTGCTGACGAAAAGTTAACCCAATAAACTCAGCTGATAATTGACGAACATTTAACCCAATAAACACTGCTGAGTATTGACGAACATTTAATCCAATAAACTCAGCTGAGTATTGACGAACATTTAATCCAATAAACTCAGCTGCGTATTGACGGACATTCAATCCAAAAAACTCTGCTGCGTATTGACGAACATGTAACCCAATAAACTCTTCTGAGTATTGACGAACATTTAATCCAATAAATTCTACCGAGTACTGACGGACATTCAATCCAAAAAACTCTGCTGAGGATTGACGAACATTTTACCCAATAAACACAGCTGAGTATTGACGAACATTTAACCCAATAAACACAGCTGAGTATTGACGAACATTTAACCCAGTAAACACAGCTGAGTATCGACGAACATTTAGCCCAATAAACACAGCTGAGTATTGACGAACATTTAACCCAATAAACACTGCTGAGTATTGGCGGACATTCCATCTATTAAACTTTGCTGAGTATTGACGAACATTAACCCAATAAATAAACTCTGCCGTGTATTGATGGGCATTCAATCCAATAAACTCTTCTGTGTGTTGAACATTTAACCCAATAAACTCTGCCGAGTACTGACTGACATTCAGTCCAATAAACTCTGCTGTGTATTCACGAACATTTAACCCAATAATCCCTGCCGAGTATTGGGGGACATTCAACCCAGTAAACTCTGCCGAGTACTGACGAACATTTAACACAATAAACTCAATCATTTTCAAGAAGACAAAAATCCCAAGGCGCGTGAAGGGAATGACTGGGTTTTTGGGGGAATATCGTCGTGGCCCGTGTGTATTTTTCTCATCTTCCACTCACTTGACCGCTAAAAAAGCAATTTCAAAGCAAATTTAAATCAAACGATTATTATATTGAGAGGGAGCCCACTATGTTTTATACATTTGAAGGTGTGTGAAAGGTCTTGTAAAACAAAATTACCAATTTTCTGTTTAATGCATCGATCGCATTTGATGTGTCAGGCTCATCGCAGTGGTGTGAACAAACATTTGCTTTGTAGACTGCACTTGGACAAAAGTCATTTAAAAACTTCAAGGTTTCATTTTTTGCCTCTAACATAGCTTATAGCCACTAGTTGTGACCAGCTCGTTCTAATAAGAGATCATAAGTTATTTTTTGCAGGAAAAAATGATAGAAAGATAAAATTTCTAAGGCTTTTTTTCGGTAAGAAAATATCCATGTCATAGGCACGCCATACCACCCTCCACGTGACTAGATTTTAACCCCTTTATCAAAGGAGTGGGGGGGGAGGGGGTGAAGGGAATGGTATTATTTGGGCAGACATTTCACGATATTACAAATATTTTATATAACTGTTGTACTCACCCATTCACTTTTACTTCCAATAGAGAGTAGGTGAGCTTGAGTAACATGCATACATTTTTCTACAGCAGCAGACCAGCTAACTGTACGAGAAGTTGAAAACAGATAGCAGGAACGGTCATGTAAGTCCCAACCGGGTGGACAGTAAGAAAGAACAAATATACCTAAAAATATTAAAATTAATCATTAAACAACCTCGAATAGGTTTTCAAACAAGATATTAAGGTCTTTGAGAAGTGGCAGTCAAAACGAGATTCCAAGGGGTGGCATCAAGTTCTCAAACCATCAATCATTTTTTTTTTAAATCCTGACGCTATTGTGGCGTGGAACCAATAATATACCTCTTGGAAAAAGTCCGTCACCTATTTTTCGATTCAATCTGGTGAAAAATTTCAGTTGGTCGGAAAAGCGACAATACATTCGCTTTTCGGACCAACTGAAATATTTCACTCGACTGAATCTATAAATTATCCGACCTAAATTTTATTTATCCTACCACATGTGTTTACATTCATTTACATTACACTCGTAGGAAACCAGAGTACCAAATAGAAAACATCATCCCCTGAACTGAATTTATACTTTAAAAATGGTTAATATTTTCAATAACAATAATTATAGTTGAAGATATCCTTCAAATATACAGATATTATATATCCATTGATAATTATAACAAGCTCAACGCCACGGATTGGCCGGTTCCCTAGCACCTAAACCCAGAAAGGGCAATAACTCTCAAAGAAATATTAGGAGGCGGATGGTTTGCGATCCCAGTCATAGTATTATCACTAACAAGTCATATTTTCAATTTTGAAAAAATGACCTGTTTTCTTGATGATGACAGGAAAATAGTAACGTGATGACTGACCACAAAGTTCAACAAGGGCAATAACTCTTGAAGAAATACTTGGATGCAGCTGGCTCGCATTCCAATTCATAATATTATCGCCAAAATAGACAAAAGCTATCCATCAAAACATTAAAATATCGAACGGATATAATTTGTTTTGAAACTAAGTAAATTCTATTTAGCCTTAGCATACAGTATGCATGCAGTCATTGGTTTACATGCTTGGCTGGAACATTATACGTTATTGTGATGAAATGAAGGTAACATGGTCTGAGGTTTGCGGCTCGTGGCTTATGTTCAAATGAGACGTGAAGCAAATCTCAGACCATGTTACCGTCAATTTATCACAATAACGTATATGTTCCAATACGACCCCACCCACAGCCCAAAACCTACCTCGTGAAACACGAGAGGCTTATTTACTAAACTTGTGATCGTTAAAAGTTGCCTTGTTCAAGGCAACTTTTAACGATCACAGTTTAGTAAATAAACCTCTCCTGTACCCGCAACGGGACTGGATAAATAATCAACAAACCAGATAAACATATCCCATCTCAGTTCAAATCGTAAATCGGTTTGTAATCGAAACAACACTTCATCCGGAACACCATCTGCTGCACGTGTGAAAAATCCAGAAAAATGAAGCGGTTTGCCAGTCAATCCGGGCGATGCCATTTCAAATATTTCGCGTTGCCATTTCAAATATTTCGCGTTGTGACGTCAGATGGTAACATTTGCTAATGGATCCGTAAACATAAAAGAAATTACGCCTGCTCTCATCCAATCAGAAGGCGAGGATTTAACTTTTATTGGAACATAAAGCTAATATTGTTATAAGTACAGACTCAGTTCCGGTAGCTTTTTTGAGAGTGGTTGTCTCAGGATATAAAATAAGTGGAATTATACCAATGAGAAAACTTATCTCACACAATACAACAAAAACTAGACGTCTGCTTAAGATCGCGAGCGAATCACTTGATACCATCCACCGAATCTCGGCCAACACCAATTTTTGTCACTTCACGGAGAAGGTGTCGAGATCATTTGGACAAACATGTCTCTTAATTTCAACTTTATACAATGAAATTTCATTTAATGAAAGTTTCTGACACTCGGTAAGAATTAACAAGATAGTATTGAATATATTATCTCAATGTGAATACGAATGTGATGTTGTATAAATTCAAGGAGGCCTATTACTTTAGGTGCATGTAAAATATGAAAACCGCATCTCCTGTAGTTTCTGAAGTTTGGCTGTCACCACATGGAATGGTACGCAATGTAACATCATGTTAAAACATGAAATAACGGGTTGGGGGTGGGGTTGGCGTTGGGGGGGGGGGGTCAAAATGACGTTAAATCGAACAATCCTAAAACATTTACCTGTATTTTTCTTATCTTTTGAGATTTGCAACATAACTGTCGTGAAAATCGAACGTATTACCCCTCACAAAGCAGATCTTTTTTCTCGGGCTGTTTTTTTTGTAAAATTGCATATTTTATTTTTCATTTTTGTAATTATTTCTTTGCCATCAAAGTTCATGTTCTTGGTTTGCTTTGTGTTTTAGGCTTCATAATCTACAGAATAGCATTGGTGGTGGTGCAGTGCATCCCTCAAGCATTGCAAAACCTTGTTGCACTCAAGGGATAAATTTATCAAATTTATTAAATTGGGTAAAATATCAGATTTAATTTTTATTTTTTAAAGTTTGCATTAGTTATAAAAAGATAGAACGTGACAGCCGAAAGGACCATGTGGGAGGGCCTGAGAAACAGATTTTTAAATTCTTTTAGGCCTTATCATTTTTCGGACATTGGTCTTCTATGACATCACTGGTCTCTTCGGCCTTAACCGTTGAGAATTTCGGAGGCCGGCAACACATTTTTAGATATAGGTTTTACTTTTTACTGAAGATTAAATTTCGATATTTCAGAAAGACCAGTGTGCGCCGGCACGTTCATTTTACCCCCTCGACAAATGTTATGCCACTGAACTTAAAACCTAACTTAAGGTACTGGTGGCCAATGCAGAACACGTTACACGGAAGAATTTATCGAGACACATTTTCAATTTTCGGCCCACTGTTATTTATTTATTTATTTATTGGTGTTTAAGGTCACATACTTATGCACAATGGCTAATCGTGACCGTGACAGTTCTACGGGTGGAGGAAGCCGGAGTACCCGGAGAGAACCACCGAGCAACGACGAGCAGTTGTCAGCTCTCCAACATCGTAACTCTGAACTCTGCACCACAGCACAGGCAGGGTTAGATTGGTTGAAGACATGCGCACCATCGACGTGCAGTACGCCTCAGTACACAGCGTCATCGTGCTCACATGTAGGCAATCGGGGTGAAGTGTCTTGCCCAAGGACACAACGCGGTTGCCGTAGGTGGGATTCGAACCGAGGACCTCTCGGCTTGCAGCCTGCACCTCTACCAACTGAGCCACCGCGCCCCCTCGGCCCACTGTTGGAATGAGCCGAAAAAAGTGGGGGTTTGTTTAAATATTTCATTTGCAAGTTCATTTGTAACCGTACCCTTCTGAAATTTGAGAAATATGCCCGAAAAACCCATATACCTTTAAATGTAAACTCGATTTCCAGACTTATAAACAGAAAGGGCCGTAATGACCAATACGTCTAGGAGGATCAGGAGCCAAAACAAATGGAGTTCCTTCGATTTGAACGAAATTTTAGAATGTTGTGCTAAAAATAGCACATAGCTGTCTTTTGTATTTTTTTTTTTCATTTTCCACCACTTTTGACATTTCAAAATTATAGACACTTTTCCTACTTTTGACCTCCAAAATACCAACTTCCAACTTGCTTAACCGCCTGCACGCTGATGTCAAAATATCTAAATTTCAGACAGAAAAATATTCCCATAATGCAACTAGAAATTTAACCAATTCAATCTCGTTTGACAGAGCTCAATGAGCACACACACGCACTTACCGGTAACTTTTCTGAGCTCCTGCCACTTCATTGTCATATACTTGTATCGAGAGCTTTCGTTCAAAGGATATTGTAAGCATACGGGTATTTTGGCGTAATTAAAATTGTGGTTTCGGCAAATGATCAACATTATTTCCTAAATTAGTGGCTTTCAGAGAAAATGTCGTTCGAGTAACTAATTTTTCCGACAGACAAAAAAAAAGTTCTCACAGAGTCTTGTGGGCAAATCGACCCTGCCCACCACTATCTTCGAGCCTGGTTATATTCAGTTTCAAACACCCGAGTGGGGTTAACTCGACCCAAATGAGTACATTGTAGAAGGGATGTGTGGGCCTACTTGTCCCCTTGTTGTGTATGTTGTGGGAAGGGGTGGCACACCAGTCAGTGTACCAGATTCCAGAAGTCCACGATACAGTCTGCTGGTTTGGGAAAGCAACACATTAAGTTGGAAGCAATAATTGCTTAAGTTAGTTCGTCAGTTGTGAGATGAAATGTTCGTTACGGGAATATAGCAACGTATATATATGCTTAATTCGTTCCACGCAATGTTGCTGACGTATAGGTGTAAACAGTTTCTTATAACAGACATCGTACAAGGTATGCATTCATAATGAGGGTTCTATCCACAGGACTCCGTGATGGTCGGGTTTGTCCGGTACTTTTAAATTTTCAACCACTCCTTTGGGCAAAAGATTATCTTTTAACCACCATAAAGTGCCCCCAATGACATAATTATGCAGCTCACATTTACATCAAAGACTTTTGTCCTGCTACTGCTTACATCACAGGCTTTTGGCTTGCTACTGTAGGCCTACAGCACGTAGAAATTTCTGGCAGAATCCTATAATAATGTAGCTGCAATATTAGTTGGGGCAAGAGTTTAAAAAAAAAAACTCCAAGAACTCTTGGAAATTTAATTGTGGATAAATGAAATATACACACAGAACGGTTTGTGTGAGTGAATGGGTTAATCGATGTGGGATAAATGAAATATATACACAGACCGACTGGTGTGGGTGAATGGGTTAATCGATGTGGCACGAGTGCCAGCGCGGAAGGATAGAACGAGAGGCCGCATTAGCCCATTCACAACACGCGTGTCGTTTTGTGTTTATTACACGCCTTCATGTCTATAAAAACAATTATTAGAAGGACACTCATCAATTCATTTGACATTTATCAACAACAAGAATACATTTGATCGCCAACCACATTTGCGAGTGGAACCCGTATTACTATTTCGTCCCCTGAGTTCCAATGTGTTCTATCTTACTACTGGCACATATAGTACGTGGAGAGTGGATTGCAACTAAATCACCCGTAGAGTGGAGTTATCACCCAAGCTATAACTTTCAAATTTTGTACATATCGACAAAAAATGCAAGCAATGTTTCAGCCAATGGACCTCCGGGTTTAACCCGGAGATCCATTGGAAGAAACTTTGCTTGTACTGCTTATGATCTGCAACAAATTTGCAATTATTGCAATCTCCAATCTATTGAATCTCCACTCTGCAGGTCATTTAGTGATAATACACTCCCCACGTACTGTAGAACACATTGGAACTCGGGGGACGATTTTTAGCTATCGACAGCGATTCGAATTGTAATTGCGCTGCGCGATTTGTAGAAAATTCCAGTGAAATTTCGCTCCTTAAAAAACATAGTCTGTCAATGATTTCTGTTTTTTATTTTCCGCATGATTTAGTGTTGCTGAAGATGGGGATTTCATTAGAACAGGCGTGTGATAAATATGTATACTTAACCTTCCCTTTGCTTCGTTCCTGGTATCAACCTGTAACAACCTGAAAATGACGTCGGTATGGACGCAAACGCTACTCACCTGAAATAATATTCAGAAGAATGACCAGAAGAATTTTCATGGTTAGCTCCAAAATAACGTTCTTTTCTCACACATCGTTTGTTATGGAAGGGATATTACCCAGTGACCTTTAGTCTCCAAAGCTTGTTTGAATGTTGTTCATTTATAAACCTTTCATTGGTGATGTTTGCATTAAGCATTCTCTATCTTGTTATCATTACATGATGAGTCTCGGGACAAATTTTTATCAACGCGTACAAACGCTATCGGACATTCTTTTTTATGATCGATTTTCATAACTTAACCCTTCATAATAATGTGATATGATAGTAGTGTGTTGATAAAAGGAAAGAAATAAAAGAAGTTAGTTATGGTGGTAACAATGAAGTTGCAGTGTAGACCTAAATATATTCAAGGCACATGTAACGCGATACAATACAGATATCGGGAACTGTTTTAGAGGTTTATTCCCAACAAGACGAATCCCAACACATGACGAATGTCGAAAATGGTCATCCCAACAAGACGAATCCCAAACAAAACGAATTAAATTAAAATGACTATATAACCCAATTATTTTTAGGTTTGGGGTAAAAATGTATATGCGAAGGATATTTTGAAGTGGAACTTTATTTTCAAAGAAAAAAACCTCCATGTATTTGAGATATTTTTATTTATTAACCCTTTACCTAACGAATCGCCCGCATCCGCCCGTGTAATATGCAAATTGAGCAGTTGAAAGAATTAAATTTTTAAAAACATTTCAACAAAACCATATCATGTGACCCCTCATTGGAACGAGCTCATTGAGCTCGTTGCAATGAGGGGTCACATGATATGGTTTTGTTGAAAATTTTTGAACAGTTTAAAAAATTATATTTAAAATAATAAATTTTGATATCGTCTGCGTTGGATAAAGGGTTAAAAACCAGCTCGAAAAACTCAATAAAATCACACCCTGGAAACAAAAAATAAAGGAGTTTACATCTTGTACCATATAATATATTTTTAAACATTTTATTCCATTTCTACGTTATTTATGCTTTATAAAATTGTGAGGAACATTTGCAATTCATCAACCATAGGATGTAGGAAGACTTGGTATTGAACTGTAAATTTTCTATTCATCAACTATAGGATGTAGGAAGGCTTGGTATTGAACTGTAAGTTTTCTATTCATCAACCATAGGATGTAGGAAGGCTTGATATTGAACTGTAAATTTTCTATTCATCAAGCATAGGATGTAGGAAGGCTTGGTATTGAACTGTAAATTTTCTATTCATCAACCATAGGATGTAGGAAGGCTTGATATTGAACTGTAAATTTTCTATTCATCAACCATAGGATGTAGGAAGGCTTGATATTGAACTGTAAATTTTCTATTCATCAACCATAGGATGTAGGAAGGCTTGGTATTGAACTGTAAATTTTCTATTCATCAACCATAGGATGTAGGAAGGCTTGGTATTGAACTGTAAATTTTCTATTCATCAACCATAGGATGTAGGAAGGCTTGATATTGAACTGTAAGTTTTCTATTCATCAACCATAGGATGTAGGAAGGCTTGGTATTGAACTGTAAATTTTCTATTCATCAACCATAGGATGTAGGAAGGCTTGGTATTGAACTGTAAATTTTCTATTCATCAAACATAGGATGTAGGAAGGCTTGGTATTGAACTGTAAATTTTCTATTCATCAACCATAGGATGTAGGAAGGCTTGGTATTGAACTGTAAATTTTCTATTCATCAACCATAGGATGTGGGAAGGCTTGGTATTGAATTGTAAATTTTCTATTCATCAACCATAGGATGTAGGAAGGCTTGGTATTGAACTGTAAATTTTCTATTCATCAACCATAGGATGTGGGAAGGCTTGGTATTGAATTGTAAATTTTCTATTCATCAACCATAGGATGTAGGAAGGCTTGGTACTGAACTGTAAATTTTCTATTCATCAACCATAGGATGTGGGAAGGCTTGGTATTGAACTGTAAATTTTCTATTCATCAACCATAGGATGTGGGAAGGCTTGGTATTGAACTGTAAATTTTCTATTCATCAACCATAGGATGTGGGAAGGCTTGGTTTTGAACTGTAAATTTTCCTTTCAATTTTATAAAGAGTAAATTACGTACGGACAAAAATTATGACATGAAAAATAATATACAAGGAAGCTTATTTTACGAGAAATGATTTTAACTTTGGGGCCAGTTATCCAAATTTATATCACAATCTCTGTCTTCCTACATGTTTTTTTCAGCTTGGTCGGCAATATATTTTTTTTAAATTTGAGTTTAGTGTCACTTGTAGGTCTTCATAAAGATAGCTGTCCGGTCTGTTTGTATTGCATTTTGTGAACATAAGAACGAAATGATTTCGCGCGCCGAAGGCGCGCAGGGACGGTATGGAGGACAAGCCCCTTTCGACCCTCTGTAACTGTAGATGATTTGGGTTGTCTGGGCGTGGCAAAGGTGGCAAATGGAAATGGTACTCAGCGCCGTCTATGTTTCCTCCTGTTCTTTTTTGGAGGAGGAGGCTGTGATGGTGATACCTCTTTTGGTGGTGTTGAAGGAGGGGTGCTGGAGGGCTGACTAGGTTGGTATGGTCTAGCCCTTGCAGCTGCCGGTGATGGAGAGCTCTCTGGAGTAGTGCGCAGATAGTGGTTACTGACACTCTGTAATGCTCCTCTAATCGTACTTTCCAAGAGTCCGCGGTTATCCAAGGTCTTCAACGTTTGTTGGAGAAGGGCTAGATGCTCGTCATCCCTGACCTTTTCCCCGAGGATGCTTTCCACGGATTCCGCGGTGTGAGCTTCCTGGATGGTGTCCTGGTCGGAAAAGGCTGGTAGAGCAAGAGCGGGTGTAGCTACATGTGCGCTGTCCGGCTCAACTTCCTGCACCATAAACAAACCTCCCTCCTCCATCTCCTCTTCCGAGGAAGAGTGTGATGGGCTAGAGATTGGAGTGTTGCCTGGCGAACCAGCATCCTCCGGACCCTCCACAGGAGTGGGGGGAACCGGCGTGGACGTGGAACGGCCAGGGGTAGCAGGCATTGAGCTTTCAACGCCATGGTTAGCCTCCCTCTCTTCCTTTTCCATCCTTTTCTTCTCCATAAACACCGTCAGTCGGCGGGCATCACGTCGTCTGGCGGAAGGTCCCTTCTTTCTTCTCCTTTTCTTCTTTCCTTCGGCTGCTCCCATATTCTTGGCATCATCCTGCGAGTCCGTATCACTTGGAGGGTGACCAGTGCGGGGGGAATCCCCTCGCGAAAGGTGCTACACCTCTCCAAGGACGGCGGTTCGGTTTCCTTCTCAAAATCCACTGTCAGGTGAATTTTACCCTTGAGCACCTGGATGCTCCAGGTGGTAGCTAGGGTAGCCTTCACTCTGACCAGTGTCTCTTGTATAACAATTGGGAGCTCCATTGTGTAGTTGTTGACACCTCGGAATCCAAGGTGTGAGTGTGTGAACATAAAGTATTGTTTCTGAGACAAGTAGGTCTAATAGAGAGACAAGAGATGTTCTTTCTCAGTTATTATTGCACCATAAACTACTAATGCGTCTTAACTGTTGGACAGAGAGATTTCATTTAACAAACGCGCCACGCATTGTTTTTCTATGAGATTTTGTTTGCTAACGTTGTTGTGCCTTTTTATATATACACATCTTATTTAAAAGTTTTTTTTTTTTTTTTTATTAGTTTCGCCCATAATAAAGAAAAAAGTTTTTGTCTTGTTGGGATTCGTCTTGTTGGGATATTTTACCTATTCGTCTTGTTGGGATTCGTCTTGTTAGGATGACATCGTTTTAGATACACTACGTTTGGTGCCCGGATGACGTGTAAGAACGTCATCTAAGAATATATCAGATTGAACAATTTTAATAAGCTTGTTTTTATTCTTTTAAACTAAATTTCGTCCCCATGTCGATTGAACAGATTAATTTATATTGATATTATTTATTTTTACCATTATCAATATTTATTTCTCTATCGTTACAATCTAATTACTTCTTGATTTAATAAATTAAATCCCCTT
This sequence comes from Pictodentalium vernedei, assembly GCA_031216915.1. Classification (NCBI taxonomy): domain Eukaryota; kingdom Metazoa; phylum Mollusca; class Scaphopoda; order Dentaliida; family Dentaliidae; genus Pictodentalium; species Pictodentalium vernedei. The sequence continues at coordinate 880,240,976 of CM062297.1, read as the reverse complement.
TTTCAAGTTGTTGAATTGTTGCGCCTTCTTAAAGTACGGCCTGCGCTATTCTCAAAAATCGCCAATTAATTTTCATTATTTTTTCATTTTTTGTCTCTAAAACATAGGTTATGAGCCTTCATTGGAACGAGCTCGTCGAGCTCGTTCTAATGAGTGGTCATAACCTATGTTTTTGAGACAAAAAATGAAACAAATTAGTTATTCAAGAATGTTTTTTTTTGCAAGTGTCGTCTGCTTTTTATGTTAGGTAAAGGGTTAATTATTTTTTAATAATTTCACATATAATTAAAGAAAAAAGTTTTCGTCTTTTAGTAATCGTCTTGTTGGGATATTTTCCCAATTCGACTTGTTGGGATTCGTCTTGTTAGGATAACACCGTTTTAGATACACTGCAGTAGTAGGAGATGTGGAGATCGGCCCAATTCAGGGAGATCTCATGGAGGACCCCGCAGGTGACTGTTGAAGGGAGTAGTAGGACATGTACCCGTTGGGGCCTTATTGACCGGAGGGAGAGCCGGAGGGGGGAGTGAAGTAGCAGGAGATGTGGAGATCGGCCCAATTCAGGGGAATCTCATTGAGGACCCCGCAGGGGACCGTTGAAGGGAGTAGTAGGACATCTACCCGTTGGGGCCTTATTGGCTGTAGGGGGAGCCGGAGGGGAAGTGAAGTAGTAGGAGATGTGGAGATCTGGTTGTAGAAACCACAGGTTTCTACGACGATTAGCCCGCTAGTCCCCACCAGTGCCAAATAGTCCCCACCAGTCCTCAAATCACCACCCCCCCCCCCTACTATATGTGATATGGATTCTTCAAGAATATTTTGCAGCACGTAGTGCAATAGGACCGCCATACCTTTCACATAGCCTTCATGGCCCCAGACTAAAAAAGCCAAACGTTTTCCAAAAAGGGATGCTGAAATTGGGGTCCCAGGTGCTATGGCTGTTAAATACCGAGATGAGGCCCAAGAGGGATAGTAAATTAGGCCTCACTGAGAAATGAGGTTAAGGGGGACAGTAAATTAGACCTTATTGAGGATTTTTCATGGCCCTCATGGCCTCATCCGACAAAAAAGGGATTCTCCAGAAAATATCCTCGATAGGTATCCTCAAATAATACAATACAGGCCATAGGTATCCTCAAATACCGAAATGAGTCGAAGAGTCGTATGTGCGAGTCACTCGAACGATCAATTGCTCGATAGCTCATTTGCTCGATGGGATTAGAGTCATTCGAGCAGTATGTGCGAGTCACTCGAGGTAAGACGGAATCCCACTTATGGAATCCCTTTTTGGAATCTCATTTGTGGAATCCCATTTGTGGAATCCCATTTGTGGAATCCTTTTTTTCTGAAAAGAGGCTAAGAGTCGCATGTGCGAGTCACCCGAACGAGCAATTACTCGTTACCTCATTTGCTCGTTGGGATTCGAGTCATTCGAGCAGTATGTGCGAGTAACTCGAGGTAAGACGGAATCCCACTTATGGAATCCCTTTTGGAATCTCATTTGTGGAATCCCATTTGTGGAATCCCATTTGTGGAATTCCTTTTTTCTGAAATGAGGCTAAGAGTCGTATGTGCGAGTCACTCGAATGAGCAATTACTCGTTAGCTCATTTGCTTGTTGGGATTCGAGTCATTCGAGCAGTATATGCGAGTCACTCGAGGTAAGACGGAATCCCACTTATGGAATCCCTTTTGTGGAATCCCATTTGTGGAATCCCTTTTCTGAAAACGCCTGTGGCTATGGAATCCCTTTTTTCTGAAATGAGGCTAAGAGTCGTTCGAGGAGTCACACTAACGAGCAATTACTCGACAGCTCATTTGCTCAACGGACTTCGAGTCGTTCGAGCAGTATGTGCGAGTCACTCGATCGAGCAATTGCTCGATAGCTTATTTGCTCGATGGGATTCGAGTCGCTCGAGCAATGACTTATCAGTAACTGCTCGATAGCTTTTTGGCTGCCTTCATCGGTCCCCTGTGGGGTCCCTCACTAGGACCGGGAAATAGGGCCCGATCCATACATCTCCTACTACTTCACTTCCCCTCCGTCTCTCCCTCCGGCCAATAAGGCCCCAACGGGTACATGTCCTACTACTCACTGCGTTTGGTACCCGGATGACATGTAAGAACGTCACCTATGAATATATCGGAGTGAACAATATTAATAAACTTATTTTTATTCTTTTAAATTAAATTGTTTCGTCTCCATGTCTGTTCAACAGATTAATTTACACAATGACGATTGATATCATTTGTTCTCTACCTTTATCAGTATTCATTTCTCTATCCTTACAGTGTAATTACTTCCTGATTTACATCCATCCCCCTTTTTCAAGTTGAATTATTGCGCCTTTTTAAAGCAATGAATATTAAATTTATCGCATTATTTATTTATTTATTGGTGTTTAAGGTCACATATTTATGCACAATGGCTAATCATGACCGCGGCAGTTTTACGGGTGGAGGAAGCCGGAGTACCTGGAGAGAACCACCGAGCAACGACGAGCAAATGCCAGCTCCCCAACATACGAACTCCACACAAGCAGGGTTAGCATTGGTTGAAGACAGGTGCACCATCGACGTGCACTACGCCTTAGTACACCACGTCACCGTGCCCCCACGCGAGCAATGGGATGAAGTGTCTTACCCAGGGAAACAACGCGGTTGCCGCAGATGGGATTCGAACCGATGATCTCTCGGCTTGCAGCCTGCGCCTCCACCTACTGAGCCACTGCGCTCCCTATTCCCTATCGCATTCCAGTGCATATTCATGGCGATATATTTCGCAGGTGTCTACTTTCAAACTACAATTGTTACAACAGTACTTATAAAGTGGGTGGTGAGAATCCCTATATACGTGACAATCGTCCCTTATTCCCAGTTCATTATTAGATATTCGTTATCAACCGATTTTATCGGTTGATAACGAATGTCTAATAAGGAACTGGGAATAAATAACGGCTGCCAAGTACCAAGAATCTCTTTATAAGTACTGCTGCGGCACTGTTACTTGTTACCTCTACACTTGGGCACCAATGCTGGCGAGAAAGCCGCGTGGATATGTATGACAGGCGCGTATCCAGGAATTTCTGTCAGAATCATATATTAACAGAATTAAATATGTACGTATAATATACAGCTGGAAAATAAAATATTCCCATCAATTTTATCGATCTATTTTGTAGATCATTTTTTACATACAGTTGTGCATATGTTTTGGATCCCAACTTTCTCATAATGTTTTCCCAGATGCTACCATAGACTTATTATTTGATACTTATTTTTTCAAAATTGTCTCAGCCGGGCCGAACGATAGACGTCCCGATGGAGCCGGTGATCGATGATTGTCACTTAGTGAATCTCACCAACAAAGAAAACGGGCAGCGCACCTACGCCCTCGACTAGTTTGGAATGCTTACCCGAAAAGGGGATATACGGTAGTCTGCGTGGAAAAAAACATAGGCCAGCTAAAGGTATTCTAGTGCCGACATTCCAGATTTGTCTGCATTGACAGTAGTATAGCAGGAGGTTTTCGACCTTATTACCCGGAGCTTTGGTGGAGCAGCTAGTGTTAAATTCCCATAGGAACTGGAGCTTTGGTGGAGCAACGTTTGTCTGTGCAAAACTTCCACACCATCCACCTAGATCCCATAAATGGTGTACGTACTGCATATTCATAGTATGCTATGGTATGTATAGTGATATATGTACACATGGGGCTCTGACCATATGGATGTGTGATGGAAAATTAATGGAAAAGGTGAGACTTTTCTTGAAAGTTTTCCCCGCGAAATAGCTGACGTTGCTATTGACGTCGTGATGTCATGATGCGTACGCGACGTCATAGAGACGTTGATCGCTGTTGTTGTCTACTATACAGTCCGCATTAACGTTATTCGGGTCATGGGGTGTCGGGCTAGTTGTATAGGTGGGGACTGATATGGTAGTGGTGGTATATATCCATGTTGGTATACTATTAGCCCTTGGGTCTTCATATTATCCTATGTCTGCTATAGCTAGGTCAAGCAGTATTGTGAGGTTGGGGGGGTAATGCATGGTCGCCCAATGTGGTATTGCGAGATAGTCCTTGGTGGTTTAGATTGGCAGTATAGGATGAATGGTCTGTTGGCCTATTACCTCTTATTACTATTTACCTACCGAATCCTTTGTATTATCTTATGACTGGTATTGGTAGTTCGTAATGCTAGGTCAGGTAGTATTATAATCGTTTGTTTAGAAGTGGGGCATAGGATGCATTGTGTATACCGCTGTAGGTCCCCTGTTCGTCCTCGGTAATATTAACCAACCGATTGCTTTGTATTATTCTATGACTGTCAAGTAAAGCTAAAAATTGACAATTTTGTAGCCACCAACATCGTGTCATCTTCAATCAGTAACAATAAATGCGCCCTCTTGTAAAACAGGCCAATACAAACATTCGTTCTTTGTGCACACAGCAATCGATTGGAACCACTTGTACGAAAATGTTGCAGTAACTACCACGAAAGAGGGCTTCAAACATCGAGATCGATCCGTGCTCTCTCTCTCTCTCTCTCTCTCTCTCTCTCTCTCTCTCTTCCGTCATGTTTTATTCCAGCAGGGACTCTATGGCGTATCTATACAGATACAGATACCTTGCTTTCAGATTCAAACAACAGATTCCGGTACAACTAACACACCGAAGCTGAGTTTTGCTTCACGTGAGACGGAAAAATACGAGAAGGGGCGAGAGAGTTTTTTAATGGCTCTGGGACGTTTCGTCCCAAAACTAGTTCGTCCCGGGACGATTCGTTCGAAATACATTAACAACGCGGGACAATTCGTCCGGAACGATTCGACCCAAACGTAATTAAAGTGGTGGTGGTGGGGGGTGGGGGGGGGGATTGGGGGGGGGGGGGCTAAATGATCGTTCATACATGTATGATTATTTTTAATACGTATTATCGCGAAAATCGACAATTTGGGAGGGGCAGTCAAGTGTGAAAAGATAATTCAGATCCAACATTTCTTGACAATTAAAAAACGCCAAATTATCCGTTCATACTGAATGTCTAATATTTCGGCCGGTAAGAAAGTATAAATCATGGTCATTTCCTATACTTTACACTTTATTGTCGACCGAAATATCATTCATTCATTCATGAATGCACAGTAAATAATAGTGTTAACCCTTTACCCAACGAATCGATCGCATCCGCCAGCGTAATATGCAAATTCAGCAGTTGAAAAAGTATTATTTTTCAAAAAATTTCAACAAAACCATTTCATGTGAACCCTCGTTGGAACGAGCTCGTCGAGCTCGTTCCAACGAGGGGTCACATGATATGGTTTTGTTGAAATTGTTTGAAAAATTTAAAAAAATGATATTTAAAATCATAAATTTTGGTATCGTCTGCGTTGGGTAAAGGGTTAAAAAACTGAACGCCAAAAATGCAACAGCTCTTGAACACTACTATTGTTCAAATTTTTAACACTAATGTTCAATTTCTTAACGCCAGTGTACCAGATTTGAACGTGTAAAATGTGTTCAAAATGTCGAACACAGGTGTTCAAATATTTAATACCAGTGTTCAAAGTTACGTTCATGCGTGAAACCATCGTGGAACAGTGGGTCCACGGCCAACAAACCATGTTGAAGGATGGCGTGATTCATAAGCAAATAAAGTTTTTCGGGTCGCAGGTGATTTCAATCCCACATCGTCCCTGTGCGCCTTTGGTACGCTGTTACTTTTTATTCATTCTTCACAGTACAAACAAGTTCCGTTACATTTTATGATCTTGAAGTTCGGCCAAAACAGCATCCTGTTGAATGCGGCGTGTGGGGGAGATGGCAACATCGTTTATGTGACACGGGAATGAACCATCTGGAGTATGTAATAACTGAAGAATAGTTCATTTAACTTAAACTTTAACCCTTTACCTAACATGAAAAAGCAGACGACACTTGCAAAAAAAAATTCTTGAATAGCTCATTTTTTTGCATTTTTCGTCTCTAAAACATAGGTTATGACCCCTCATTGGAACGAGCTCGACGAGCTCGTTCCAATGAGGGGATCATAACCTATATTTTTGAGACAAAAACTGAAAAAATAATGAAAATTAATTGGCGATTTTTGAGAATAACGCTGGCCGGTTTTTAGCCGTTACGTTGGGTAAAGGGTTAAAATACCACCATGAAGTGAAATTCCCGAGGCGAGTTGTCCCAGCAGGTTTGGGGCGGGTTGTCCCGTTCCCTATATACACTACACTTCGATATTGATTTTAATCGTCTACCGCATTGTTTTCTGTTGTCCATAAGTCAAGAAATTATTATTGCAATACAAACATAATGAAAATAGTTACTCTCAACATCGTTCGGATGGCAAGTTCAAACATACTCCTTGACGGAAAGGAGAAGACTGTACTGCTGAACCAGAAGTCTTTGATGTGGGCTACAAGTAGAGTTAACTGCTGGATGTTGGCCTTTGAATACATGTGATCCCATGATGGCTCCATATGTTGGTGGGTAAAAAGGGTAGAGCCATGCACCGTCTTATTAAGTCGTAAACACCCCGACGCCTGTTATACGATGTTTGTAGTACCGGTACACAATATAAGTTAAGGGGCTTTCAGTGGGCGGATATGGTGTGATATAAGGCGAAGTGAGATCAATATGAAAGCCCCATAAGGTATTTATTATGCCAGTCCTTTGAAAGAGAAACAATCATAAGTGTATCCATATCCAGATTGCTAGCGCAAATGTTCTGTTATCACTATCAGGGAATTTCCCGGTTTTACGTCATGTGAAGGTCACCCTAGTAGCAGGCCCTGAAACAACGGAGTTTTCTTCTCAATAAACGGGAATTTATATTAACAATTCACAACTTTAATTTAGTGTTAAGTACTGGAAAAATAAAACAACTGGAGCAAATGGATTGACAATTCTTTCAAGAAGGTAAGTGGGAACAGTTTCATTCATCATTCGCCTCAGACTGTGCCAGTTTTCTTCTATACATGTCCTTTTAGTGGTTTATTTATTGTATTTATTTACATTTGTTTATTAAAATTTCTCAAAAGACTGGAAGAAACGTATTATAGTTGTACGTTGTAGACACACACGCGAAATTATTTGTTGTCCGTTGAACACGCGAAATTAGGAAAAACATCGAAGAGAGCGTTGGATATCAAAAACAAAATGTCGGCACTGACCGTATATAAGCTCTATATACGGTCAGCTCGATGATATACAGTCTCATATACGGTCACTAGATACTGAAGCTGATTGGTCAATAACAATTACTGGCATAATAAATTAACTTGTACATGTTCATTATCGACGAGTTAATAATAAAGAAAAAAATAATTGTGCTCGGAACGATGGCACTATATGCTGTACGGCGGGTGGCAAATGTTTGTACACTAGAAATGTAATAATTGTAAATCTTGTGTTCCTTGTTCAAACTGGGAAATGAAAAGTATTGGCGGAAACAAGCTTAACTAAAATAGACAATGAGTGTGGACCGCCCGTTCCGTCGGTTGGTGTCCTCATCTCTGCAATGTTCTTAGACACTCGCGCTGAGAGTAAGGGGGACAACTACCCTGGGGGTTGGGGAGTTTAAAAAAGTGCAGGCTGACCTGTTGATACGTCTGAGATGAAAGACGTGGGGAGGCTTTTGGAACGGTCCTCCGGCACTGGTGGAGGTGGCAAGGTTACGCAGTTGCATTACTTACCAAGTTCCGTTCATATAAAAAACCTCACCTGTTCCAGTTTGTTCATTTTCCACCGGTCTTTCCTGCATCATAGTTGACACGATTATCTTTGGGGAAAATGCACTATACACACAGAAATACAGAAAATAAAATACCGAAATTGTTAGGAAATAATTGAGTGGATATTGTCAAGAAAATGCAGGACAATGCTTCTCCTAGCATTAATTTAAAAATAATTCCTTTGGGGATCCCAGACCCCACGCTCAGTATCGCTTCGCTCCCTCGGCGCTCGCATGGCCCGACGTACACGTTCTACACATTGCCCCCGGGGCCCTATCTCGTTCTTATACTTAAAACATTTCTATTTGGGAAATGTTTTATAAGTAGTGTCCCATGGTCATTTCTAATACTGGGCATACTCATTTTTTTAGTTCAACTTGACAAGGTCAAGCTGAGCTATTGCCATCACTTCTCGTCGGTTGGGGTACGTACGTACGTCCAGGCGTACGTACGTACGTCCACAATTTCTTTTGGCAAACCTCACAGGTCGCTTTTATGATCAGATCGTTTTGAAACTTGGTATGTTTGTTTGGGTAACCTCTAGATGGGAGTTATCGATTTTCTTTCATTTCAGTCAAAAAATGTTGCCGCTGGCAACGTTCTTAGAACTTAGTTTAGTCAGACCTCAATATTTCCCTCTGGCACACGTACAGGGCACATTTATGATCGGATTGCTTGGAAACCTGGCATGCGTGTTTGGGTGACCTCTAGACGGGAGCTATCGATTTTCTTCTATTTCCGTCACAAAATGTTGCCTCTGGCAACGTTCTTAGAACTCAGTTTAGTCAGATCTCAATATTTCCCTTTGGCACACCCTACAGGGCACATTTATGACCGGATTGCTATGACATCTGGCATGCTTGTTTGGAGTGACCTCTAGATGAGAGCTATTGATTTTCTTCCAGTCAGGCATCAATATATTCCTTTGGCACGCCGTACAGGGCACATTTTTTATCAGATCGGTTTGAAAGTCGGCATGCTTGTTTGGGGTTACCTCTAGATGGGAGCTATCGATTTTTTTCGATATCCGCCAAGAAATGTTGCCGCTTGCAACGACCTTTGATGAATTTAGTGCAGCTATGCCTCAAAATTTCCCTTTGGCACACCCTGCAGGGCACATTTATTATCGACTCGATTTGAAACGTGGTATGCTTGTTTGGGGTGAGCTCTAGATGGGAGCTCTAGCAACAATCTTTGAGTTTATTGCATTTGTGCATCGACATTCTTTTTGACATGTCCTACAGGCCACATTTATCATAGGATTGTTTTTTGAGCTTGGTGTGCTCATTAGGCGAGACCTTTAGATAAGAGCTATTGATTAGCATTCATTTCTGTGAAAAAGTTGCCATTCACAATAACCTCTGAACTTACTGCATTTGTGTATCAACATTCTTCCTTCAACCAGTCTTAAGTTTACATTTAAAAATGCATGGATTACTCTGATATTGTGCACACACAATACTGTTATGTTGAAATTTCACCAAATAACATTGGTACCAATGATCTTCAATTTTGCCATTTCACTTATAACTTTCCAAGTTCAAGTTTGTCAAGTTGAGCTACAGTGTTATTGTCACTTTCATTATTAGAATGTTTACATTACATTTGGCGTCATTGGATTTAATCCCAACGCACGGGTCCACTTGTGCATTTTAACAGAGCATGACCCTGAAATCTCTATAACTATAAATCGAAGTATACTACTCGAAGTTTGCTAAGCACCAAATACATCCAACTACCTGTTTTACGTTTTAGTTGAAATATTGTAATGAACAGTGTATGTACTTTTCATTTAATTATATCTTTAATTATGTAAGTACAGAAATTAAGATTTTTTTGTGTTTGACGTTATTTTTTAGCTTTTAAATACGATAACCATGGAAAATGGATATTTTTGGTAAAAGAGGAAATTTTTCAATATGCCAAAAAGTTGACAGAGCGAATTGGTATGGCTTCAATATCGAGTACTGTTAATTACAGCTTGACAACGCCTTCTCGTGCTCCCAATCAGGTTCCTGATGGTCCTTCTGGGATGTTGTTCCATTCTTGGACCAGTATGGCACCAAGCTCCTGTACACTTCTTGGCTGGACTGGACGGGCTGAAATTGCAAGCTGCAACTCATTCCAGACATGTTCGATTGGATTGAGGTCAGAGGCTCTTGCTGGCCAGTCCATACGCTTAATCTCCACCCTAGAGGTCTGTCGGTACTCTTAGACAGCATGGGCAACATGAGGACGGGCATTATCGTCCATCAGAATGAATCTATCACCCACCGCACATGCATACAATCTGACGTGGACATCCAGGATCTCATCAATATATCGTTCTGCAGTCAATGTACCACGTTCAAGGAAACGGAGCTCTGTACGTCCAACCCAGCTGATGCCACCCCAGACCATGACTGACCCTCCACCGCAGCGGCCATGTTCATCAATGTTGGCTGCATGGAATCGCTTTCCTGGTCTTCTCCATACCCCAGACCGCCTATCTGTGTGGTCTTGGCAGTACCTTGATTCATCTGTAAAAAGGACAGGTCGGCAGCCTTCTCTGGTCCATCCAACGTGGTCCATGGCCCATTCATATCGATCGTGCCTGGCTGTGGTTCTGGGATGGCGGAATGCGAATACATGGTCTTCTCGATCGGAGACCACCTTCGTGCAACCTTGCCCGGATAGTCTGCATCGAAACATTTACCACGGATGCATTCTGATGGTCACTCTGAAGCTGTGTTGCTGTGGCAAAGTGGTTCATACAGGCCTGAATGATCAAAACCGGTCTTTAGCTGCAGATGTTGTCCTGTCTCTGCCACCACCATGCCGTCTTACTGGTGTGCCATACTGCTAAAATCTTGCACAAGCTCTGGTGATCACCGTATGGTGCATACCAGGGGCTTCACCAAACTGACGATGGGTAGCCCCTTGCTCCACCATCCCTACTGCCCGCCACATTTCTGCCTCAGACAAATGTCTTCTTACATTTGAATAAAAATTTGCCATATTCAGTCATTAAATCACAAGGGTTTGTGTTGGAAGAAAGACTGAATAGCCTACACATGTCATGTATATGTAGACAGTACACGAAAACATCATGAAAATCAGGGAGGTGACTGTCACGAAACGTCTGCCTATCAAGAGAGCTGATATAAACGCTGGGGACCATCTCAATTCATTCCTCAATCATATCCACCAAAAATATCGCAAATATGTCACGACCAAATTTCACAATGATGTGTCAAATATTTGGTGCTTAGCAAACTTTGAGTGGTATATATATTTATATAAAATAAATTTTAGGACTGGTGTTCGAAACAAAATTCAATTGGAGCGAGTCGTCGCTGTACTCTGAAAAATATTATTGGGACGAATCGTCCCGATATTTGCCACGAATCGTCCCGGTTGTAATTTTGGACCGAAACGTCCCGTGACGAACTGGTTAAAAAAAATTCAGTTGGAACGAGTTGTCGTTGTACTCTGAAAAATATTGTCATCCCGTGATGAACTGGTTTTGGGTTGTCACTAAAAAGTGTACTCCGACCCCGACCCCGACTCCGAAATTACCGACTCCAAAACTATTTATTTCTATAACTCTTTTATTAATGGATCAATTATACTGAAATTCAACATAAATGTACAGAATTATGTGTAATATACATAAAATCATATAAATGTTACAAAAAAATTATGATTTTCATTAAATTGACTTTTAATGAGTTTTGGCTCACTAAAAAGTGTACTCGGTGATTTCATAGAAATTTCATTCTCTCATTCATATAATACATTCTTCCACCTAATTTGTTGCAGTATTAAGAATATATTTGTATTTTACGATATCTAATGCAAGATTTATAATTAATTTGGAAATAATCGTGCTTAAAATGGAAATTTATTCGAAGATGCGAATCGCCGACTCCGGCTTCATTTGCGGTTGAATGTAAAATTCAAACTTACAATTGGCGGATCAATAGTCCGAGGTTTTTCCGGATTGTGGTAACTGACGTGGATAAGGAAATTGTTTCACGACAATGAAGTTTAACACCTGTCAGTAGCAGGGTAGTAGTAATTTTTTCGATAAGAAGTTGGACCCTAAGGTTGTAAAATAATTTCCAGCGCTATATATCTCTGAAGGCATATAGTATCGGGAATTATATTATAACGATAGAGTCTATACCTGTCAGTAGTAGTAATTTTTTCGATAAGAAGTTGGACCCTAAGGTTGTAAAATAATTTCCAGTGCTATATATCTCTGAAGGCATATAGTATCGGGAATTTCCAAATTAATTATAAATCTTGCATTAGATATCGTAAAATACAAATATAGTCTTAATACTGCAACAAATTAGGTGGAAGAATGTATTATATGAATGAGAGAATGAAATTTCTATGAAATCACCGAGTACACTTTTTAGTGAGCCAAAACTCATTAAAAGTCAATTTAATGAAAATCATAATTTTTTTGTAACATTTATATGATTTTATGTATATTACACATAATTCTGTACATTTATGTTGAATTTCAGTATAATTGATCCATTAATAAAAGAGTTATAGAAATAAATAGTTTTGGAGTCGGTAATTTCGGAGTCGGGGTCGGGGTCGGGGTCGGGGTCGGAGTACACTTTTTAGTGACAACCCTGGTTTTGGGACGAAACGTCCCGTAACCTTTTTTAATAGAGTAGTTTCCCTTGCAGCATTTTTTTCACTCTTTGATGTCGCGGGAATTGTGAATTTTGTAACGTGGCTTGTAAGAAACAATATATAGAACGTGCGATTTTATAGAAACTATGAATGTTAATTTCTACCTTAAAAGTGTTGTTAAAAACGGGTGTTGATTCTCCTTGAGAAATGTGGATTAAGCTGTAAAATTAATTGCGGCGATATTCCTCATTCGTTCAAAGAATTACCACAAACACACGAAGCAAGTAGTTCATGGATAAGTGAGGGAAATTTGGGGTCCTACTCAGTCCTGGAAATGAGACGGGTGAGTGCAACGGCTCCCTCCAGCACCCGTGATTTCTATTATTTCGGGAGCTAAAAATGCACTCTTTGAAAAATTTGTAGAGCAATGGGAGCTCCATTGTGTAGTTGTTGACACCTCGGAATCCAAGGTGTGAGTGTGTGAACATAAAGTATTGTTTCTGAGACAAGTAGGTCTAATAGAGAGACAAGAGATGTTCTTTCTCAGTTATTATTGCACCATAAACTACTAATGCGTCTTAACTGTTGGACAGAGAGATTTCATTTAACAAACGCGCCACGCATTGTTTTTCTATGAGATTTTGTTTGCTAACGTTGTTGTGCCTTTTTATATATACACATCTTATTTAAAAGTTTTTTTTTTTTTTTTATTAGTTTCGCCCATAATAAAGAAAAAAAGTTTTTGTCTTGTTGGGATTCGTCTTGTTGGGATATTTTACCTATTCGTCTTGTTGGGATTCGTCTTGTTAGGATGACATCGTTTTAGATACACTACGTTTGGTGCCCGGATGACGTGTAAGAACGTCATCTAAGAATATATCAGATTGAACAATTTTAATAAGCTTGTTTTTATTCTTTTAAACTAAATTTCGTCCCCATGTCGATTGAACAGATTAATTTATATTGATATTATTTATTTTTACCATTATCAATATTTATTTCTCTATCGTTACAATCTAATTACTTCTTGATTTAATAAATTAAATCCCCTTTTTCAAGTTGTTGAATTGTTGCGCCTTCTTAAAGTACGGCCTGCGCTATTCTCAAAAATCGCCAATTAATTTTCATTATTTTTTCATTTTTTGTCTCTAAAACATAGGTTATGAGCCTTCATTGGAACGAGCTCGTCGAGCTCGTTCTAATGAGTGGTCATAACCTATGTTTTTGAGACAAAAAATGAAACAAATTAGTTATTCAAGAATGTTTTTTTTTTGCAAGTGTCGTCTGCTTTTTATGTTAGGTAAAGGGTTAATTATTTTTTAATAATTTCACATATAATTAAAGAAAAAAGTTTTCGTCTTTTAGTAATCGTCTTGTTGGGATATTTTCCCAATTCGACTTGTTGGGATTCGTCTTGTTAGGATAACACCGTTTTAGATACACTGCAGTAGTAGGAGATGTGGAGATCGGCCCAATTCAGGGAGATCTCATGGAGGACCCCGCAGGTGACTGTTGAAGGGAGTAGTAGGACATGTACCCGTTGGGGCCTTATTGACCGGAGGGAGAGCCGGAGGGGGGAGTGAAGTAGCAGGAGATGTGGAGATCGGCCCAATTCAGGGGAATCTCATTGAGGACCCCGCAGGGGACCGTTGAAGGGAGTAGTAGGACATCTACCCGTTGGGGCCTTATTGGCTGTAGGGGAAGCCGGAGGGGAAGTGAAGTAGTAGGAGATGTGGAGATCTGGTTGTAGAAACCACAGGTTTCTACGACGATTAGCCCGCTAGTCCCCACCAGTCCCAAATAGTCCCCACCAGTCCTCAAATCACCACCCCCCCCCTACTATATGTGATATGGATTCTTCAAGAATATTTTGCAGCACGTAGTGCAATAGGACCGCCATACCTTTCACATAGCCTTCATGGCCCCAGACTAAAAAAGCCAAACGTTTTCCAAAAAGGGATGCTGAAATTGGGGTCCCAGGTGCTATGGCTGTTAAATACCGAGATGAGGCCCAAGAGGGATAGTAAATTAGGCCTCACTGAGAAATGAGGTTAAGGGGGACAGTAAATTAGACCTTATTGAGGATTTTTCATGGCCCTCATGGCCTCATACGACAAAAAAGGGATTCTCCAGAAAATATCCTCGATAGGTATCCTCAAATAATACAATACAGGCCATAGGTATCCTCAAATACCGAAATGAGTCGAAGAGTCGTATGTGCGAGTCACTCGAACGATCAATTGCTCGATAGCTCATTTGCTCGATGGGATTAGAGTCATTCGAGCAGTATGTGCGAGTCACTCGAGGTAAGACGGAATCCCACTTATGGAATCCCTTTTTGGAATCTCATTTGTGGAATCCCATTTGTGGAATCCCATTTGTGGAATCCTTTTTTTCTGAAAAGAGGCTAAGAGTCGCATGTGCGAGTCACCCGAACGAGCAATTACTCGTTACCTCATTTGCTCGTTGGGATTCGAGTCATTCGAGCAGTATGTGCGAGTAACTCGAGGTAAGACGGAATCCCACTTATGGAATCCCTTTTGGAATCTCATTTGTGGAATCCCATTTGTGGAATCCCATTTGTGGAATTCCTTTTTTCTGAAATGAGGCTAAGAGTCGTATGTGCGAGTCACTCGAATGAGCAATTACTCGTTAGCTCATTTGCTTGTTGGGATTCGAGTCATTCGAGCAGTATATGCGAGTCACTCGAGGTAAGACGGAATCCCACTTATGGAATCCCTTTTGTGGAATCCCATTTGTGGAATCCCTTTTCTGAAAACGCCTGTGGCTATGGAATCCCTTTTTTCTGAAATGAGGCTAAGAGTCGTTCGAGGAGTCACACTAACGAGCAATTACTCGACAGCTCATTTGCTCAACGGACTTCGAGTCGTTCGAGCAGTATGTGCGAGTCACTCGATCGAGCAATTGCTCGATAGCTTATTTGCTCGATGGGATTCGAGTCGCTCGAGCAATGACTTATCAGTAACTGCTCGATAGCTTTTTGGCTGCCTTCATCGGTCCCCTGTGGGGTCCCTCACTAGGACCGGGAAATAGGGCCCGATCCATACATCTCCTACTACTTCACTTCCCCTCCGTCTCTCCCTCCGGCCAATAAGGCCCCAACGGGTACATGTCCTACTACTCACTGCGTTTGGTACCCGGATGACATGTAAGAACGTCACCTATGAATATATCGGAGTGAACAATATTAATAAACTTATTTTTATTCTTTTAAATTAAATTGTTTCGTCTCCATGTCTGTTCAACAGATTAATTTACACAATGACGATTGATATCATTTGTTCTCTACCTTTATCAGTATTCATTTCTCTATCCTTACAGTGTAATTACTTCCTGATTTACATCCATCCCCCTTTTTCAAGTTGAATTATTGCGCCTTTTTAAAGCAATGAATATTAAATTTATCGCATTATTTATTTATTTATTGGTGTTTAAGGTCACATATTTATGCACAATGGCTAATCATGACCGCGGCAGTTTTACGGGTGGAGGAAGCCGGAGTACCTGGAGAGAACCACCGAGCAACGACGAGCAAATGCCAGCTCCCCAACATACGAACTCCACACAAGCAGGGTTAGCATTGGTTGAAGACAGGTGCACCATCGACGTGCACTACGCCTTAGTACACCACGTCACCGTGCCCCCACGCGAGCAATGGGATGAAGTGTCTTACCCAGGGAAACAACGCGGTTGCCGCAGATGGGATTCGAACCGATGATCTCTCGGCTTGCAGCCTGCGCCTCCACCTACTGAGCCACTGCGCTCCCTATTCCCTATCGCATTCCAGTGCATATTCATGGCGATATATTTCGCAGGTGTCTACTTTCAAACTACAATTGTTACAACAGTACTTATAAAGTGGGTGGTGAGAATCCCTATATACGTGACAATCGTCCCTTATTCCCAGTTCATTATTAGATATTCGTTATCAACCGATTTTATCGGTTGATAACGAATGTCTAATAAGGAACTGGGAATAAATAACGGCTGCCAAGTACCAAGAATCTCTTTATAAGTACTGCTGCGGCACTGTTACTTGTTACCTCTACACTTGGGCACCAATGCTGGCGAGAAAGCCGCGTGGATATGTATGACAGGCGCGTATCCAGGAATTTCTGTCAGAATCATATATTAACAGAATTAAATATGTACGTATAATATACAGCTGGAAAATAAAATATTCCCATCAATTTTATCGATCTATTTTGTAGATCATTTTTTACATACAGTTGTGCATATGTTTTGGATCCCAACTTTCTCATAATGTTTTCCCAGATGCTACCATAGACTTATTATTTGATACTTATTTTTTCAAAATTGTCTCAGCCGGGCCGAACGATAGACGTCCCGATGGAGCCGGTGATCGATGATTGTCACTTAGTGAATCTCACCAACAAAGAAAACGGGCAGCGCACCTACGCCCTCGACTAGTTTGGAATGCTTACCCGAAAAGGGGATATACGGTAGTCTGCGTGGAAAAAAACATAGGCCAGCTAAAGGTATTCTAGTGCCGACATTCCAGATTTGTCTGCATTGACAGTAGTATAGCAGGAGGTTTTCGACCTTATTACCCGGAGCTTTGGTGGAGCAGCTAGTGTTAAATTCCCATAGGAACTGGAGCTTTGGTGGAGCAACGTTTGTCTGTGCAAAACTTCCACACCATCCACCTAGATCCCATAAATGGTGTACGTACTGCATATTCATAGTATGCTATGGTATGTATAGTGATATATGTACACATGGGGCTCTGACCATATGGGTGTGTGATGGAAAATTAATGGAAAAGGTGAGACTTTTCTTGAAAGTTTTCCCCGCGAAATAGCTGACGTTGCTATTGACGTCGTGATGTCATGATGCGTACGCGACGTCATAGAGACGTTGATCGCTGTTGTTGTCTACTATACAGTCCGCATTAACGTTATTCGGGTCATGGGGTGTCGGGCTAGTTGTATAGGTGGGGACTGATATGGTAGTGGTGGTATATATCCATGTTGGTATACTATTAGCCCTTGGGTCTTCATATTATCCTATGTCTGCTATAGCTAGGTCAAGCAGTATTGTGAGGTTGGGGGGGTAATGCATGGTCGCCCAATGTGGTATTGCGAGATAGTCCTTGGTGGTTTAGATTGGCAGTATAGGATGAATGGTCTGTTGGCCTATTACCTCTTATTACTATTTACCTACCGAATCCTTTGTATTATCTTATGACTGGTATTGGTAGTTCGTAATGCTAGGTCAGGCAGTATTATAATCGTTTGTTTAGAAGTGGGGCATAGAATGCATTGTGTATACCGCTGTAGGTCCCCTGTTCGTCCTCGGTAATATTAACCAACCGATTGCTTTGTATTATTCTATGACTGTCAAGTAAAGCTAAAAATTGACAATTTTGTAGCCACCAACATCGTGTCATCTTCAATCAGTAACAATAAATGCGCCCTCTTGTAAAACAGGCCAATACAAACATTCGTTCTTTGTGCACACAGCAATCGATTGGAACCACTTGTACGAAAATGTTGCAGTAACTACCACGAAAGAGGGCTTCAAACATCGAGATCGATCCGTGCTCTCTCTCTCTCTCTCTCTCTCTCTCTCTCTTCCGTCATGTTTTATTCCAGCAGGGACTCTATGGCGTATCTATACAGATACAGATACCTTGCTTTCAGATTCAAACAACAGATTCCGGTACAACTAACACACCGAAGCTGAGTTTTGCTTCACGTGAGACGGAAAAATACGAGAAGGGGCGAGAGAGTTTTTTAATGGCTCTGGGACGTTTCGTCCCAAAACTAGTTCGTCCCGGGACGATTCGTTCGAAATACATTAACAACGCGGGACAATTCGTCCGGAACGATTCGACCCATACGTAATTAAAGTGGTGGTGGTGGGGGGTGGGGGGGGGGGGGATTGGGGGGGGGGGGGGGGGGGGGGGGCTAAATGATCGTTCATACATGTATGATTATTTTTAATACGTATTATCGCGAAAATCGACAATTTGGGAGGGGCAGTCAAGTGTGAAAAGATAATTCAGATCCAACATTTCTTGACAATTAAAAAACGCCAAATTATCCGTTCATACTGAATGTCTAATATTTCGGCCGGTAAGAAAGTATAAATCATGGTCATTTCCTATACTTTACACTTTATTGTCGACCGAAATATCATTCATTCATTCATGAATGCACAGTAAATAATAGTGTTAACCCTTTACCCAACGAATCGATCGCATCCGCCAGCGTAATATGCAAATTCAGCAGTTGAAAAAGTATTATTTTTCAAAAAATTTCAACAAAACCATCTCATGTGAACCCTCGTTGGAACGAGCTCGTCGAGCTCGTTCCAACGAGGGGTCACATGATATGGTTTTGTTGAAATTGTTTGAAAAATTTAAAAAAATGATATTTAAAATCATAAATTTTGATATCGTCTGCGTTGGGTAAAGGGTTAAAAAACTGAACGCCAAAAATGCAACAGCTCTTGAACACTACTATTGTTCAAATTTTTAACACTAATGTTCAATTTCTTAACGCCAGTGTACCAGATTTGAACGTGTAAAATGTGTTCAAAATGTCGAACACAGGTGTTCAAATATTTAATACCAGTGTTCAAAGTTACGTTCATGCGTGAAACCATCGTGGAACAGTGGGTCCACGGCCAACAAACCATGTTGAAGGATGGCGTGATTCATAAGCAAATAAAGTTTTTCGGGTCGCAGGTGATTTCAATCCCACATCGTCCCTGTGCGCCTTTGGTACGCTGTTACTTTTTATTCATTCTTCACAGTACAAACAAGTTCCGTTACATTTTATGATCTTGAAGTTCGGCCAAAACAGCATCCTGTTGAATGCGGCGTGTGGGGGAGATGGCAACATCGTTTATGTGACACGGGAATGAACCATCTGGAGTATGTAATAACTGAAGAATAGTTCATTTAACTTAAACTTTAACCCTTTACCTAACATGAAAAAGCAGACGACACTTGCAAAAAAAAATTCTTGAATAGCTCATTTTTTTGCATTTTTCGTCTCTAAAACATAGGTTATGACCCCTCATTGGAACGAGCTCGACGAGCTCGTTCCAATGAGGGGATCATAACCTATATTTTTGAGACAAAAACTGAAAAAATAATGAAAATTAATTGGCGATTTTTGAGAATAACGCTGGCCGGTTTTTAGCCGTTACGTTGGGTAAAGGGTTAAAATACCACCATGAAGTGAAATTCCCGAGGCGAGTTGTCCCAGCAGGTTTGGGGCGGGTTGTCCCGTTCCCTATATACACTACACTTCGATATTGATTTTAATCGTCTACCGCATTGTTTTCTGTTGTCCATAAGTCAAGAAATTATTATTGCAATACAAACATAATGAAAATAGTTACTCTCAACATCGTTCGGATGGCAAGTTCAAACATACTCCTTGACGGAAAGGAGAAGACTGTACTGCTGAACCAGAAGTCTTTGATGTGGGCTACAAGTAGAGTTAACTGCTGGATGTTGGCCTTTGAATACATGTGATCCCATGATGGCTCCATATGTTGGTGGGTAAAAAGGGTAGAGCCATGCACCGTCTTATTAAGTCGTAAACACCCCGACGCCTGTTATACGATGTTTGTAGTACCGGTACACAATATAAGTTAAGGGGCTTTCAGTGGGCGGATATGGTGTGATATAAGGCGAAGTGAGATCAATATGAAAGCCCCATAAGGTATTTATTATGCCAGTCCTTTGAAAGAGAAACAATCATAAGTGTATCCATATCCAGATTGCTAGCGCAAATGTTCTGTTATCACTATCAGGGAATTTCCCGGTTTTACGTCATGTGAAGGTCACCCTAGTAGCAGGCCCTGAAACAACGGAGTTTTCTTCTCAATAAACGGGAATTTATATTAACAATTCACAACTTTAATTTAGTGTTAAGTACTGGAAAAATAAAACAACTGGAGCAAATGGATTGACAATTCTTTCAAGAAGGTAAGTGGGAACAGTTTCATTCATCATTCGCCTCAGACTGTGCCAGTTTTCTTCTATACATGTCCTTTTAGTGGTTTATTTATTGTATTTATTTACATTTGTTTATTAAAATTTCTCAAAAGACTGGAAGAAACGTATTATAGTTGTACGTTGTAGACACACACGCGAAATTATTTGTTGTCCGTTGAACACGCGAAATTAGGAAAAACATCGAAGAGAGCGTTGGATATCAAAAACAAAATGTCGGCACTGACCGTATATAAGCTCTATATACGGTCAGCTCGATGATATACAGTCTCATATACGGTCACTAGATACTGAAGCTGATTGGTCAATAACAATTACTGGCATAATAAATTAACTTGTACATGTTCATTATCGACGAGTTAATAATAAAGAAAAAAATAATTGTGCTCGGAACGATGGCACTATATGCTGTACGGCGGGTGGCAAATGTTTGTACACTAGAAATGTAATAATTGTAAATCTTGTGTTCCTTGTTCAAACTGGGAAATGAAAAGTATTGGCGGAAACAAGCTTAACTAAAATAGACAATGAGTGTGGACCGCCCGTTCCGTCGGTTGGTGTCCTCATCTCTGCAATGTTCTTAGACACTCGCGCTGAGAGTAAGGGGGACAACTACCCTGGGGGGTTGGGGAGTTTAAAAAAGTGCAGGCTGACCTGTTGATACGTCTGAGATGAAAGACGTGGGGAGGCTTTTGGAACGGTCCTCCGGCACTGGTGGAGGTGGCAAGGTTACGCAGTTGCATTACTTACCAAGTTCCGTTCATATAAAAAACCTCACCTGTTCCAGTTTGTTCATTTTCCACCGGTCTTTCCTGCATCATAGTTGACACGATTATCTTTGGGGAAAATGCGCTATACACACAGAAATACAGATAATAAAATACCGAAATTGTTAGGAAATAATTGAGTGGATATTGTCAAGAAAATGCAGGACAATGCTTCTCCTAGCATTAATTTAAAAATAATTCCTTTGGGGATCCCAGACCCCACGCTCAGTATCGCTTCGCTCCCTCGGCGCTCGCATGGCCCGACGTACACGTTCTACACATTGCCCCCGGGGCCCTATCTCGTTCTTATACTTAAAACATTTCTATTTGGGAAATGTTTTATAAGTAGTGTCCCATGGTCATTTCTAATACTGGGCATACTCATTTTTTTAGTTCAACTTGACAAGGTCAAGCTGAGCTATTGCCATCACTTCTCGTCGGTTGGGGTACGTACGTACGTCCAGGCGTACGTACGTACGTCCACAATTTCTTTTGGCAAACCTCACAGGTCGCTTTTATGATCAGATCGTTTTGAAACTTGGTATGTTTGTTTGGGTAACCTCTAGATGGGAGTTATCGATTTTCTTTCATTTCAGTCAAAAAATGTTGCCGCTGGCAACGTTCTTAGAACTTAGTTTAGTCAGACCTCAATATTTCCCTCTGGCACTCGTACAGGGCACATTTATGATCGGATTGCTTGGAAACCTGGCATGCGTGTTTGGGTGACCTCTAGACGGGAGCTATCGATTTTCTTCTATTTCCGTCACAAAATGTTGCCTCTGGCAACGTTCTTAGAACTCAGTTTAGTCAGATCTCAATATTTCCCTTTGGCACACCCTACAGGGCACATTTATGACCAGATTGCTATGACATCTGGCATGCTTGTTTGGAGTGACCTCTAGATGAGAGCTATTGATTTTCTTCCAGTCAGGCATCAATATATTCCTTTGGCACGCCGTACAGGGCACATTTTTTATCAGATCGGTTTGAAAGTCGGCATGCTTGTTTGGGGTTACCTCTAGATGGGAGCTGTCGATTTTTTTCGATATCCGCCAAGAAATGTTGCCGCTTGCAACGACCTTTGATGAATTTAGTGCAGCTATGCCTCAAAATTTCCCTTTGGCACACCCTGCAGGGCACATTTATTATCGACTCGATTTGAAACGTGGTATGCTTGTTTGGGGTGAGCTCTAGATGGGAGCTCTAGCAACAATCTTTGAGTTTATTGCATTTGTGCATCGACATTCTTTTTGACATGTCCTACAGGCCACATTTATCATAGGATTGTTTTTTGAGCTTGGTGTGCTCATTAGGCGAGACCTTTAGATAAGAGCTATTGATTAGCATTCATTTCTGTGAAAAAGTTGCCATTCACAATAACCTCTGAACTTACTGCATTTGTGTATCAACATTCTTCCTTCAACCAGTCTTAAGTTTACATTTAAAAATGCATGGATTACTCTGATATTGTGCACACACAATACTGTTATGTTGAAATTTCACCAAATAACATTGGTACCAATGATCTTCAATTTTGCCATTTCACTTATAACTTTCCAAGTTCAAGTTTGTCAAGTTGAGCTACAGTGTTATTGTCACTTTCATTATTAGAATGTTTACATTACATTTGGCGTCATTGGATTTAATCCCAACGCACGGGTCCACTTGTGCATTTTAACAGAGCATGGCCCTGAAATCTCTATAACTATAAATCGAAGTATACTACTCGAAGTTTGCTAAGCACCAAATACATCCAACTACCTGTTTTACGTTTTAGTTGAAATATTGTAATGAACAGTGTATGTACTTTTCATTTAATTATATCTTTAATTATGTAAGTACAGAAATTAAGATTTTTTTGTGTTTGACGTTATTTTTTAGCTTTTAAATACGATAACCATGGAAAATGGATATTTTTGGTAAAAGAGGAAATTTTTCAATATGCCAAAAAGTTGACAGAGCGAATTGGTATGGCTTCAATATCGAGTACTGTTAATTACAGCTTGACAACGCCTTCTTGTGCTCCCAATCAGGTTCCTGATGGTCCTTCTGGGATGTTGTTCCATTCTTGGACCAGTATGGCACCAAGCTCCTGTACACTTCTTGGCTGGACTGGACGGGCTGAAATTGCAAGCTGCAACTCATTCCAGACATGTTCGATTGGATTGAGGTCAGAGGCTCTTGCTGGCCAGTCCATACGCTTAATCTCCACCCTAGAGGTCTGTCGGTACTCTCAGACAGCATGGGCAACATGAGGACGGGCATTATCGTCCATCAGAATGAATCTATCACCCACCGCACATGCATACAATCTGACGTGGACATCCAGGATCTCATCAATATATCATTCTGCAGTCAATGTACCACGTTCAAGGAAACGGAGCTCTGTACGTCCAACCCAGCTGATGCCACCCCAGACCATGACTGACCCTCCACCGCAGCGGCCATGTTCATCAATGTTGGCTGCATGGAATCGCTTTCCTGGTCTTCTCCATACCCCAGACCGCCTATCTGTGTGGTCTTGGCAGTACCTTGATTCATCTGTAAAAAGGACAGGTCGGCAGCCTTCTCTGGTCCATCCAACGTGGTCCATGGCCCATTCATATCGATCGTGCCTGGCTGTGGTTCTGGGATGGCGGAATGCGAATACATGGTCTTCTCGATCGGAGACCACCTTCGTGCAACCTTGCCCGGATAGTCTGCATCGAAACATTTACCACGGATGCATTCTGATGGTCACTCTGAAGCTGTGTTGCTGTGGCAAAGTGGTTCATACAGGCCTGAATGATCAAAACCGGTCTTTAGCTGCAGATGTTGTCCTGTCTCTGCCACCACCATGCCGTCTTACTGGTGTGCCATACTGCTAAAATCTTGCACAAGCTCTGGTGATCACCGTATGGTGCATACCAGGGGCTTCACCAAACTGACGATGGGTAGCCCCTTGCTCCACCATCCCTACTGCCCGCCACATTTCTGCCTCAGACAAATGTCTTCTTACATTTGAATTTGGGTGAATATTAGGAAACTTGCCAATTTGGGGGTGTGGATTTCAAGAGATTGGACTTAAGGATAGTTTAGTCCTTCTTAGGTTTTATATATTGCACAACACTGCAGAAAACGTCCCGTATGTTCATGCACGCAATTTCGGACTATAATCTGAGAAAAAAATTATTTTTTAGTCATGGATAGTGTAAAAATGTCATTTCGGTGACGATTGAGGTACAGATTTGGTTTCCGTAAAAATTTGAGCTATGTTAATCACAACGCTGTGAAGTGACAAGCAATCAGTTCTTCACCAATCGCTAAAACAACTGACAGTTTTCTGTATATCTTAACTTGACTACTTTTTCAATTTATCACAACTTTAAAACATCGTCGGTCCGATTTTTCTGCGATTCATTTTTTTTTTTACCAGTTTATTCGTTTTCCGTGACCACAGAGAATCAAAGTCTATCTTGCCACCACCATTTAAAAATGACATTTTTACACTTTCCAGAGAAACAAAACCTTTAACTTTTGTTAGAACATCGTGGCATTTTGAAACATATTTCCAGCCTGTCACCGAATTGACATGTTGTCACCGAATTTATATCCTGTCACCGAAAAGACAGCACTTGTCACATTTCAGTACACTTTTCAAATCTATGTCGGGAAAGCTTAATCACACGCGCGCGGTGCAGCTGGGAAAACGTGACGCGTTATCCATTTTTATTTTAATTTTATTTTTTGGCGGGGGGGGGGGGGGGGGGGGGTAGCGGTAGGGGCAATGGATTGCCTTATAAATGAGATTTCAGTGAGGATATCCTGATGTGGGTGTACATTAGCACAACTGGGAAAAATATCGTTCAAAACTCTAGTTTATTAAAGCGAAACATCTTATTATTTCAAGGTTATTTTAGATTCTGAGTGGTAAAGTCATTTGAGAATCTTTAAAACAGCCTCCCATTCTGCCCTCTTGATCATCATGTGCCGACTGTGAAGCTGCTCTGTAACTGCAACCGGCTCGCTAATGAACCTCACAAATTGTTCTTCTTTGTACCAACATCCATCGGGTAAACGACCCCAGAAAAACCGATTGCTCCCGACAGAGTGCATAACGTGGACTTCTATTGTATTGTCTAATACATCAACATCTTGTATTACTCCGGGAAAGACAAAAATGTGCCCTAGCACAAAGGCACATGCTTTATGTGCCGATTGTGCTTATGTGAAATAGCACGATGTGACACAATGTGCCTTTTCACATAAGCACATATGACAAAAAAGGGATTCACCAGTAGGCATCCTCAAATAATACAATACCAGGCCATAGGTATCCTCAAATACCCGTATGTGGCTATGTGCTAGGACACAGTGTGCCTTTTCACATAAGCACATATCGGCACATAAAGCATGTGCCTATGTGCTGGGGCACATTGTGTCACATTGTGCTTTTTCACATAAGCACATATGACAAAAAGGGGTGCCGAACGTCATATGTTTTTTTAAAAAAAGGGGTGCCAAAATTGGGGTGCCCGGGAATATTGCCATTGGATATAGAGGTGATGAGAATCGGATACAACTTCGTTGTAATAAGAGGAGATAACTCTGTACGATTAAGTACAGGTTATGGGAAATCAAGCAATCTGATTGGTTAGTTATAATCTATATAAATGATCTAGATAAATGAAACAACAAGAGTACTTGGAATGGGGTCAGAACTAACAAGAATAGACCAGAATAGCTAAATATAGTAATAACTGGGAAAATCCGAACCAGAACATTACCTCACTTCAATCGAACACACCCCCGGTACCCTTTCGGTACTATGGCACTACGTGCTAAGCCGATAAAATGGGAAATCCGTATTAAATAAAGTCAATTTCGGTGATTTGGGGTGTATTTTGGTGATTTGGAGAGATTGTCGGGTTGTTTGTGGTAATTAGATTTACTCCGATTCAATCGAACATACCCTCCGAACATACCCCCGTCCCATTGCAGAAAATTTGGGTGGCATAGCAACCATGTGCTACCGTAGAAACCAAGATGGCGGCCTCCAGTGTACGAAATGGACGACGGAAACACGCATCACCCTAACAATACGCGCTGCGCATGCGCATTCACACCACGTATCACTATGGAGATGACGTCACAACATGGCCGCTCAGCCTGGTTACCATGACAACACAACATGGCGCTACTACGTCACGTGACATGGCGTCACTTCCGGGGTCCTGCCAATGAGTCCTCAAACGTGTGAGACATGCTACTGATATACCCTTTTTCGATACTTCTCAATCGGTTTAGTTTTCTGTTCATTAAGTAGCTCCAGTTTTTTAATCAAGCGATAGGACTTGGTCCGCTCCCTTCGAAGTCGCTTTCGACCCTGACATTTCCTGCCGCTGCTTTCATTAAGCGATTTCCAAGTGAACGTGATAGTTATGAATAATTAGTCTACGGATGTTTTCAACATTTATCTTCCATGGTACCTGGACTTATGTCCGAAAGCATAGCCCCCCCCGCATTTTGTAACCTAATCTGGAATGCTACGTCACGTCTCCCTAGGCTATCTGATATGTGATTGAAAAGCAACTGGTTTACCATAGAAATATTAGTCTTAGTCCCAGTCCACGTTATGGAATAATTATGGCCCGTAGTCGTTACGGCCGAGTTGATACGGCCAGGTCGTTACGTTTTTCTACCGCTTAGTGGGACAAAAAATTGTAGTGCGCGTCATCAGAAATTTTACAAGAGCCCTGGTTAAATTTATTTGACTGACGTGTGTTTAGTTAAAACCGTTCATCCAATGGCCACACCTGTTAGGCGTATGTGTTATGGTAATTTTATTAAGCTGAGTTGTTTTTCTGCTCAAAACTTTGCTTTTGGTGTTTTTTTTTAAATGTAGACTTCTTTAGATTTGTTAATGGTTCGAACTGACAGAAGCTTATTTGTGTCATAAAGCTGTATTTTAGCGATGCCTACTTTTAGTAAGTCTATTCGCAATTTCTCATGCGAGCGTGTAAATTCGGTGACGCCATGTCTTTTCGGTGACATTTTGTACGTCACCGAAATGACTGTCACCGAATTTACGTTTATGTAAAAAGAAGGCCGACAAAAAAAATATTAATGAGCACGTTGCTCGAACAAGTATTTGTTGTCATGGTTATAAAAATGAGAAACAAAAGTGTGAAAAACTATACATCTATCGTGTTCCAAATCCAGTAAATCCGTGTCACCGAAATGATGACGAATAAACATACGGTCCATTTGTTTCATATATACTTACATTTTTTTCTGGCGTCCATTGGTCTTTTTGCAATTGGCGCTTGTTTTTCGTCATTAACTTCATGACGTAAAATCTACATGACGTAGGTAGAAACTTGCACCAAAATGACACGACATATTTCACGAAAAATTAGTATCGTCACCGAATTGACAAAATATCGTGGGACAGAGAAAACTTGAAAATAAAACTATATCTTGGTATTAATTAGGATAAAATGTTGGTACATTTATGAATTAGAACATATGAACGTTATTTAAAATGGGAACAATTCTTTAGAATGTCAATGAAATCGGCCAATTTTTCAGGTCGAAGGCAGTGACTCCGCAACTGGGACATGCGGTTTTGCACCTGTACTCCAATTGACGGCAGTATTTTTCTAGCGTATCTTAAGGGGGGTTAGTATTTCTTTGGCTCTTTTTCAGCGTCGATAATACCTCTCTCATATAAATACGTTGTGCAGGGAAAAAATGCTAATAAGCGTGAAATTTTGGGGACTAAGTCTCTGGTACATGGTTTTGGCAAGTTTCGTAATATTCACCCATTTGCCATATTCAGTCATTAAATCACAAGGGTTTGTGTTGGAAGAAAGACTGAATAGCCTACACATGTCATGTATATGTAGACAGTACACGAAAACATCATGAAAATCAGGGAGGTGACTGTCACGAAACGTCTGCCTATCAAGAGAGCTAATATAAACGCTGGGGACCATCTCAATACATTCCTCAATCATATCCACCAAAAATATCGCAAATATGTCACGACCAAATTTCACAATGATGTGTCAAATATTTGGTGCTTAGCAAACTTTGAGTGGTATATATATTTATATAAAATAAATTTTAGGACTGGTGTTCGAAACAAAATTCAATTGGAGCGAGTCGTCGCTGTACTCTGAAAAATAGTATTGGGACGAATCGTCCCGATATTTGCCACGAATCGTCCCGGTTGTAATTTTGGACCGAAACGTCCCGTGACGAACTGGTTAAAAAAAATTCAGTTGGAACGAGTTGTCGTTGTACTCTGAAAAATATTGTCATCCCGTGATGAACTGGTTTTGGGACGAACGTCCCGTAACCTTTTTTAATAGAGTAGTTTCCCTTGCAGCATTTTTTTCACTCTTTCATGTCGCGGGAATTGTGAATTTTGTAACGTGGCTTGTAAGAAACAATATATAGAACGTGCGATTTTATAGAAACTATGAATGTTAATTTCTACCTTAAAAGTGTTGTTAAAAACGGGTGTTGATTCTCCTTGAGAAATGTGGATTAAGCTGTAAAATTAATTGCGGCGATATTCCTCATTCGTTCAAAGAATTACCACAAACACACGAAGCAAGTAGTTCATGGATAAGTGAGGGAAATTTGGGGTCCTACTCAGTCCTGGAAATGAGATGGGTGAGTGCAACGGCTCCCTCCAGCACCCGTGATTTCTATTATTTCGGGAGCTAAAAATGCACTCTTTGAAAAATTTGTAGAGCATTAATATACTGTGAATGTGAGTAGTCTTTGCAAGACTGTGAGTGTGACCCAGGACCCTCCTGGCCCTCACAGTCTTTGAGCAACCTGTACAAATTTCATCTGACTAAAACTGAAAGAAACTGGTCGCATTTGTGTCGACTCAGTTCACGCTCATAATATCGAAGACAAAAATCACATAACATACTACTTGTCGTACTCAGCCCAGATATCATTTATTTACGTGCCTGCATCATTATTTAACGCAAACACAGCATCAAATTCAAGAAATGTTGAAAAATATCTGACTTCACCATGTTAAAAAACATCGATTTTAAAAAGATAAACAATTGTACTAGACATGCGCATGAAACCTGTCACTAATCTGTGCGCATGCGTAGTACAATTGTTTATCTTTGAAATCAATGATATTTGGGCTGAGTACGACAAGTAGTATGTTGATTTTGTGAATTTTAGCTTAACTTGACAAAGTCAAGATAAGCTTTTGCCATCACGTGTGTGGAAGTCTGTGAGTCTGTTAGTCTGTGAGTCTGTTCACATTTTCCTTTAGCACGTGCTTCACCCCGCAGTTCTTGTCTGATCTTCATGAAATTTCATATGCAGGTTTAGGGTCATGTCTAGATGAGAACGTCGCCGGTATGGCTGCCCGAGCCCAAAACCCGAAAATCATTAGCACAGTCTACAGGTCGTATTTATGATGGGATTTCATTGTAACTTGGTAGGATGCCTCTGTATAATGTCTAGATGAGAACGTCCCCTTTTGGGCATGATCTGTCAACTGTGATGGCTGCCCAAGCCCGAAACCCAAAAACTTTTAGCACAGTCTGCAGGTCATGTTTAAATTAATTTGGAGGGATTTCATTGTAACTTGGTAGGATGACTCCTTATGATGTCTAGATGAGAATTTCCCCATTTGGGCATGATCTGCCAACCGTGACGGCTGCCCGAGCCCAAAACCCGAAAACCTTTAGCACAGTCTACAGGTCATATTTATTGAGGAATTTCGTTGTAACTTTGTGGATTGACTTCATATAATGTCTGGATGAGAAAGTCCCCTTTTGGACGTGATTGGGCAACTGTAACGGCTACAGGGACCCGAAGCCCGAAAACCCTTTAGCACAGTCTACAGGTCATATTTATGAAGGGATTTCATTGTAACTTAGTAGGGTGACTCCAAATAATGTCTAAATGAGAACATGCCATTTTGATCGCGATCATTCAACCTTGATGGGTGCCCGAGCCCAAAAACCTTTAGCATAGGTAAAAGGTCATATTTATAGAAGGATTTCATTGTAACCTGTTAGGTTGACTCCATATAATGCCTAGATGATGACATCCCCTTTTGGTTGTGATTGGTCAACTGTGGTGGCTACAGGGGCCCGGAGCCTGAAAACCTTGAGCACAGTCTACAGGTCATATTTATGAAGGGATTTCATTGTAACTTTCTAGGATCACTCCAGATGATGCCCAGATGAGATTGTCCCCTTTGGTTGCGATCATTCAACCAGGATGGCTGCCTGAGCCCAAAGCCCGAAAACCTTTAGCAC
Organism: Pictodentalium vernedei; assembly: GCA_031216915.1. Classification (NCBI taxonomy): domain Eukaryota; kingdom Metazoa; phylum Mollusca; class Scaphopoda; order Dentaliida; family Dentaliidae; genus Pictodentalium; species Pictodentalium vernedei. Next base: position 880,210,525 of record CM062297.1, on the reverse strand, counting down.
AGTCTACAGGTCATATTTATGAAGGGATTTCATTGTAACTTGGTAGGTTGACTTCATATAATGTCTAGATGAGAACGTCTCCTTTTGGACTCGATTGGGCAACTGTGACAGCAACAGGGGCTCGAAGCCCGAAAACCTTTAGAACATTCTACAGGTCATAATTATGAAGGGATTTCATTGTAGCTTGGCAGGATGACACCAAATAATGTCTAGATGAGAACATCCCCTTTTGGTCGCGATCATTCAGCCTTTATGGTTGCCAAAGCCCAAAGACCTTTAGCATAGTCTATAGGTCGTATTTATGGAAGGATTTCATTGAAACTTGTTAGGTTGACTCCATATACTGCCTAGATGATGACATCCCCTTTTGGTCGTGATTGGTCAACTGTGATGGCTACAAAATGGCTACTGTGAAGCCCAAAAATCTTGAGCACAGTCTACAGGTCATATTTATGAAGGGATTTCATTGTAACTTTGTAGGATCACTCCAGATGATGCCCAGATGAGAATGTCCCCTTTTGGTTGCAATCATTCAACCATTATGGGAGCCCAAAGCCCGAATACCTTTAGCACAGTCTACAGGTCATATTTATGAAGGGATTTCATTGTAACTTGGTAGGTTTGACTTCATATAATGTCTAGATGAGAACATCCCCTTTTGGACATGATTGGGCAACTGTAACAGCTACAGGGACCCGAAGCCCGAAACCTGTAGAACAGTCTACTGGTCATAATTATGAAGGGATTTCATTGTAGCTTGATAGGATGACTCCAAATAATGTCTAGATGAGAACGTCCCCTTTTGGTCGCGATCATTCAGCCTTGATGGCTGCTCGAGCCCAAAACCCCAAAACCTTTAGCATAGTCTATAGGTCATATTTATGGAAGGATGTCATTGTAACCTGTTAGTTTGACTCCATATAATGCCTAGATGATGACATCCCCTTTTGGTCATGATTGGTCAACTGTGACGGCTTCAGGGGCCTGAAGCCCAAAAACGTTGTGCACAGTCTACAGGTCATATTTATAAAGGAATTTCATTGTAACTTCGTAGGATCACTCCAGATGATGCCCAGATGAGAATGTCCCCTTTTGGTTGCGATCATTCAACCATGATGGCTGCCCGAGCCCAAAGCCCCAAAACCTTTAGCACAGTCTACAGGTTATATTTATGAAGGGATTTCATTTTAACTTGGTAGATTGACTTCATATAATGTCTAGATGAGACCGTCCCCTTTGGGCACAGTTGGGAAACTGACGTCTCCTGGGGCCCAAAGCCCGAAAACCTTTAGCACAGTCTACAGGCCATATTTATGAAGGGATTTCAATGTAACTTGATAGGAATACTCATTTTGGAATAATTTCACTGTAACTTGATAATTTTCGTTAATATACGTTAACTGTGAGGGCCACATACATTAACTGTGAGGTCATAACCCACCCCTCAGCTCTTTAGTACAGTGTACACCTCATATTATTTATATCAAAAACATAGCATACAGGGAACAGAAATGAACATATTCCCAATTATCACAATTCTTGTCTTATTTCATAATCCTTTCATAAACATTGAACATTATCCTTTTCATCAAACACAATACACAAGTTAAGCTACAGTGTCATTGACACTTTCATTGTCTTCGATATGAAGCGTGAACTGAGTCTACCCAAATGCGGCCACATTCTTTCAGTTTTAGTCAGATGAAATTTGTTCTGGTTGCTCAAAGACTGTGAGGGCCAGGAGGGCACTGGGTCACAGTCTTACAAAGACTATACTGTGAGGGCATATAAATGTGTGTTGTTTAGTAGGGTTGCATGATATTCAAAACTGAATACCGGTATCGGTATTAAAAAAATACAGCGGTATACTGGTATATCGAAAACCTGTTCAGATATCTGAACATAAGTACCACAATGAACACTTGAGGCATCACAGTCTGAACGAATCAGCATGTAGTCTGGCCGCCGAGGCACTGAACCTGGTTTTGTTGTATTAAGATTTTTTCTCGGCAGATTGTTATTCTATAGGGTCTCTTGATGAGATTTTTCTTACTGGACAGCTGACGGTGTTGAGCAGGTTTTTTTATACGACAAAATCCAAGATGGCCACCAAGGTGGCCGCTATGAAAAAATACCATATCACCATATAACTTGGATCGGAATTTTTGGTAAGATAATATGGAATTTTGAAGATTTTTTTTCTTGATTCATCGTACACATATATAATTGTTACTTATTGGCCAAAATAAGATTACCAAAATCCAATATTGCCGCCAATATGGCCGCCAATGTGTCACACTTTTCTCATTTCTTTGAGATTTCACCACGTATCCTTCATATTGTTGGTAAGGTGTTGACAAATATGCATGCTTATATAATTCTATTTTCCAGAGGGGCCATTTCTGCACACACTGGTAATCTAATATCCACCAGAAGTGGATTGTTGCTCACTGTATCATGTTATTTATAAACGCTGGTATAACCTAGTCAATCCGAAAAAAGTTGCGAATTATGTTATGTCCGTCGGAATTAACCGATATTATATGTATAAAGAATGTAAGGTATATACACATATCGGCACATTTTCATGAACCTACTGTTACTCTCATGCGGCATATGAAATATATTCTCTCAAAACCCAAGATGGCGTCCAAAATGGCTGCAAATATGGCAAAAAATCATCATTTCTTACAAATATAGGCGGTTATTAGGCGCTATTATTTTGAAATGTCCAACCATGATTACCGATATGAATTAGCCATATGGGGTGATGCTCTTTTGTTATATATCATCAAAGGAATTGTTTGAGAAACCCAATATGGTGTCCAAAATGCCCCCAAAATTGGAAAAGTAACAAAGCAATTACAGTCTATACTCATCTGCCTATAGTCCAGTTGCCAATACACTTAACCTGTTTTTTTCTTGGTGTATTATCGTATCACTATATCGTATAACTATATGGTCTCCTCGTGCGATTCCTTTTACTGGGCAGCTGACAGGATTGATCAATTTCCTTTTTACCGCCAAAACCTACAGTTAAAACTAGAAGTCCTGTCACGAATAGTGCGCTTATCTAGGCTTAATTGCGCGTTGGAATTGCGCGCAATTGCCATATCAAATGGCATCCAAAGCACGGCTGATTCTCTTGGTTACTCATAGCAAACACATGCAATGTTTCTGCCAATGGACCTCCGGGTTACCCGGAGGTCCATTGGCTGAAACATTGCTTGTGCACAGGCCATACGTACAGAATTTGATAGCTTTACTTGGGCCTTAACGCGTACATTAACGCGCATATCAACGTGCTATTTGTGCGCATTTCATGACAGGACTTCTAGTTTTAACTGTAAGATGGCCCCTAATTCAAGTTTCCGCCGATACCACTGAAAATATTAAAATTGAAAGTCCAAAATCTTTACAAAATAATTCAGTACAGCACGCCATTTCCAACTGATTGTGTTGGTCACAAAGAGGGTCAGCTTATCCCCCGATTTTCCAGAAAAAATCAAAATGGCTACCAAAATTAGTAACATTTTGCTGTTTTCAGCAGTAGTGTTAAAGACTCTAAAACGGAGGTGGGAACTGAAATGTACGAGAAATTGTAACAAGAGAGATGTTTGCAAATATCATTGGTGAAGTACTTTCTGTGTGCCCTTGTCATGCACTTAGTGCTGTAGTCAACATATCTGTCAAATACCAAATACACATCACTCGATCGCTACTTCTGTTTGATTTTGTCTTTAAACGCTGTAATGAAGTCTAGAACAGTTGTCGGTCTGGTTTTGGTAGACACGGACCAATGAGGTATCCAGAGCAGTGCACAGCCATCGATAACAATTGCAGATTTCTTATCCACACCAGACATTCTTTTTGGTTTCTCAACAACTGTTTTATTTTTCAATACTGATTTTGATGTGCACACGCGCATATCCCCGGATTCATCAAATATGGCAGTTGGTAGTGGTGACAGTTCAAAGGAAAGGATGTGTTTGATATCTAATTCACGTGAACTACATAAAAGTCCGAAAACTCTGGAATAAATGAGATTAGTGTCATATATTTTGACCTCCCCAACCTTCAGTGACTTTTTCAAGATTGCCACAGTTTGTACTAGTTTCGAAATTGACTCATAAAATACACTTGGGAAGGCCTCTTCAAATTCCGTCATTTTCTGAACTCTGAGGCTGACAATCTTATCAACATTGACAGATGTTGGACCTATCCTACCAGTTGCGATGTTTATGGTCACGGGGTGTCCGTTTGGATCGAATGGGTCGATACACATTCCTAGTTTAGTTCTCAGACCCATACGGTCGACAGAATCACTTGCAATTCTAGACTTGGCCTCTTCCTTATGTGCGATCTGGAATTTGTCACTATCTCGATCTTCTCGCAAATTTGATATACCGGTAGCTAACTTCCCACATGCATGCAAACTCAATGTCCAGGTTTTTAGTGTTTCTGGCTTTAATGTGATCCCTATTATACCGGATTTGCCATGGCCATATCGCATGAAGGTAGTTTCGAACTTTCGATATACATATTGCTCCATATGCCATTCCATAGAACAGGTATGTGTCTCATCACATGTTCACCCTTCAAGAAATGAGATAAAATATCCGGTGGCATATTTTGCATCTGCCGCAGATAGTAAAGCCCATATCTTGCGTAATTTGCATGACCAGAAGCAAAGAAATGAGGAAGCATGCTTTTCACAGCTTCGATGTGCAAAAGCCAGTCATCTTCTCTCAATGCTCGTACATACAACATCATGAGGAAGCAGGCCTGGCATTCTGAAAAATGCAGGAGGGCAAAAAATCGCTCTCCTCAATCACCTTAGGAGAGCAATTAGCTTTACACAGCATTTTAAGTATCCAGTTGAACGAACTCATTGAAACTGAAACCAACAGACTACATCAGTGATTTTATTAACTTTACTAAGGTAAAGCAAAATCTCTTAGACATCTTGATGTCTCCTTCAACAACCGAACACACACTTGACAAGACCTGTGTGTGTGCCCAAGTTGGGGGGGGGGGGGGGGGGGGTTGAAGGTGGTAGTGGTAGGCGTATGACTTTCTTGGACAACAGGTCTACTTGAATCTACAGTCACATCCTGGTGCACGTGCTTCAAGTGACAGAATAGTAGTAATGGTAGTATATTATAGTGTCAATATTCCTTGAATAATTACCCTTCAAACTGTGATGTCAGTTGTTGAAACTGACAGAAAAAAAAATATTGCTGTGACCCATTTTGCTTCAAATGATTGCAACTGTGTTTGGGTATGTACAAAGTAAATACCCAAACACAGTTGCAGCCATTACCTTTTACCACTAAACCAGTTTCAAAATGAAATTACATGATGTTATGTGACTTCAAAGTTAAATTACATTTTTGCTTTACAACAAAAATTTAATGTGAGCATAATACATGTAATCTCAATCATCCCAGACCAAAATATTTAGGAGGGCAATTTTTTGCTCTCCTTAATTCTTTCAGGAGGGCAGTAAGGAGAGCTAAAAAATCGTTTTCCTGAAATTGCCAAGCCTGAGGAAGCATGGTTTCAAAAAAGCGTCAACCCACATTTTTGTCGTGCGACTTTTGCACGCGTTCTCTTCTAGCAATGCAAATAAATCTTCTGCACATTGCAAATCATTATTCTCGAAAGCTGTTCGCAAAAGTTCTTCTGATAACAAATGCATGGCTCTCATATTCATTGGAAACTTTTTCCCAGTCAACATCTTTTCAACCCCACCGAATACTGACTCAGGTGTATCTGAAAGTCCAGTATTGGCCATGAGCGTACCAACTGAACCAGTGAAACTCATGAGCAAATGCATACCACCCAATCGAGGAACAAATGCCGCGAATTTGTCTGGATAAGACCATAACACCTGAACTGCTATCTTGTGTAACTGCTGATCGGCAGTAAATATAGTGAACGGCTGTCCTGCATCTGACTATAGCTGCTCTGCCTTTTCCATAGCTGTCATGATAGTGTCTGGATCAGCAGGTGTCATGTCTATTAGAGGAGGTATGCTGCGTTCATTTTTGGGTTCGTTGCTTGACCTGAGTCTCTCGTCATGCGGGTATTATACCCATTGAACTCCGGACTGTTCTGGTCACTGACCATATCTTTCAAAAATGCGAAGTCAAGTTCTATCGCTCTGCGTAATGACATTGCACTGCGACACAATGTTGAAAGAAGGGGAACAGTGTTTCGTACATGTGATGTGGGCATGTCGGGTCATTTGGGTCCATTGAAACGCACAACATCCAATTCGTACTCTGTTGGTTTTGTCATATCTGACTTTTCAGGGCTCGCCTTGAGTAAAATGGTCGGGGCCTAAAAAAAGTCCCCCACATATTGAGGTCAGGGCCTTTTCGGGGCTGATTTTCCATTTTGTCCATTATTGTTAGTGCTTTTTTGTGGAAAATGTCGGGGCTTGAAAAAAAGCCCCCAGCAAGTGCTCCTCGGGGCTGATCTCGGGGCCTGGGCTGATCAGCCCCGACTCAAGGCAAGCCCTGACTTTTTCAATCTTGGGATCGTCTGAGACTCAACATTGCCAATGAAATTTGAAGCTGTGTGTATTTTCCACACAACGCTGATGTCACTATGTTTCCTGTCATCAGACAGATGATCAGAGCAGGTAATGTGTGGTCCAACTGTGGAGCTAAATGACTTAGTAATGTGAGAAGTGTACCACTTACAAACGAGGATATGCTCTCGCTGTTAACATCAGAAGCGTAGTTATCTTTGTCATGATCCATATCTTTGATATCTTTGCCAATTGCTTTACTAAGAATCTTTATGGAACTGTCAATATTGTCATCACCTGAGTCTTTAACATGCCTAAGTAAGGGATTTGTCTGCCAAAACGATGGCGATTCCTGGGGAAGACAACACCAAAATGTAATCTCCGCAGCTATCGACTAGATCAGACACAAATGATCGACGGGAATTGTAAGTCCCACCAGATTGCAGATAAAGATCAAATAATTCGACAGAACTCCACGTGGGGGATGTGTCATTTTTCATGTTAAGATATGACAGATTGTATGGCCTGACTATGTGGTGACGAAAGATCAATTTTCTGTTTTGCAGCTGATTCTACCGATTTTGGATTCGTAAATTTCGACCTACAGTCAACATGGTACCGAGCATCGGCAGCATGTAAGTCGCTAACAGCACCACACACTCTAAGCTTTACTTCTTCGGACCATTTATAGTTCCTACGGCAACAAATGCCAATTATTTCATCACTAACTGACATATGCGGTGTATGTGTGCCTATTTGGCGAAACAGGTAGGCAGGCCTCCACCTTGAAGGTTTCTTCGTATCCCGGTCAACTATGCAGTCATCACCACAAAATAGGCAATGACGCCTGAAAGTAATTATTATCCCCGCATTTTAAAAAATGCGGGGATATTGTCATGATCTCCGTCCGTACGTCCGTACTTCCGTACGTCCGGTTTTGTAATTCGAAACGCTGTAACTTTCTACAATTGTTCGATAGGGTCTGTGCAACCCAAAAATACAACTTTTAAATTTTTGTGCCACCAGGTGGCTTCTGTGGAGCCACTTAAAAAATGCGTTATTTTTTCACTTTTTTGCTGAATAGTCCCAACCTATGTAATTCGGAGTTCTAAAATTACACTAGGGTGTTGCTAAATGATCTGTAGATATGTAGGAAGGTTTTGGATTTTTCGGGTGCCACGTGGCTGTGCCACCGTAGCCACTTTTGTGTTTTCTTAGACCGTTTCCGGCAAAAGGCTCGTAGGATATGTAATTCGAAATGCTAAATCCATGCTCAGATGTTGCAGTAGGGTCTATAGATGTGCACGAAGGTTTCGGATTTTTCGGGTGCCACGTGGCTGTGCCACCATAGCCACTTTTGTGTTTTCTTAGACCGTTTCCGGCAAAAGGCTCGTAGGATATGTAATTCGAAATGCTAAATCCATGCTCAGATGTTGCAGTAGGGGCTATAGATGCGCAGGAAGGTTTTGGATTTTTCGGGTGTCACGTGGCTGTGCCACCGTAGCCACTTTTGTGTTTTCTTGAACCGTTTCCGGCGAAAGGCTCGTAGGGTATGTAATTCGAAACGCTAAAACCATGCTCATATGTTGCAGTAGGGTCTATAGATGCACACAAAGGTTTCGGATTTTTCAGGTGCCACGTGGCTGTGCCACCGTAGCCACTTTCGTGTTTTCTTAGATCCTTTCCGGCGAAAGGCTCGTAGGGAATGTAATTCGAAATGCTCAAACCATGCTCATATGTTGCAGTAGGGACTATAGATGTGCACAAAGGTTTCAGATTTTTCAGGTGCCACGTGGCTGTGCCACTTTAGCCACTTTTATGTTTTCTTAGACCGTTTCTGCCGAAAGTCTCGTAGGGTATGTAATTCGAAATGCTAAAACTATTCTCAGATGTTGCAGTATGGTCTATAGATGCGTACGAAGGTTTTGGATTTTTTGGGTGCCACGTGGCTGTGCCACCGTTGCCACTTTGTGTTTTCTTAGACCTTTTCTGGTGAAAGGCTCATAGGGTATGTAATTCAAAATGCTAAATCCATGCTCAGATGTTGCAGTATGGTCTATAGATGCGTACGAAGGTTTCAGATATTTTTATACTGTACCAATGACCCAGACATAGCTGGTGCTAACTCTTAAAATATAGGGCCAAACACAAATTTTGCCCCCCAATCCCCAAAATTTGCATCTAAAACCAAAGAAAACATGTCCTGGAAGGCCCTCCACCCTTCACCTCTACTGCGCATGCGCAGTGTCAAGGACGTTCCGAAATTGGCGCCATTAATCATTCTAAGTTTGGCCCTTCATCAGTTAACATCTGACTGATCTTTGTGCTTGTAAATCTCAGTTTAAATGATGCCAGACACATAAATATTAGTGAAATGGTGATTCTAAGGAGGATAGAGAAGGAGGAGAGGAAAAATGTGTGACAGCATATTATCAGGGCTGTAACTTAAAATTTTTTAGTGAAATTATGTTAAGTTACCTATTTTCGAGGCAGCAGCCATTTTGTTGTCATTCTGATTATGTAGTTATACTGATATTTCAGTGTTTTCCTCTCTCCCTGTCCTTTAAGTCCCCCCTTGCTATTCTCCCATGCTTTTGGCATAATTTTTGTAATTATTATTACTAAATTTTCTTGGGAGTTTTAGCTGTACAACAGAATGAATTCTGTTCTTTTCCCCATGTTTACGTCTTCACCTACGGGTGGTTAGGCGTTGTGTTCTGCATCTACCATCTGATGTTCTGCAGTTTCTTCCCTGGAAGTCTCTGTTTTGCATCAGATAGTGTATTTTTGGTAACTGATTCCGGGCCTGGGTGCCTGGAGTCTTATTTTAGTGTTTTTACATTCATTGTTTACATTTACAACAGCCCTCTGTGTGAGGGGGGGATTTCTGGAAAATAATATCTTGATGTTATTTTAATCACATCTAGATACATTATTATTGTTCGTAAGTGTTGAATAAATTGTTTAAAATATTTTTAAAATTTTTGTCCACACTTAGGCTTGGGATCCATTGGAGCTCAACGTTACTTTTCAGAAACTTGGGCTATTCTGAAAAAATATTTTTTCAAAATATTTTGATTTCAATTATTTTTTCTATATTAATGGATCATATTATTATTATGTATTTTGATTGCCAGGGGTTAGTGCGAGTACCAGGACTTGTTTTCTTTTCACATTGAAAGGATTTTGATCAATTGTAATAAGAGGAAGTCTTCCTCTGACTTTTATAATCATTCTATATGTGGTCAGTGTACTCGCATTAACTCCTGTTCTGTATCGTATGATTTCGATGACAATATGGGAAGCATATGTCACGGTATGTTAGGGGGGAATTGGACACTCCGGTCCTTTCCCCGCAGGGTCACTCAACTTTATCAGTTTCTATTTCAGACGATCAAGATAGGGTGATGTATCTGTGATGTCTTCCAACAGTGTGCCTCCGTCGTCACAATTAATGAAGGGCTAGCGGAAAAGTGCTCTTGTAAATACGCCAATTGCCTAAGAGGACCCTAGTAGGTTCGACGGCCTTTGACGTCCGCTAGCTCGCCCGGTGTAGCGTCCATTCACCGAATGGTTCGGCAGCCGGGTTCGTCCGTTGCGGTCTAGAAGGAATTTTGGGGTGATGCGAGCACTATAAATCAACCAAATGCACACCCAGTGACGGCGGATCAGAGGGAGAACGGAGGAAGCCTTTTAGTCCGGTTCATAGCTCGTTCTGGTCCATCCGGAAGGCGAGCGAGAGAGGCCCCTCTCTTGTACAACAACATCTGGCCCCAGATGTTGTGGTACAAAATGTTTCGCATTCGGAGCATATGTCCGTCGCTCGGGACGCTCCGACATATAGTCAGTCCGGAGTAGACTGTCAATAAGGCTTCCTCATTTCTCATGGTAGCGCACACGACCGCTCTTGGCTACGTGACCTCCGATATCCAGTCAGCTTCGCCAGTCAGAGAATCATTGGCGACCAGGTCACACCATCCGGTAGCCAGGGATACGAGGCCTGCAGACTCTGGACGTTCGCATAGGAAGTGTGCGGGAGTCAACGTACACGGAGCTTCTGGCGGCAATGCATCGTAAGACCGCTACTGCACAGGCCTCGGGAACGGACGTGCTTTCCTAAATAGCACAGTTTATCGCAGCATCCCAGCATCAACTGAATCTGTCGCATATTTTTTATCTGACGATGCTGGGTCGGGACGCTCCGCGGAAGCGGGTACGGACGTCCGAAAATTTCATCCGGTCCGACGGGATACCGAAAGGGATTTGGAGGATTTCGACCTTTCCCTTTCGGAACAACATATGCTGTTGTGTATGTCATCTGACTTGGTCTTCTTCAGCTTCTTTGTCGGACCAGAATGCTGCGATGCCGGATAAGAAACTGATAGCGTCGGTGGACTTAGAAATTTTTGGTTCGGTTCAGGGACATCCTCCCTCAGTTCCGACATAGTCCAATAATGTCACACAAACTTTCGAATTATTGAACGACGCTATAGATATTATTATTATATGCTTGCTATAACCAAGCATTTCTGGTTTCTTGTTCGCAAAGTTACGGAGATGTCTTTCAAAAGTGTGCCTCTGTCGTCATAGTTAATGAAGAGCTAGCGGCAATAAGTGCTCATGGAATATGTCTATCGCCTAAGAGATCCCTTGTAGGATCGACGGAGTGACATTCGCTAGCTCACCCGGTGTAGGGTGCATTCATCGAATGGTTCGGCTGCCGGGTTTGTCCGTTGCGGTCTAGGAAGGAGATTTGGGTGATGCGAGCACTTTAATTACTTTAGTACTCACCCAGTGACGGCACATGGAGGACAGATCGGAGGAAGCGTGTTAGTCCGGTTCCTGGCTTGTCCAGGTCCGTCCGGGCTGTGAGCGAGAGAGGTCCCTCTCTCGTCCAACAACATAGGGGACCGCATGTTGTGGTTCAGATATTTTACATTCGGAGCATACGTCTGTCTGTCGGGACGCTCCGTTATATTGACAGTCCGAGAGACTGTCCATAATGCTTCCTCATCCTCACAGCAGGGCAGACGACCGCACATTGGCTACGTGACCTCGAGTATCCGATCAGTTTCGTCATTCAGTGATTCCACGACGAATAGGTCACGCCATCCGGTAGCCAAGGGACACGAGGCCTATACACTCCGTCCGCTCGCATATTGGTAGTATGCACGGGGTAACGATCACGGAGCTTCCAGCGGCAATGCATTGTAGGACCTCTTCTCCTTAGGCCTCAGTGACGGATGTGCTATCCGAGTTAGCACAGTTGTTTCGCAGCATCCCAGCAATCGACAGTTTCTTGGTCGAATCAGGAATTATCCGACGGCGCTGGGTCGGTGTGGTCCGCGGTTGCATCAGGTGGACGACCGAACGCTTAATAGGGTCCGACAGGATGGCGAAAGGGATTCGAAAGATTTCGAGTTTTCCCTTTCGTAGTATCGGAAGCTGCCATTTATATCTTCTGGCATTATCTTCCAGTGATTGTTATTTCGGACTACATTGCTGCGATGTTGGATAAGAGACTTATAGCGTCATTGGACTCGGAATTTTGGATCGGTTCAGGGACATTGTCCCTGACTTACCGACGCAGTCCAATAATTTCATTACAACATGTGTTTTATTTTTCGACGCTATATATGCATACAAGCCTGCGACCAAGCGTGATAGTTTAGTTTCTTGTCCGCGTTGCTCATTTCTGCCGTTTTATCATTTATACGTATAGTTTATTTTGGCAGAGCAGGGCATACCGAGAGTTCATATGCGTCTAGACGGTGTGGTTAAAGACTGCAAATATTCTTTTTCGCCGTCTATGTCTTTTCCAACCTCAATGTTGGAAACGACAATGATGTCTAGTAGACTTAACTTAGACGCTTTATCATACGTAATCCACCTTACTGAGGCGTTATCATTACGTCTTAAAGAAAAGATTTACGGGATATTATTCTCAATGTGATTTCTTTTGAGGGCAGTAGTTTGTTCACGTATAACTCCGCCCTTCAGTGGCTGATTGGAGTTGGTTAGACGTGACGCAGCCCTAGCTACATCCACGCGCGTGGATAGTAAGGTTAAGAACTCTCTCAGAGTCGCTTCGTTCTCGGAGAAGCTTCTCTTCGACGGCAACTTTTCAGCAATCCATGAATTGCTCGATTTACACGTCCTCTTGTCTATCTAGTGTTACAAGAGATTCAGACTGGGGCAAACATTCGGTGGTTGACTCAGAGAGTGCCACTACAGTTGCCGGACCCGAGTGTTGCAGTTATGACGGTTGCCAGTCAAACAGATTGGGATATAATATTGATCCCAACGGATTCGAAGTGCCAGGGTCTTTGGGTTCCGCAGTCTCTTAGCAACCAATTATCTTCTGCGGAATAATGTTTTTTAGGCTTGCTTTATGTCATTGCATGAACATTATTCAGAAACGCATGCCCAAATCCTGTCCGTTAATTCGACAGTAGTGGCATATCTCCGGAACCAGGGAGGCACTCATTCGTTTCCGTTATTCAATTTAATGGAAAGAATCCGTCTGTTGGTTATAGTACACCAAGTTCTGTTTCGGTCCGTCATATTCCGGGTCGTCTGATTGTTTTACCGGACTCCCGTTCACTTAGGGGTCGCTTGTTGCTGTCAGAATGGACTCTCAACAAACAAGTATTCAATCAGATTTGCTATCTATGGGAGCGCCCAATGATGATTTATTTCGACACAGCTTGCTAATCAATTGCAGACGTATGTGTTGGCTTGTCCGGATCTCTGAGCTAATGTTGTTAACGCTCTATTGATCTATAGGACGGAATGATAGGATACGCGTATCCTCCGGCGCTGTTGTTTCAGCAGGTATTGCTAAGATAAACAACCACAATACATTTCTGTTGATAGCATCTCGATCTTCACAGAGACCATGGGTAATTTACTCTGTTGTCTACTGTGGGACTTAACGTGAAATCTTCCTCAATGAGAGGATCTTTTTTCGCTGGGTAAATCGTGTCATCTTTATCACAACCCGCAAGGTCGCAACCTTCACGTATTACGTTGTGTGGTCCATATTGCATTGTAAGCATTGTACTGGACGAGCTTTGGACGCGATTTCTTACTATAGGAGATCCTCTTCTTCGCTATTCTATGCGGCTAAAGTGGAGGCTCTTCCGTCGTTGGTGTAGGGATCATTATGTTCATATTGTCGATCCCTCCATACTACTCATTGCAATTTTTTAGTATACTTGTTTCACAAGATCTACTGCAGCCTGTTATTATTAAGGTTATAGGTTTATGTTACCTCATACCTATGCACTCTAGGATAGTTTACAATTGAGTCTTATGTCTCTTTATCTAAGTCAGTTAGTAACTTTTTGATAAATAGACTTAGAATCTTTAGATTAAATTCCTATATGGAATTTAACTTCGGTTCTTATTTAGCTAAGTAATCATTTGAGCCTCTGGAAACAGTAGTTTTCAAATTCTGACCTTTTAGACAGTAATTCTGTTGGCTTCTCTTTTACTGAAGAGTCAGTGAGTTTCATGCACTATCGATAGATGATTTTCACTTTCGTAGTTTCGGAATCACTACTTCCTTTACTATTTAGGTTGGATTTTTGCATAAGAGTTAGGCTCCTAATATCCGGAACCTATTGTTATTAAGGTCCTTCCGTCTTCGTACGGGCATAGGCCTTTACTCTTTCCGGGTAGAGTTTATGTATTTATAAACAGATATCTGTTTATTACTACGGGCGTAAGCTTCTTCTGTCTTTGATGCCTAATAGAAGGACGTTACGCTCCATTCTATTGCTAATGGATTCTATTAACTATCGGTACTGCTTATGGTATATCATTGACTCAGCAGTTGTGCTTAAGATTTCGGCTCATGAAGTAAGAGTTCTTCTACATCTTGGGCTTACATTAATAGTGTCGCTATTATAGATTTTTGAAGGCTGCTCATTGCGCTCAGCCATCCACATTCATGAATTTTTATCTCAGAATATCGAGTCCATTTCTGGAGGCCTCTATTGTTAGGTCTATTATCTACTGCTCAGAATGTCATTCACTTAACAGTTGCTACTATAGCTAGGTAGGCTGTCTGTTTCGGCAGTGTCTCCGTTCTGCTGCCCTCTTCGCTCTGGGCTATTTGACCCAGGGCAAGAAAAAGGGGGGGGGGGGAGGGTGTTCCCTTGGGTCCCCTGTTTTACTATGAAAACAAGGGGATACCTCCTCTGGAGTTAGTAATTCTGAGCTGTTATTGGGATGGTTGTTTAGTGAGAAGTTTATGTTTTAAAAATTCATTCAAGTCTTAGTTTTTAAAGTATAGCTTTTGAATATTGCATATGTCAACGGACATGATTATGCAATCCTCAGACACTTTTAAGGAGTATAAGAGTCTCTATTCTCTAGACTTACTTTATTTATTGGCTTACTTTAAAAATTATTAGTATAAGGATTATATTGGATATTAATAGAGTACATGGATGTATGAAGCTCAATTTTGGAAGGTGTTGTATCTTTCTAATTTATCATAAATAAGAAAGATACATGTAAGGCCTATTACTTCTTTTTCCCTACAGGGGATGACTCTATTTTATTTTATTGAGCGTATTCCATTTTGCTCTATGTCCTTGGCCCTCCAGCCTTTTTACTATTCAGCTATGTCTGGGTCATTGGTACAGTATAAAAATGTTAAAAAATTTATAGTAATTTCTATATTTTTTATACTTACCAATGACCCAGACGGGGATGGCCCTCCCAGGAGTTGGGAACCCTTGCCTCCCCGCTGAGTACATAGCGCTTACCAGGCACTGGTTATTAGAATGATTAATGGCGCCAATTTCGGAACGTCCTTGACACTGCGCATGCGCAGTAGAGGTGAAGTGTGGAGGGCCTTTCAGGACATGTTTTCTTTGGTTTTAGATGCAAATTTTGGGGATCGGGGGGCAAAATTTGTCTTTGGCCCTATATTTTAAGAGTTAGCACCAGCTATGTCTGGGTCATTGGTAAGTATAAAAAATATAGAAATTACTATAAATTTTTTAACTTTTCGGGTGCCACGTGGCTGTGCCACCGTAGCCACTTTCATGTTTTTCTTCTTATTATTATTATTATTATAAAAGCATTTTTATAGCGCCTTTTTTACTATACAGTATTCAAAGGCGCTTGGTATGGTGAATACAGATTATAGTGAAAAAGTTTCCGGCGAAAGGCTCGTAAGGGAAAGTAATTCGAAATGCTAAAACCATGCTCATATGTTGCAGTAGGGACTATAGATGTGCACAAAGGTTTCGGATTTTTCGGGTGCCACGTGGCTGTGCCACTTTAGCCACTTTTACGTTTTCTTAGACCGTTTCCGCCGAAAGTCTCGTAGGGTATGTAATTCGAAATGCTAAAACTATTCTCAGATGTTGCAGTATGGTCTATAGATGCGTACGAAGGTTTCGGATTTTTTGGGTGCCACAGGCTGTGCCACCGTTGCCACTTTTGTGTTTTCTTAGACCTTTTCTGGCGAAAGGCTCGTAGGGTATGTAATTCGGAATGCTAAATCGATGCTCAGATGTTGCAGTACGGTCTATAGATGCGTACGAAGGTTTTGGATTTTCCGGGTGCCACGTGGCTATGCCACCGTAGCCACTTTTGTGTTTTCTTAGACCGTTTCCGGCGAAAGGCTCGTACGGTATGTAATTCAAAATGCTAAAACCATGCTCATATGTTGCATTAGGGTCTATAGATGCGTATGAAGGTTTTGGATTTTTCAGGTGCCACGTGGCTGTGCCACCGTTGCCACGTTCGTGTTTTCTTAGATCGTTTCCGGCGAAATGGTCCTAGGGTATGTAATTCGAAACGGTAAAACCATGCTCAGATGTTGCAGTAGGGACTATAGATGCGCACAAAGGTTTCGGATTTTTCGAGTGCCACGTGGCTGTGCCACCACTGCCACTTTCATGTTTTTCTTACACTGTTTTCGGCGAAAGTCTAGTAGGGTATGTAATTCGAAATGCTAAAACTATTCTCAGATGTTGCAGTATGGTCTATAGATGCGTACAAAGGTTTCAGATTTTTTGGGTGCCACGTGGCTGTGCCACCGTTGCCACTTTTGTGTTTTCTTAGACCTTTTCCGGCGAAAGGCTCGTAGGGTATGTAATTTGAAATGCTAAATCCATGCTCATATGTTGCAGTAGGGTCTATAGATGCGTACGAAGGTTTCGGATTTTTAGGGTGCCACGTGGCTGTGCCACCGTAGCCACTTTTGTGTTTTCTTAGATCGTTGCCGGCGAAATGGTCCTAGGGTATGTAATTCGAAATGGTAAAACCATGCTCAAATGTTGCAGTAGGGACTATAGATGCACACAAAGGTTTCGGATTTTTTGAGTGCCACGTGGCTGTGCCACCATTGCCACTTTCATGTTTTTCTTACACTGTTTCCGGCGAAAGTCTCGTAGTGTATGTAATTCGAAACGCTAAAACAATTCTCAGATGTTGCAGTATGGTCTATAGATGCGTACGAAGGTTTCGGATTTTTTGGGTGCCACGTGGCTGTGCCACCGTAGCCACTTTTGTGTTTTCTTAGATCGTTGCCGGCGAAATGGTCCTAGGGTATGTAATTCGAAATGGTAAAACCATGCTCAAATGTTGCAGTAGGGACTATAGATGCACACAAAGGTTTCGGATTTTTTGAGTGCCACGTGGCTGTGCCACCATTGCCACTTTCATGTTTTTCTTACACTGTTTCCGGCGAAAGTCTCGTAGTGTATGTAATTCGAAACGCTAAAACAATTCTCAGATGTTGCAGTATGGTCTATAGATGCGTACGAAGGTTTCGGATTTTTTGGGTGCCACATGGCTGTGCCACCGTTGCCACTTTGTGTTTTCTTAGATCATTTCCGACGAAATGGTCCTAGGGTATGTAATTCGAAACGATGCCACCATTGCCACTTTCATGTTTTTCTTAGACTGTTTCCAGCGAAAGGCTCGTAGGATATGTAATTATCCCCACATTTTAAAAAATGTGGGGATATTGTCATGATCTCCGTCCAAACATCCGTACGTCAGTACGTCCGGTTTTGTAATTCGAAATGCTGTAACTTTCTACAGTTGTTCAATAGGGTCTGAGCAATCCCAAAATACCACTTTTAAAGTCTTGCGCCACCAGGTGGCTTCTGTGGAGCTACTTGAAAAATGCGCTAATTTTTCACATTTCTTTCGAATAATCCCAACCTATGTAATTCAGAGTTCTATAACTGCACTAGGGTGTTGCTAAATGATCTGTAGATGTGCATGAAGGTTTCAGATTTTTCAGGTGCCATGTGGCTGTGCCACCATTGCCACTTTCATGTTTTCTTAGACCGTTCCCAGTGAAAGGCTCCTAGGGTATGTGATTCGAAATGCTAAAACCATGCTCAAATGTGGCAGTAGGGTCTGTAGATGCGCACAAAGGTTTTAGATTTTTTGGGTGGCACGTGGCTGTGCCACCGTTGCCACTTTTGTGTTTTCTTAGACCGTTTCCGGCGAAAGGCTCCTAGGGTATGTAATTCGAAACGCTAAAACCATGCTCAAATGTTGCAGTGGGATCTGTAGATGCGCACGGAGGTTTCGGATTTTTCGAGTGTCACGTGGCTGTGCAACCATTGCCACTTTATTGTTTTCTTAGACCGTTTCCAGCGAAAGGCTCCTAGGGTATGTAATTTGAAATGCTAAAAGCATGCTCAGATGTTGCTGTAGGGTCTGTAGATGCGCACGAAGGTTTCGGATTTTTTAGGTGCCATGTGGCTGTGCCACCGTTGCCACTTTCGTGTTTTCTTAGACCGTTTCCGGCAAAAGGCTCCTAGGGTATGTAATTCAAAACGCTAAAACCATGCTCAAATGTGGCAGTGGGGTCTGTAGATGCGCACAAAGGTTTCGGATTTTTCAGCTGCCACGTGGCTGCGCCACTTTTGCCACTTTCGTGTTTTCTTAGACCGTTTCCGGCGAAAGGCTCCTAGAGTATGTAATTCGAAATTTTAAAAGCATGCTCAGATGTTGCAGTAGGGTCTGTAGATGCGCACGAAGGTTTCGGAATTTTTGGGTGCCACGTGGCTGTGCCACCAGTGCCACTTTTGTGTTTTCTTAGACCATTTCCAGAGAAAAGCTCCTAGGGTATGTAATTCGAAACTCTAAAACCATGCTCAAATGTTGCAGTAGGGTCGGTAGATGTGCACGAAGATTTCGGATTTTTCAGGTGCCACTGTTGCCACTTTCATGTTTTCTTGGACCGTTTCTGACGAAAGGCTCCTAGAGTATGTAATTCGAAATGCTAAAAGCATGCTCAGATGTTGCTGTAGGGTCTGTAGATGCGCAGGGAGGTTTCAGATTTTTTGGGTGCCATGTGGCTGTACCACTGTTGCCACTTTTGTGTTTTCTTAGACCGTTTTCAGCGAAAGGCTCCTAGGGTATGTAATTCGAAATGCTAAAACCATGCTCAAATGTTGCAGTAGGGTCTGTAGATGCGCACGAAGATTTCGGATTTTTCAGGTGCCACTGTTGCCACTTTCATGTTTTCTTATACCGTTTCTGGCAAAAGGCTCCTAGAGTATGTAATTCGAAATGCTAAAAGCATGCTCAGATGTTGCAGTAGAGTCTGTAGATGCGCACGAAGGTTTCAGATTTTTTGGGTACCACGTGGCTGTGCCACCGTTGCCACTTTCATGTTTTCTTAGACCGTTTCCGGCGAAAGGCTCCCAGGGTACATGTATGTAATTCGAAATGCTAAAACCATGCTCAAATGTTGCAGTGGAGTCTGTAGGTGTTCACGAAGCTGTGTCTCCTGTGCCACTCAATATGATTTTAGTGTGTCAAATAATACATTTCATCTTTGTATCAAGCATTCATACAAAGTCAAGGATGTAAATGCGGGGATACACTATAGTGTGCTTTGCACACAAGTGACACCATCTAGTTTCGTCATGTGAATGTTTGGGTTGTTTTTTTGGGCGGAGCATCAGAATCTAGGGATGTGCTATGAGCAATGCTTGCTTGCTTCACATTCTTCGGGTGCAAATACTTCTCAACACAGTATTTATGGCAACTCAGAGTCAAATCTGGGTCTGCTTCGTACCCTTGTTGCAAAGCTATATGTAAGTCATTGTTATAAATCCTACTGCACCTGAGTATATTCTCAATTCGCTTTGCTTTCACGTTCATTAGAGGATCTTTGCTCCTTGATTCAGCACAACCGAACGTGGTTGAGAAAAAACAAGCATCTGACTTGACGGAGTTAGTCTATGTTGTTTCAAAGCAAAGGTCGCCCGAACCTGATGCTATATCGAGTGAAGTTGAAGAAATAGAAACACTAGTGATAAAAGGCGAGACAAAATTGTAAGTTTATGAGGTGTGTAGTGAGACACAATTGTGCAGTTGCAATAATGCATCCTCGCTCTAAGAAATCAGAGAAAGAACAGCTATATGACGTAATCTCCAAACGCGTTCACATATAAAGAGCATTGTCAGATATAAATAGTGTTGATAGATATAAATAGAGGTGTAATGCCCTTCAATTTCTACCAAACACCCAATGCGGATGTAGTTACTATATCGAAACATAATTACATCATGTTTTGTGCTTATATAGACTAGTGCGTTAAGATGAAAAAGATGAAATAATCATTCGGATGTGTAATTTCCACATTAATTTTCGACCCCTTCAACAGTACCTCACTTGAAGGCACAATTAAAAAAAAATACTCAATGCTGTCAGCTGTCCAGTAAGAAAAATTAGTAAGAGGGGTGTCTGAACTAATAAAAACTGTTGAGAAAAAAACTTAATACAACAAAACATGGTTTGGTGATTAAATGGCATTTGGCGGCCGGACTAATGCCTTGATTATGCGTTTTGAAAAACCCTTACACAACGCAGACGATATCAAAATTTATTATTTTAAATCAAATTTTTCCAAAAATTTCTTCAAAACTGTATCGTGACCCCTCATTGAAATGAGCTCAACAAGCTCATTCCAATGAGAGGTCACATGATATATTTTTGTTGTCATCATTGAAAATTATTTTTTGAACTGCTGAATTGGTATATTACAGTTAAAACTAGAAGCCTGTCACGAATAGTGCACTTATCTAGGCTTAATTGCGTGTTGGAATTGCGTGCAATTGCCATATCGAATGGCATCCAAAGCACGGCAGGTTCTCCTGGTTACTCATAGCAAACACATGCAATGTTTCTGCCAATGGACCTCCGGGTTACCCGGAGGTCCATTGGCTGAAACATTGCCTGTGCACAGGCCTTATGTACAGAATATGATAGCTTTAATTGGGTCATAACGCGCACATTAACGCGCATATCAACGTGCTATTTGTGCGCATTTCCTGACAGGACTTCTAGTTTTAACAACTGTACGTGGGCACATGCAGACGATTCCTTGGGTAAAGCGATATATTATTCATTCTGAGCTACAGTTAAAAGACTCGAGACATCTTGAAAATTAAATTGTGGGTAAATAAATAATGACGATAAACCGATATTTTTGTAATTACACCGGTATTCAATCGATATTGGTTTGAATACCGGTATATATTGGTTTATCGAAATACCGTACAGCCCTATTTAAGAAAGCAGTACTCTGGCAGTCTCTGCAGCCAGTATCCAATGACTGTCATAATTCAATAATTTCTTATACATTTAGCCCCTTGAACCCGATCGGTCTCTGTTCTGGCCAGGGACATGATACGTCATAAAGTCATTAAATAGGATGGCTGTTCAGTAAATGTGTGGGGTATAGAAATCGATGTTTTCAACGTGCAGCCTTCACTGAGGCTGCACGTTGAAAATATTGATTTGTCTACCCCAAATAATGAATATGGACACTTCTAATGGCTGCCATTGAACTGGCATGGAAGATACCACTAGAGTTCA
This sequence comes from Pictodentalium vernedei, assembly GCA_031216915.1. Lineage (NCBI taxonomy): Eukaryota > Metazoa > Mollusca > Scaphopoda > Dentaliida > Dentaliidae > Pictodentalium > Pictodentalium vernedei. The sequence goes on along the minus strand of CM062297.1, from coordinate 880,189,112 downwards.
AAGGGTTAAGGTTTCTGGTGTTTGGTGACAGTATTCCATCGAAAATTCATATATTAACATTTTACGGGGTGCAATTCACTCCCGCCTCTGCAGGCTTGTCATTTTGAAAATTGCAGGAGGGCCATTATAGTCCGCCTCAAATCCCCCCCAGGAGGGCCATTTTGACTTTACCTAAAATTACCCCAGAAGGGCCCGTTATGCAAACTTGAATATTTGGATGCAAGATACCAGGTTTCCCATTACACTCACTAACAGGCGAATCGTCAGGTGTCAAACTGGCTTGGGGATGTTACATCCCGTAATCTCGTTTAACACGAGAGTTGTCACAGTCTGATGTACAATGTAATAACTAATTACAACGTTGGAATTGGCAGACGTCTCACTCGTATTTGGAAAGTTGCTTACCAGACCTGTTAACCTCTGAAGGTGACTCCGTGAGATTTTGATGAGCTCTCAGTGAGATTTGGATGCTTGTCAGTGAGATTTTTGCGTGCGGCCAGTACATCAATATTTTCCTTGTTATGCCACCCACAGTCCCACCGGGGCACCCCCCCCCCCCCCATCCCAAATGTATTATATTTCATTTTAATAATTTATTTTAACACTTTTAATGGTATTTGTCAGTAAAAGCATACAAATATGGATATCACTGGTCCAAGCCCCCTCCCCCACCCCAGGGACAATGCCCCCCAACACACTCAAATGTAAGTGGGTGCCTATCTAGCCTTTGCCTGTATGCCCCCCCCCCCCCCACCCTCCCTCAGTCTGGCCATTTTTCCTTGCTCATGCAAGCCCATACCGGTGATTCAATACATGGAGGCTGAAACATCTTGAGCCGAAACGTCCCAGGACAAAAACATTCAAGAACCAACACAAGCATTCCTTCTTCGTTCATGCCATTTATTCATGTAAATTACAACTTTAGTGATTTATTTCACAAAGAATACGATTCCAAACTCAACTTACCTTATAAAATCGTAAATCTATATTTTTTCCAATTTATTCACAATTGCCACGATACATTTCAGTCAATATTTCATCATCAAATGATATTTAAAATTTTTTAAAACCGACTGAAAATCAAATGTTTGCGGTATTTATTTCACACTTCAATCGCGCATAACTGGCATTCTGTTTTACCATCAAACACAATTTATTTATATTGTGTCAAGTAAATATGTATCTTTGATAAATTATCGTTTCCAACAAGTATTCTGCGTCATGAATTTATATATCGTGACCAACTTGACAACTTGTTTAATTTTCAAAATAGAACACAAGACTCGCCATTGAAATATGCAGAATTTTGCAGAAACCGAGTCGATTACAGCCGAAGCTGACATCATTGAACACATTCACACAAATGTTTGTAATCTCGCATGTCCGAGATTTCAGAAATTTGTAAACAGTAAAATGTGATGGATTTCAGAACAACTATTTTGAAAAGTGCCAAATCAGGAGAAAATAGGATGTGAGCGCGAGTTGGTGTCTCAAACTGTGAGACTCGCGGTGAAACCAGGAGAGTTAACAGGTCTGTTCCTTTCTGTCTCTGGGTGACTATGTCGATGACACACTACAAACTTCACAAATTGCGCTTTGTTTCTTCCATCAATCCACGAAAATTGCCGTTTGAGGTGCCTTCGACTGAATTAATGGGCTGCAGAAATCTTGTTTAGACGGATGTTTACTGTCCGTGTAATTTTGAACTCAAGACGGGCGACTGTGGCCCAGGGCGATCGTCTGCCTCAAAATGACATGCCTGCCTCTGAATTCACGGGAGCTTAAAACAGCACCTGTCAATTTTGTTCATTTCCAGCACTGCCTACTAAGTTCCGAATGCCACCGATGGCCACCATAGGCGACCCATTATAACTAAAACTGTTGCATTTAAAATAATTTTTGAAGTCAAACAATCTTTATTTATCGTAGAGCGAACGTCTGTAACACTTCAAATTAGTTGTTTTTTTTCAAAAAGAATCTATTTTCAAATGCTACTGAAGGCCACCGTCACTGATGCCTACTGTCACACTGTAAAGTAGGTTTCCGTAGTGTAGATATAAGGTAAATTATTAAGGTAATCAGTTTCCTCTCGTAACCAAATAATAGGTCTTGAGTTTATAGAAACACGTAACCTCCCCCATAACCTAACCTATAGGTTACGGCTTATGTCGGACCATGATCACATATAATACAGGTTTTTTTCTCGTGCATAAATTATGCCAATTAGACTAACTTTGATCTATTTAATGTTACTTTCAGCACTGTAACTGCAAATGCCAATACTGCTCAGGCTAGAGGCCGTATTTATGAACCGATCTTTACGAAACTTCTTGGGTACCTTTGTTATCGCCGTGGGACGAGAACGAGTTGTTTTGGGTGCAGTCCGAAATTCAAGATGGCCACCAGCAGCCATTTTGTACTTTAGTTAGTGCAATCAGCTTTTTGTATAGAACTTCTGTATGAAAGTTCTGATTTGAATAAATTTTTGTATGAATGTTTAGTAACATGGAATACATCACATATAATGCAGGTTTTTTTCTCATGCAAAAATTATGCAAATTAGATGAACTTTGATTTATTCAGTGCTACTTTTACACAGTAAGTGCACATGTCAATACGGCTCAGGCTAGAGTCTGTATTTATGAACCGATCTTCACGAAAATTCTTTGGAATCTTTGTTATCACCTTGGGACGAGAACAAGTGTTTTTGGGTGCGGTCTGAAATTCAAGATGGCCGCCAGCAGCCTTTTTGTACTCAAATTAGTGCAATCAGTTTTTTGTACAGAACTTCTGTATGAAAGTTCTGATTTGAATAAGTTTTTGTATGAATGTTTAGTAACATGGAATACATCACATATAATGCAAGTTTTTTTCTCGTGCAGAAATTATGCAAATTAGATGAACTTTGATTTGTTCAGTGCTACTTATACACAGTAAGTGCACATGTCAATACGGCTCCGGCTGGAGTCTGTATTTATGAACTGATCTTCACGAAACTTCTTGGGGTACCTTTGTTATCACTTTGTGACAGGAACTAGTGATTTTGGGTGCCTTTGTTATCACTGTGCTATGAGAACAATATACTTTACAACAATACTTTACCTATATATTTATACCCCCCGCAAACAAAGTTTGGGGGGTATATAGGAATCACCCTGTCCATCCGTCTGTCCATCTGTCCGTCTGTCCGTCTGTCCATCCATCGTAAGCGCAACTCCTCCTAAACCGTTTGAAGAATTTTCATGAAACTTTACACAATGGAAGAACTCCATATGGCAATGTGCATTCATCATGAAGCAATATACATGTAATTCCGTTCTGACATTTCCAAGGGGAAATAATCTGTCCGTCTGACCATCCTTGTAAGCGCAACTCCTCCTAAACCGTTTGATCAATTTTCTTGAAACTTTACACAATGGAAGAACTCCATATGAAGATGTGCATGAAGCAATATAATTCCGTTCTGACATTTCCAAGGGGAGATAATCTAACTTATACCGTCTGTCCATACTTGTAAGCGCAACTCCTCCTAAACCATTTGAAGAATTTTCATGAAACTTTACACAATAGAAGAACTCCATATGAAGATGTGCATGAAGCAATATAATTCCGTTCTGACATTTCCAAGGGGAGATAATCTAACTTATACATTTCAGGGGGGGGGGGGGTATCACTTTGTGAGTTTGCTCACAGTACCTCTAGTTGTTACAGGCTATGGTCAGTATTTATGTACAGACTGTTACAATACTTTACATGTACCTTTGTTATCAGGTCATTACCTAAATGTTTGTCATTGCTGTGTCACATACTTTACATGTACATGTCTTAAACAAGTTGAACAAGAGTGTCATTGACACTTTCATTCTACCTTATATCATGAAAAATGTCTTTCAAACAGACTAAAAAATGTATACAGAAAGACTTTTTGGTCACGTGATTTGTCTCTTATTTTGATCGGTGGTGTTATGAATCTTATATTTTCGGCAAGTTCTGGAAGGAAACTGGTACGAGTTACATCCCTAAACTTCGGTAGTAATTTTGTTTGGTATATTTCTAACATGGGGTCCAAATTTTAATGTTGTACACACATTATTTATCGAGTTATTATTGATTGAAGTGCTCGAGGCGAAAATCATCAACAGCTGAGTCCAGGAAGGTGTATACAGAAATTACCATTAGGGCTGTCACGATTTTTCAATTTAGGAATTGATTAATCGTGGCAAATAATCGATAATAATTGATTAATCGTACCTAGATGACCGCCCACTCCTCTCCCTCTCTTTGAAGTCGATAAAAATGAAGTTCAAGTCAGCTGACCTACCTCAAGTAAACGAAGACGATCAACTTTTAGGTACATTCAAAGCTTTGATGTTCTGAACTTTTGAACTGTCAGTGTAATAATCAAGACCGGTCGGCAGTTGCGATCTTCGCAACTGCCGACCGGTCTTGATTATTACACTGACGGTTCAAAGATTCAGAACATCAAAGCTTTGATGAATGTACCTGGAAGACAAATGCTCCCAAAGGCTTCTTGGGGTTGAACATCGATGTTCTTAACTCAATACCCTTAGAAACAATAGTTTTTTCATAAAATTTTCTTTTAATTATTAAACATCTAAAACGGGATACAATTTACCGATTATTCGACAACGAAAACTACTAATCGATTTCACCGTGACCGATCAACAATCGATTAATCGATTGATCGTGACAGCCCTAATTACCACACTATAAAGTGTATACAACTGTCAAAGCCCTCTCTGAGCTTTCCAATAATTAATGTTGCTTACTGGTATTTTCAATGGTAAAAGCCCAGAATAGTAGTTAAAATGGGTAAAAAAAATTTTATAGGGAAAAGACTGAGATAAATTGTTTTTTTCTGCTAATTAAAAGTGTCATGTTACTTAGTACTCAAATGATTAGCCGACTAGTCAATGTCGATTCTGGGCAAACCAGTAGTCGACTCTCAATTGTGCAGTCGACTAGTCGGAGGAGTTCAAGCTTTTAGGTAAATAGTATCTCTTCTGTGCCACTGTCAGACAGTTTGAACAGCAATATTGGGCAATCATTGTATACATGTACATCTATTGCCATCTAATAGTAGTGACAGTAGTTTGTTTTAACTGGTACTAGTAGAGTGCTGAATTATTTTGGGCTATCAGGATATGTTATTAATTTGCCTTGTTGCGATTTATGGGAGAGTGCCTATAGAGAAATTCCCACCAAAAAATACAAAAACTGAATCTCTTCTGCGTAGTCCGAAACTGAATACTGAACCAATACTGGGAATTAAAATATTTTGGTATCTCTGTCGTATAACATCATAATAAATAAAGCAGGATTCATTGTCATCTTCTGAATTCTGTTGTAGATTGAAATGTTGAAGTTTTACAAAGAACCAGGTTTAAAGAAATGTGAAGCAGAACAGATTATCAAGAAACTGAGATCCTGTGTTCAAGATAATGAGATATCCTGTATACAAACAGAGACTTGTTTCTACATAGATGTAGGCAACAAAGGTAAATATTGAGGAGTCGTGGTCAGTGAGCAGATTGTGTCACAGTGGCATGAGCTGATTTTTGTTTGTTGAAATTCACAAATGGACAATTCTGATTCAAATTGCAATTGTCGGCACTAAAGTACTGGTAGACTAATTTGCAACTGTTTACATGTAACTAAAGCACGGCAGCAAATATGCATCCACCTAACTATTAGTGATGAACCGATAATCGGAATCGGCAATCGGAACTGGCCGGTTATGGGGCATCGGCCAATTATGACAACTGGCCGTTAAAAAACGGCAGTTTCTGGTTATATTTAACACTGACTATTAAAAATCCCTTTGATATCTGGCCATTTCAATAAAATTTCCCCATTAAAAATGTGTGTGATCATAGCAGAAAATTTAGGGATTTGCAGAGCAGAGATATTATGGAATTTACCAACTGCAATTGATAATGTCTAGGTGACAACGCCCCCCTTTTGGTCGAGAGCGTTCAACAACCGTGGTGGATGCCCGTGCCCAAAACCTTTAGCACAGACAACATGTAGGGATTTCATTTTAACTTGGTAGGTGACTCAGTATAATGTCTAGATGAGGACGTCCCCTTTTGGTTGCGATCAGTCAACCCTGATGGCTACGCAGGCCTGAAGCCCAAAAACTTGTAGCACAGTCTACAGGCCGTATTTACAATGTATGAAGGGATTTCATTGTAACTTGATAGGATGACTCATTTTGGAATAATTTCACTGTCACTTGGTAACTTTGGTTGACATACATTAACTGTGAGAGCCACATTAACACACCCCTCAGTTTTTTAGTTCAGTCTTCACCTCTATTTATTCTTATTGAAAACATAGCATACACGGAACAGAAAGATACATATTCTCAGTTATCACAATTCTTGTATTTCATAATCCTTTCATAAACATTGAACATTATCCTTTTTATCAAACATAACACACAGACAAGTTTAGCTACAGTGTCATTGACACTTTCATTTAAATAAGAAAGTTAGCATGCATATAATCTACCAGATATACAGAATGCTGTTGTTCAAGTCAGTGATAAAATATTGAGTTGTGGGAGTTAAACATTAAAGGCTTGGAGATTTTTTTTTTTATACATTTTCACTGTACTTTGAAAGTTTACCTCCAGAGGCTTTGCATTTGTTTCTAGTCAAGTCTTGGCTGCCTGCAGAGGTAACCATGACTTGCCTAGAAACAACTGACAAGTTAAGCTACATTGTCATTAACACTTTCATTTAACTGGTTGAGTGCTGGAAGCCCATATTTGGGCTTTATTCTGAAGTGCAGGTGCCACAACTTGAAGCCTCATATTCAGTGGAGATGCTTTGTGTTATCTTTAAAGTGATATTATTTAGTCTGTAAGGGTTTGCCTTGTTACAATTTATGGGAGAGTGCCCATTGGCACTCTCCCATAAATTGTAACAAGGCAACGACATGTGTACAAGATTTGATGGCCAAAAATAATTTAGCACTCTACCAGTTAACTGTTGCAATTGTTTGATTTAACAGGTTAGCCCTAAACTATAATTTCAGGCATTGAAGTACATTTTAACTTGAGCAAGCTACAGTTAAAACTAAAAGTCCTGTCATGAAATGCGCACAAATAGCACGTTGATATGCGCGTTAATGTACGCGTTATGGCCCAAGTAAAGCTATCAAATTCTGTACATATGGCCTGTGCACAGTGAGTGTAATAATCAAGACCGGTCATCAGTTGCAAACTTCGGAAGTTTGCAACTGCCAATCAGTCTTGATTATTACACTGACGGTTCAAAAGTTCAGAACATCAAAGCTTGAATGCACCCAAAAGACAAATGTTTCTAACGGCTTCTTGAGGTTTAACGTTGACGTTCTTGACCTTTTACCTTTAGAAACAATAGTTTTTTCATCATATTTTTTTAAATTACTAAACGAGGTAAAATTTACCGATTTTCCGACAATGGAAAATACTAACCGATTTCCGCGTGACCAATTGACAATCGATTAATCGTGACGGTCCTAATGCGGAGACATCTGTCCGTACAAATGTTTTATATTGTAATTTTAAACCCATCAGTTGGATTTGGATCTCCTTTGGTGTGCTGATACACCCACATGGGGGGAACGGTTATGCACAAGGAATGGGTTCCATCCAAGAATTTTTCTCAGAGTTGTGGCACTTTTTCTCTCTTATGACTAAGAAAATTTTTCTCGACCTCTGTATTGCATTCACAGCATGTTGGATTTGAGAACTGCTTATTTGATCAAATCATAATTTTAGGGGTAACTTGTGGATGACTAGACAATGCTTACTTTTGATTTTGGTCCAGCTAGCCAATTCAGTATGGCCGTCATGATGTTATGACACCGTCATGGACATACAGTTAAAACTAGAAGTCCTGTCATGAAATGTGCACAATTAGCACGTCGATCTGCGCGTTAATTTACGCATTATGACCATAGTAAGCCTGTCAAATTATGTACATATTCCCAGTTCACAAGCAATGTTTCAACCAATGGACCTCCGGGTAACCCGGAGGTCCATTGGCAGAAACATTGCCTGTGTTTGCTGTGAGTAACCAGGAGAACCTGCCGTGCTTTGGATGCCATTCGATATGGCAATTACGGGCAATTCTTACGTGCAATTAAGCTTAGATAAGCGCACAGTTCATGACAGGACTTCTAGTTTTAACTGTATGCCATGCTTCATGTTGCTCTGGTTTTAACACTGATGAAAAGTAGGTGACCTGGCATATCAAAGGAGATGGCAGCATGTAAGTGACATTCCTGCAAACCAACATGGGCAACGACCATTTAAAATGATTAATTAAATAGATTTCTTCATACTTGTTAGGAATATTTGTCATAGAAAGCTCTTTCAGGGGATGAGGCAGCATAAAATTTCCAAAAAATATTGGCCAGGTGTTTGATAACTGTCAGGGCAAAGCCAGCCTAAATATAGGGGCAAGGGGCCTCATATATAAAGATAGTGTAAGTTCAAAAGATATTCCGCATCAAGGCGAAAACCCTACGTGAATTTCACTTCTCTGTGAAGCTGGGCATGGAAAAAACACACGTGGTGTATATCCAGCTTCAGCGCAGGGACCCAGGGGAGAAACGGTATGTTAGATAAGGTCTAATCTCATTTAATTTATACAGTAGTCGCGAGTCTTACGAGACATAATTGGTTGATGGCAGGATATCGTCACGGCCAATTGAGAAACGAGATTCTAAACGATAGAAATGTCTATCGTATCGTCACCTGATCATTAGGTAGCAATGAATGGCAGGAATGAATCGGTTTTCTCGACAAGTGAAATCACCGTTAAGTCACGCGTGAGATGACTTGTATTGATTCTGCCTCGATATACGTCATCTCCTACCGTTTTGACAGGTGGACAGATGAGCGTCGGTCGGTCCACCTGACAGTTTAGGGTAAAAAGTATATATACCTTGAAGAGCAGAGCATTAGACACACACTTGGGGTCACGCACACGTTGATGAAGTCCAGGACAGGCGGACTCTGTTTCCTGGCATAGGGGTACCTTCGATCACAGGACCCTGAAACGGCTGGGATTGCCAGAGAGGGCATTCCATGATTGATTTAGCGTAAGGTTGATAGGCGGCAAATTTGTTGAGAAGGAACGCCCCATGTGAAACGTTAAAGTTTAGGTTGTCGAGTTGCAGGTATCAGCATGCAATAGTCAGAAGTGTAGGTTAATTGTATTGTGCGTATTAACCCTTTGAAGCATCAGACTGATTGCGTTCTGAGTAGTTTGTTTTACTGTCGAAGCATCGTAATACCGACTGGAGATCGGTGTGAGTGACAATTTCGCCCTAGCACATAAAGGGGCATTTGTGAATCGTGAATTCAACCAGGAACGGTGAATATTTCAATAGGACTTTCACAGAGGACTTTCAAAAGGCACATAAGGTATGAGTAGACAATATCTGACCCAAATCAGAAGTACGGTGGCTTTATAGATGGCGAACATTGCTGGTCGGAACCCTCCGACAGCCAGAGGTACAGTTACGCGCAGACGTTGACATTTGAGCCTAAGCGGGTGAAGCTCTCATGGCGAGCTCACAGTAATAACATTTCAGATTTGTGAAGCTTTTATGGTGAGCTTACGGTAGTACCATTTCCAGTGTGTAGACTATAGTGCCAGTACAGGGCTATAGAATGACTATATGATTGTTGAGAATTATTTAACCCTAGTAATCAAATTTCTGTGAAAAGAATCGAATTGTTGATTGTTGGAATATTGAAACAGCTTTATATTTTTATACTGTACCAATGACCCAGACATAGCTGGTGCTAACTCTTAAAAATATAGGGCCAAACTCAAATTTTGCCCCCCAATCCCCAAAATTTGCATCTAAAACCAAAGAAAACATGTCCTGAATGGCCCTCCATACTTCACCTCTACTGCACATGCGCAGTGTCAAGGACGTCCCGAAATTGGCGCCATTAATCATTCTTTGTTTGGCCCTTCATCAGTTAACATCTGACTGATCTTTGTGCTTGTAAATCTCAGTTTAAATGATGCCAGACACATAAATATTAGTGAAATGGTGATTCTAAGGAGGATATAGAAGGAGGAGAGGAAAAATGAGTGACAGAAAATTATCAGGGCTGTAACTTAAATTTTTTTAATGAAATTATGTTAAGTTACCTATTTTCGAGGCAACAGCCTGTTGTGGTCATTCTTGTTATCAAGTTACACTGCTTGTTCAGTGTTTTCCTCTCTCCCTTTCCTTTAAGTCCCCTCTTGCTATTCTCTCATGCTTTTGGCATATTTTCTGTAATATTATTACTAAAATTTCTTGGGAGTTTTAGCTGGATAACAGAATGAATTCTGTTCTTTTCCCCATGTTTACGTCTTCACCTATGGGTGGTTAGGCGTAGTGTTCTGCATCTACCATCTGATGTTCTGCAGTTTCTTCCCTGGAAGTCTCTGTTTTGCATCAGATAGTGTATTATTGGTAACTGATTTCGGGCCAGGGTGCCTGGAGTCTTGATCTGGTGTTTTTACACTTATTGTTTACATTTCCAACAGCCCTCTGTGTGAGGGGGGATTTCTTGAAAATAATATCTTGATGTTAATTTAATCATAACTAGATACATTATTATTGTTCGTAAGTGTTGCATAAATTGTTTAAAATATTTTTAGAATTTTTGTCCACACTTAGGCTTGGGATCCATTGGGGCTCAACGTTACTTTTCAGAAACTTGGGCTGTTCTGAAAAAATATTTTTTCAAAATTTTTTGATTTCAATTAGCTAGCGGAAAAGTGCTCATGTAAATACGTCAATTGCCTAAGAGGACCCTAGTAGGTTCGACAGCCTTTGACGTCCGCTAACTCGCCCGGTGTAGCATCCATTCATCGAATGGTTCGGCAGCCGGGTTCGTCCGTTGCGGTCTAGAAGGAGTTTTGGGTGATGCGAGCACTATAAATCAATCAAATGCACAACCAGTGACGGCGGATTAGAGGAGAGAACGGAGGAAGCCTTTTAGTCCGGTTCCTAGCTCGTCCAGGTCCATCCGGACTGCGAGCGAGAGAGGCCCCTCTCTCGTACAAACAACATCTGGCCCCAGATGTTGTGGTACAAAGTGTTTCGCATTCGGAGCATACGTCCGCCGCTCGGGACGCTCCGATATATAGTCAGTCCGGAGAGACTGTCAATAAGGCTTCCTCATCCTCATGGTAGCGCACACGACCGCTCTTGGCTACGTGACCTCGCATATCCAGTCAGTTTCGCCAATCAGAGAATCATCGGCGACCAGGTCACATCATCCGGTAGCCAGGGACACGAGGCCTGCAGACTCCGGACGTTCGCATAAGAAAGTGTGCGGGAGTAAACGTACACGGAGCTTCCAGCGGCAAAGCATTGTAAGACCGCTACTGCACAGGCCTCGGTGACGGACGTGCTATCCCAAATAGCACAACTTATCGTAGCATCCCAGCAACGACAGAATCTCTGTCGCATTATGTATTATCCGACGACGCTGGGTCGGGACGCTCTGCGGAAGCAGGTGCGGACGTCCGAGAATTTCATCCGGTCCGACGGGATACCGAAAGGGATTCGGAGGATTTCGAGCTTTCCCTTTCGGAACAACATAAGCTGCTGTGTATGTCATCTGACTTTATCTTCTAGAGGTTCTTTCGTCGGACCAGAAGGCTGCGATGCCGGATAAGAAACTGATAGCGTCGGTGGACACAGAAATTTTTTCGTTCGGTTCATAGACATCGTCCCTCAGTTCCGACACAGTCCAATAATGTCACACAACTTTCGAATTATTGAACGACGCTATATATATTATTATATGCTTGCTATTAACAAGCATGTCTGGTTTCTTGTTCGCAAGGTGACTGAGATGTCTTTCAGAGTATGCCTCTGTCATCATAGTTAATGAAGAGCTAGCGGCAATAAGTGCTCATGGAATACGTCAATCACCTAAGAGGTCCCTAGTAGGATCGACGGAGTTGACATTCGCCAGCTCACCTGGTGTAGCGTCCATTCATCGAATGGTTCGGCAGTCGGGATCGTCCGTTGCGGTCTAGGAAGGAGATTTGGGTGATGCGAGCACTATAATAGACTTCAGTACACACCCAGTGACGACGGATTAGAGGACAATCGGAGGAAGCCTGTTAGTCTGGTTCGTTGGCTCGTCCAGGTCCGTCCGGACTGCGAGCGAGAGAGGTCCCTCTCTCGTACAACAACATATGGGACCGGATGTTGTGGTACAGACATTTCGCATTCGGAGCATATGTCCGTCGCTTGGGACGCTCCGTTATATTGACAGTCCGAGAGACTGTCGATAATGCTTCCTCATCCTCACAGCAGTGCACATGACCGCACATTGGCTACGTGACCTCGAGTATCCGGCCAGCTTCGTCATTCAGTGATTCCACGGCGAACAGGTCATGCCATCCGGTAGCCAAGGGACACGAGGCCTATACACTCCGTTCACTCTCATAATAGAAGTATGCACGGGGTAATGAACACGGAGCTTCCAGCAGCAATGCATAGTAAGACCGCTTCTCCACAGGCCTCAGTGACGGATGTGCTATCCAGAATAGCACAGTTTATCGCAGCATCCCAGCAAACGACAGTTCTCGGTCAGATCAGAAATAATCCGACGGCGCTGGGTCGGTGCGCTCCGCTGTTGCATCAGGTTCGGATGACCGAAAACTTTATAGGGTCCGACAGGATGGCGAAAGGGATTTGGACGATTTCGAGCTTTCCCTTTCGGATCAACAGAAGCTGCCATACATTTCTTCTGGCATTACTTCCAGAGGTTGTTCCGTCGGACTACATTGCTGCGATGCTGGATAAGAGACTAATAGCGTCATTGGACACGGAGTTTTTGATCGGTTCAGGGACATTGTCCCTGACTTACCGACACAGTCCAATAATGTCTTTAGAACATTCGAATTATTTAACAACGCTATATATAAGCTTGCTACCAAGCATGATAGTCTAGTTTCTTGTCTGCAATGCTCTATTCTGCCTTTTTTCAGTTCTAGGAAATAATTTATATCGGCAGAACAGGGCATACCGAGAGTTCATATGCATCTAGAGGGCGGTGCTGAAGACTGGGAATTATCTTTTTCGCCGTCTATGTCAATTCCAACCACGATGTTGGAAACGACAATGTTGTCTAATAGGCTTAACTTAGATGCTTTATCATACGTAGACCACCTTACTGAGGCGTTATCATTACGTCTTCAAGAGAAAGAATTCCAGGATATGATCCTCAATGTGATTTCTTTCAAGGGCAGTAGTTTTTCCACGTATAACTCCGCCCTTCAGTGGCAACCTGGAGTTGGTTAGACGTGACGCAGCCCTAGTTACATCCACGCGCGTGTATAGTAAGGTGAAGAACTCTCTCAGAGTCGCTTCGGTCTCGGAGAAGCTTCTCTTCGATGGCAACTTTTCAGCAATCTATGAATTGCTCGATATACACGTTCTCTTGTCTATCAAGTGTAGCAAGATATTCAGACTGGGGCAAACATTCGGTGGTTGACTCAGAGAGTGCCACTGCAGTTGCCGGATCCGAGTTTTATGATTATGACGGATGCCAGTCAAACAGGTTGGGGTACAAGATTGATCCCAACGGATTCGAAGTGCCAGGGTCTTTGGGTTCCGCAGTTTCTAGGCAAGCTCTTAACTTCCAGGAAATGATGTTATTTAGGCTTGCACTATGTCATTGAATGAACATCATTCAGAAACGCATGTCCAAATCCTGTTCGTTAATACGACAGTAGTTGCGTATATCCGGAACCAGGGAGGCACTCATTCGATTCCGTTATTCAATTTAACAGAAAGAATCCTTCTGTTTGTTATAGTACACCAAGTTCTGCTTTGGTCCATCATATTCCGGGTCGTCTGATTGTATTTTGTATTAGCAGACTCCTTTTCACGTAAGAGTCACTTGTTGCCGTCAGAATGGACTCTCATCAAACAAGTATTCAATCAGATTTGCTATCAATGAGAGCGCCCAATGATAATTTATTTGCGACACAACTCACTATTCAATTGCAGACGTATGTGTGTCCATGTCTGGATCCCTGAGCTTATGTTGTTAACACTCTATTGATCTAATAGGACGGAATGATAGGATATGCGTATCCTCCAGCGCTGTTGATTCAGCAAGTATTGCTAAGATAAACATCCACAATACAATTCTGTTGATAGCATCTCTGTCTTCACAGAGACCATGGGTAAATTTACTCAGGTGTCTGCTGTGGGACTTACCGCGAAAACTTCCTCCTTGAGAGGATCTTCTTTCGCTGGGGAAATCGTGTCAGCTCCATCACAACCCACAAGGTCTCAACCTTCACGTATTCCGTTGTGTGGTCCTTCTTGCTCGACAAGCATTGTACAGGACGAGTTATGGACGCGATTTCTTACTGTAGGAGAACCTCTTCTTCGCTATACTATGCGGCTAAAGTGGAGGCTCTTCCGTCGTTGGTGTAGGGATCATTATGTTGATATTTTTGATCCCTCCATACTAGACATTGCAACTTTCTAGTATTCTTGTTTGACAAGATCAACTGCAGCCTGTTACTATTTAGGTTATAGGTCTATGTTATCTCATACCTATGCACTCTATGATAGTTTACAATTGAGTCTTATGTCTCTTTATCTAAGTCAGTTAGAAACTTTTCGATAAATAGACCTAGAATCCTTAGATTAAATTCCTATACGGAATTTAGCTTCGGTTCTTATTTAGCTAAGTAATTATTTGAGCCTCTGGAAACAGTAGTTTTCAAATTCTGACCTTTTGAGACAGTTATTCTCTTAGTCTTCTCTTCTACTGAAGAGTCAGTGAGCTTCATGCACTATCGGTGGACGATTCTCACTTTCGTAGTATCGGAAACACTATTTCCTTTACTACTAATGTTGGATTTTTGGTTAAGAATCAGGCTCCTAATAAATATCCGGAACCTATTGTTATTAAGGTCCTTCTGTTTTCGTACGCGCATAGGCCTTTACTCTGTCCGGTTAGAGTTTACGTATTTATAAACAGATATCAGTTTATTAGTAAGGACGTAAGCTTCTTCTGTCTTTGATGCCTAATGGAAGGACATTACGCTCCATTCTATTGCTAATGGATTCAATTAACTATCGGTACTGCTTATGGTATATCATTAACTCAGCAGTTTGTGCTTGAGATTTTGGCTCATGAAGTAAGAGCTCTTTCTACATCTTGGGCTTACATTAATAGTGTCGCTATTATAGATTTTATGAAGGCTGCACATTGGGCTCAGCCATCCACATTCATGAATTTTTATCTCAGAAATATTGAGTCCATTTCTGGAGGCCTCCATTGTTAGGTCTATTATCTACTGCTCAGAATGTCATTCACTTAACAGTTGCTACTATAGCTAGGTAGGCTTTCTGTTCAGGCAGTGACTCCGTCCTGCTGCCCTCTTCGCTCTGGGCTATTTGACCCAGGGCAAGGAGAAGGGGGAGGGGAGGGTGTTCCCTTGGGTCACCTGTTTTATTATGAAAACAAGGGGATACCTCCTCCGGAGTTAGTAATTCTGAGCTGTTACTGGGATGGTTTTTAAGTGATAAGTTTATGTTTTAAAAATTCATTTAAGTCATAGTTTTTAAAGTATAGCTTTTGAATATATCACGTGTCAAACGGGCGTTATTATACAATCCTCAGACACTTTTAAGGAGTATAAAGAGTCTCTATTCTCTAGACTAACTTTATTTATTGGCTTCCTTTAAAAATTATTAGTATAAGGATTATACTGGATATTAATAGAGTACATGGATGTTATGATGCTCAATTATGGAAGGTGTTGTGTCTTTCTAATTTATCATAAATAAGAAAGATGCATGTTAGGCCTAATACTCCTTTTCCCCTCGAGGGGATGACTCTATTTTATATAATTGAGCTTATTGGAATTTCTTCTATGTCCTAGGCCCTCCAGCCTTTTTACTATTCAGCTGTGTCTGGGTCATTGGTACAGTATAAAAATGTTAAAAAATTTATAGTAATTTATATATTTTTTATACTTACCAATGACCCAGACGGGGATGGCCCTCCCAGGAGTTGGGAACTCATACCTCCCCGCTGAGTACATAGCGCTTACCAGGCACTGGTTATAAGAATGATTAATGGCGCCAATTTTGGGACGTCCTTGACACTGCGCATGCGCAGTAGAGGTGAAGTATGGAGGGCCATTCAGGACCTGTTTTTTTTGGTTTTAGATGCAAATTTTGGGGATTGGGGGGCAAAATTTGTGTTTGGCCCTATATTTTTAAGAGTTAGCACCAGCTATGTCTGGGTCATTAGTAAGTATAAAAAATATATAAATTACTATAAATTTTTTAACTTTTATATGTAAATAAAAGAATCGTTGTTACTTTAAGTCATTCTTTCCATTACACAGCCTGGAGTGATTAGGAATCACACCTAACGGAAATCGAACCTATCTTAGGCCAATTTGGCAGAGAAGGAATCACAGCGTCGGTCTAACTCAGCTCCCTGCGCCGAGTTTGCGACACTTGGATTCCGACCCTCCACGTTGGTCTAATTTTCCCGCAACTTCATCAGCGGGACTAAATAACCCCACGCCAGCCCAGGCCTTATGGGGCCTCAGGTGTCTCTGACAATAACCATTTGAAGTAAATGAGGATACTGCCTGATTTTTGTAGCTTACTCCAGATGTCACTGTCTGGGTTGATGCTGAGTAAGGCAATACTAATACAGTAAATACTATATATATGTTACCATAATAATTCTTATGAAATAGACCTACAATAAGGCCTAACAAAGTTAAAAATCTGTTTCTCAGGCCCTCCCACATTGTCGTTATGGCTGCCGCATGCTCTGTTTTTATTATAACCCATGTAAACTCAAAAAAATAAAAATAAAATGATTTATGTCTGATATTTTACCCAAGTTAAATGAAATTTATAAATTTGTCCCTTGAGTGCAACAAGGCTTTGCCATGCTTTAGCATAGAAAAGCCTTCTTGCACTCAAAGGACAAAATACACCACCACCCATACTATTCTGTAGATTATGAGGCCTAAATCATAAAACAAACCAAGAACTTGCACTTTTGATGGCAAAGAAATAATTACAAAATAAAATAAAAAATCGCATGCCCACATGCAATTTTACAAACAGTGGACTGAGAAGCAGAATATATACTTTGTGAGGGCCTAATTTTGTTTTATTACAGTACTGTCCAGCCCCCCAACTCTGTAGGCTTCGCCAGCAAGGGAACTATTGATTTCAGATTCGCAGAATGCTGGAAAAAACAGTGAAGTGATGATCATTTGTAAGTTCCATCAATTGTCAATTGACGATTGTCCCCTGCAGGAACCCTGGGAAGGTTGGCCGTTCTTATTTACTGTGGTAAACAAGCACCATTTTACTGGTAAAATAGGACCCAGTTACCAATTATGCTTGGGGTGCAAGTCCTCTAAAATAGGCAACATGGGTATAAACGATTGACCTTTATTTTATCTTCATGTTGTGGTCACGATTAGCCATTGTGCAGAAGTTTGTGACATTAAACATCAATAAATAAATAAATAATGGCAATTGTGAACAGTTTGCAGGTTACTTTTTTTTTAAGCGTAAGCCCCTCATAACCTGAACGACAATTAGCGACTTATTATACCCCCGCTTCAAAGAAGTGGGGCTATATAGGAATCGCCCTGTACGTCCATACGTCCGTCCGTACGGCTTTCCAACCGGACAAATTCTTGTATGCGCAACTCCTCCTACATTAATGAACCGATTTTGATGAAACCTTTCAAACATCATCTCTACTAAGTGAACATGTGCATATTCCAAACTTTTTGATCTGCGACAATTTTAACCAGGTTATCTCTCTTGAACTTTGATTTAATATGGGTTTCTATATGAAATTCTTGTGTGCGCAACTCCTCCTACATTTATCAATCAATTTGGACAAAACTTTTCAGACATCATCACTACTAAGTGAACATGCGCATATTCCAAGATTTTTGATCTGCGACAATTTTAACCAGATTATCTCCCTTTGACTTAGATTTATTGTGTCTTTCCATCCGAACAAATTCTTGAGTGCGCAACTCCTCCTACATTAATGAACCGATTTTGATGAAACCTTTCAAACATCATCTCTACTAAGTGAACATGTGCATATTCCAAACTTTTTGATCTGCCACAATTTTAACCAGGTTATCTCTCTTGAACTTTGATTTAATGTGGGTTTCTATATGAAATTCTTGTGTGCGCAACTCCTACATTTATCAATCAATTTGGACAAAACTTTTCAGACATCATCACAACTAAGTGAACATGCGCATATTTTTATACTGTACCAATGACCCAGACTTAGCTGGTGCTAACTCTAACAAAACCAGGGCCAAACACAAATTTTGCCCCCCAATCCCCAAAATTTGCATCCAAAACCAAAAGAAATCATGTCCTATAGGACCTCCATACTTCGCCCCCACTGCGCATGCGCAGTGTCAAGGACGTCCTGAAATTGGCGCCAATTATCATTCTCTGTTTGGCCCTTCATCAGTCAACATCTCACTGATCTTTGTGCTTGTAAATCTCAGTTTAAAGGATGCCAGACACGTAATTTTTGGAGAAATGGTGATTCTAAGGAGGATATAGAAGGAGGAGAGGAAAAAGGAGTGACAAAAAATAATCAGGGCTGTACTTAAAATTTTTTATGAAATTATGTTAAGTTGCCTATATTTTTATACTGTACCAATGACCCAGACTTAGCTGGTGCTAACTCTAACAAAACCAGGGCCAAACACAAATTTTGCCCCCCAATCCCCAAAATTTGCATCCAAAACAAAAAGAAATCATGTCCTAAAGGACCTCCATACTACGCCTCTACTGCGCATGCGCAGTGACGCAGACGTCCCGAAATTGGCGCCAATTATCATTCTCTGTTTGGCCCTTCATCAGTCAACATCTCACTGATCTTTGTGCTTGTAAATCTCAGTTTAAAGGATGCCAGCCACGTAATTTTTGGAGAAAATGTGATTCTAAGGAGGATAGAAGGAGGAGAGGAAAAAGAAGTGACAAAAAATAATCAGGGCTGTACTTAAAATTTTTTGAGGAAATTATGTTAAGTGGCCTATTTTCGAGGCATGGGCCTCTTGTTGTCATTTCTTGCTAATTGTTGCACTGCTTATTCAGTGTTTCCTCTCCCCTAGCCTTCTAAAGTCCCCCCTTGCAATTCTCCCATGCTTTTGGCATATTTTTGAGAAATTTCATTTCTAAAATTTCCTCGGAGAGTTGCTTGGTTACAGAATGTTTTCTGTTATTTTCCCCATAGTTACGTTTTCACCCATGGGTGTATAACGTTTGTGTTCTGCATCTTCCATCTGATGTTCTGCAGATTCTCCCCTGGGAGTCTCTGTTTTGCATCAGATAGAGTGTAATTGATGACTGATTCCGGGCCAGTTTTTTCAGTGCCTGGAGTCATGTTTTCTGGTGTTTTTACACTGTTTGTTTTCATTGGCAACAGCCTTTTTTGAGGGGGGCTGTTTGCCTTTGCTGTAGTTTATCTCACTATAAGATACATTTATATTATCCGAAAGTGTCTCATTAATTATTTAATATAAATTTAAAATTTTTGACCACACTTTGCCATCGGATCCATCGGGGCTCAACGTTACTTTTCAGCAACTTGGGCTTCGCTGAAAAAATATTTTTTCAAAATTATTTTGTTTTGCAATTGTTTTTTCATTTATTAATGGATCATGTTATTATGTATCTTTGTGTCAGGGGTTTTTGCGAGTAACTAGGACTTATTGTTGTTCTTTCACAATGAAGGGACGTTGTTCAAATTGTAATAGGAAGAAATCTTCCTCTGACTTTCATGATCATTGTATTAATTGTAGTCAGTGTTCTCGCATTAATCCCTGTCCTATATGTGAACATTGGGATGAGAAACATTGGAAACGTGTGTCACGATATGTTGTTTTTGGAGAAAGATCGATGCCGGCTCTTTCTCCGCAAGGTCACTCTACTCTCTCAGTTTCTGTTTCAGAGGAACCAGAACAGGGTGATGTTTCCATGTTATCTTCTTCAAGTGTGCGTCCGTCGTCACAAATGAATTCAGAGCTAGCGGCAAAAGTGCTCATGGAGATTAGACAAATGTCGTCCGCTAGCTCGCCCGGTGTAGCGTCCATTCACCGAATGGTTCGGCAGCCGGGTTCGTCCGATGCGGTCCAAGAGGAAAATTTGGGTGATGCGAGCACCAGTGACCGTTGGGAGCGGGAGAGCAGGAGAGTGGAAATTCACTCTCCACTTTTAGATTTTACGAGAGTGAAAAATTTTAGGAGAGTGATTTTTAAAATAAAAAATAATGCCTCGGGCCAATTCGTCCCCAGGTGGAATAATGAGGATTGGTGGTGATTGCTGTTGAGAAATCAGTAGGCCTAATAACGCGCGATTTCCAAAATAATTGGTTTTATGACGTTTCGGCCTTGAGACGTTTCGGCCCTAAGAGGCCAAAACGTCTTAGAAATTGGGCCGAAACGTCTTCACATTCGGTAATTCTTTTTTAGATGTGATTGTGTGGAGGGGTTTGTGGAGTTTTAAATTGGCAAGTCCCAAGGGTGGTCGCTCATGACAGGTTCTTCTGTACTTTGCACTTCTCCGACCAGGGGTCAGCCTGGCAGCTGATTTTAGGGAGAAGTGACTTCTCCCTTCAGAGACTTTAGGGAGAAGTCAGGACCCAGGAGGGAGAAGTCAGTGGACATGAAGGAGAAATCAGAAAAAAAACATAAAACGTATATGTCATCGTGACAAAATAAATGAACATAGAGGACACAATTGTGGAGAAAAAAATAAATAAAAGTTATCCAAACATACAAACACACACAAAACTAAGTCAGATGGTTACATAACAGAATGTAGGTTAAAATCCCCACCCCCACCCCACAAAAAACTGTGTCGTTCATGGTTTCTGAATACCCCCTAACTCTTTGCCGAACAGTGATGACTAAGGTTACCGTGCAGTTGATTTTGTATTTGCGTCAACGATGTGGATTTGAAATTTAGTATGACCCATGGTGAGAGTGTTCTCTGTAACAGAAGGTATATTCTTTTTAAAAAAATATTTAAAGTGTTTAAAATAAATTTCAAGTTCATATAAGAAGCTGGGTCGTTCATGGTTTCTGAATACCCTAACTGAGTTGAAAAGCGTAGTTAAAAAAGTTTTCGATATCCTTCGTAAATTAAGCGTTATTAACAATTTGAGTTAATTAATTTCTTTGGTAAATGACAAAACATTTCAGTTGTCTCCCTTCCCGGCTGCGCTGTGTAATAATACACTGTTCAGAAAACTGACAATTTCTGCCAACCATCTTTCACTGACATGTGCGATTGGTGCTTTGAAGGTCTGCCATTCTTATCCATCCAAATACCTGTGATTTCTATTGTAGCCTTATTACATTTAACCCCCTTCCAACAAACTTCACAAGTTTTCAAAGAAAAACATTCAATGTATTGCGGGGCGAATTTCAATGCAGCCAATTTTTCAGTGGAACAGAGCATAACCGCAAGCAATTTCGATATGGACGAACTGTCTCCAATACATTTTTTTTGGTTTTGAAACGGTGGTTAACTTTAATAAATTCTAATTAACTCGATGCGTGTCTTGTGTGATTCGTTGTTTTGTCTGGTACTTTGTTTTTAAATAGCCATTTTGTGCTGGTTGCTATCAGTTGGGGCGAATTGTTCGAACGACTACGCCATTGCAATTCTTTTCAGAAATATAAAATTGGGCTAGTTTAGGCTATTTTCATAGCCGTGTGACGGACTTTAACAGCAACCGTGTTTACTGTTTTTTGCGGAAGCGTGTGTTTTTAAAAAATAAAACATAAGAAAATACATTAAATTGGCATGTCTCCCAAGGAAGTTTGGGAAGGCGACTTGAATTTCGGTCGTGTTCAAAGCCTTCGTCGGAGACTCCGACGAAGACTTTGAACACGACCGGAAGATAAACGTGCGCGACTAATTACTCGCGGTATACGAAAAAGCGGTGCGCGATGGTGCGCTGGCGCGATCGCTCGCCGTTCCCAACAGTCACTGGAGCACTATAAACATAATAGATGCACACCCAGTGACGGCGGATAGTAAGCGAGAACGGAGGAAGCCTTTGAGTCCGGTTCCTAGCTCGTCCAGGTCCAGCCGGGCCGCGAGCGAGAGAGGCCCCTCTCTCGTACAACAACATCTGGGACCAGATGTTGTGGTACAAAATGTGTCTTTAGCGGAGCATACGTCCGTCGCTCGGGACGCTCCGTTGTATAAGCAGTCCGCAGAGACTGTTAAGGCTTCCTCTTCTCGTCAGCGCACACGACCGCACCTTGGCTGCGTGACCGCCGATATATTACCAGCTTCGCCGATGAAGGATTCTTCGGCGACCAGGTCACACCATCCGGCAGCCAGGGATTCGAGACCGATGGACTCCGGACGTTCGTATAGGAAAAGTATGCGGGAGCCATCTGATGCGGAGCTGCCCTCGGCGAAGCAGCGAAAGACTGCGCCTCCGCAGGTCTCGACGCCGGACATTCTTGTGCAGATAGCACAGCTTATCGCAGCATCCCAGCAGCCGACAGACACGGTGTCGGATCAAGAATTATCCGACGGCGCTGGGTCGGTACGCTCCGCCGAAGCATCGGGGGCGGACGACCGGGAACATCATGAGGTCCGACCGGATGGTGAAAGGGATACGGATGACTTGGAGCTATCCCTTTCGGAACAACATAAAGCTACCGTGGACTTCATCCGGCACTTTCTCCCTCAAGTTGTTCCGTCGGGCCAGACTGCTGTGCTTCCGGACAAGAGAATTATAGCGTCATTGGACTCTGAATTTTTGGAGCGGTTCAGGGACATCGCTCCCGAGTTTCCATCGCAGTCCAATAATGTTGCAAGAACATTTGAATTATTGAATGACGCTATATTTAAACTTGCTTCCAGGACGGGGAAAGCAGGTTTCTTGTCCGCTAATACTCTCAACCTGCCTTTCATTAATGCAAGGAATAAATTCGATACGGCAGGACAGGGTATACCGAGAGTTCCTCTGCGTATGGACGACGAGGCGGAAGACTTAGAGCTATCATTACCGTCGTCAGCTTCTATTCCAACCGCGGTGTTGGAAACAGCTATTGCGTCTAACAGAGCCAATTTAGATGCCTCATCTTACGCAGATCACCTTACTAAGGCGTTATCACTGCGCCTTCAGGGGAAAGAGTTTCAGGATATACAATCCTCTTTAAGACTTCTTTCAAGGGCAGTAGCTTATTCCACGTGTAACTCCGCCCTTTCAGTGGCAAATCTGGAGTTGGTTAGACGTGACGCAGTCCTAGCTACATCCACACTAGTGGATTCTAAGGTGAAGAACTCTCTTAGAGTCGCTTCGGTCTCAGGAGAACTTCTCTTTGACGGCAAGCTTTCTGCTATTTATGATAAAATTACAAAGAAAGCTAAGGATTCTCTGTTCAAATCTGCTCCTATGAAGTCGGATACAGCAGACACGAATAAGACAGGCACTTCTGGGTCTAATGCGCCCAAGAGAGGTTCCTATAGAGGTTCCGGTGCGTCCTCTTGGTCTTATTCGAGAGACCGTCAGGATAGCGACTCTCGTTTGGGACGTCCTTCAGGCTGGTACAATCGGTCGGACGCCCCGAGGTCGACGGGGCGAGGTGCGGGTCGTGGAAGACGTGGTTTCTCCTACCGCAGGCCTCGCAGGTCCAGGAGGTGATGGCTTAAACCTCTATCGCGTTCCGGTTGGCGGAAGGTTGTCGAGCTTTTCACAAGAATGGGCGTCGATTACGGACGACCCTTGGGTGAGAGGAGTGACTTCGGAAGGTCTAAAGATATCCTTCAAACAAAAGCCTCCATTAACTCGAAGTCCAAAGTGGACTCATCTTCCGTCAAATCCGCAGAAAAGAGACGCTCTGTTATCAGAGGTGCAGTCTCTTTTAATGAAGAACGCGGTAGAGGTCGTAGAAAACCAGGAATCTCCGGGATTCTACAGCCATCTGTTTCTGGTTCCGAAACCAGACGGCTCGTTCCGTCCAGTCATAGATTTGAGCTGGATAAACAAGCTGATCGTCGCTCCGAAGTTTTATATGGAGACGATTCGATCGGTCAGAGCGAGTATTCGGGTGAACGATTATGCAACGAGCATAGATCTCAAAGATGCGTACTTTCACGTCATGGTATATCCGACATTCCGAAAGTATCTACGCTTCGCAGTCCTAGGAGTGGTGTATCAATTCCGGGCGATGTGCTTCGGATTGAATCTAGCACCCTGGGCTTTCACTCGGGTAATGAACTCGGTAATGATCTACTTCCGAGCTCATTCGTCTGCGGTAACGTCGGCCTACCTGGACGACATTCTTCAGAGGTACGGCAACGAGTTAACGCTTCAGAACGATGTTCAGAATCTTCTTCTATTGCTCCGACGTCTCGGTTTTATAGTAAACGAGGAGAAGTCGGATCTGGTGCCGTCCAAGTCATTCACTCATCTGGGAATGAGCTTCGAACAACAATCTCGTTCGCCTGCCGTTAACCAGAGCGAAATTAGTCAGTTGTTACGCTCGCTATTGTCTGCACGCAGACAAAGTCACGACGAGAGAATTTATGAGACTGATAGGTCTGTGCGGAGCCGCCGCGGATCTCATTCCGATGGGGCGGTTACGCACACGTCCTCTTCAAATTTTCCTGACTCAGAATTGGAGTGTGAAAATTCATTCGCTCGATGTAGACGTTCTCTTGTCAGATCAAGTGAAACAAGAGATTCAGACTTGGGCAAACATTCAGTGGTTAACTCAAGGAGTTCCGCTGCAGTTGCCGGATCCGAGTTTTACCGTTATGACGGATGCCAGTCAAACAGGTTGGGGTGCATCATTAATCCCAACGGATTCGAGATTCCAGGGTCTTTGGGATCCGCAATTCCTGTGCAAGCACATAAACATCAAGGAAATGATGTCAATTTGGCTTGCGTTACGTCACTGGATGGACATTATTCACGATGCTCATGTCCAAATCCTATCCGACAATACGACAGTAGTGGCGTATATACGAAATCAGGGAGGCACTCATTCAGTTCCGTTGTTCAATCTAACGGAAAGAATCCTTCTGTTTGCGTTAGAACATCACGTTCTTCTTTCGGTCCGTCACATACCGGGTCGTCTGAATGTGCTAGCAGACTCCCTTTCACGAAAGGGTCGCTTGTTGCCGTCGGAGTGGACTCTCAACAAACAAGTATTCAATCAGATTTGCTACCAATGGGAACGGCCAATGATAGACTTATTTGCGACACATCTCAACAATCAGTTGCAGACGTATGTGTCTCCGTGTCCGGATCCAAGAGCATTTGCCGTAGACGCTCTGTCGATCCCTTGGGACGGAATGATAGGATATGTGTATCCTCCAGCGCCGTTAATTCAACAAGTATTGCTAAAGATAAAACAATCTCAATGCAAGATTCTGTTGGTAGCATCTCTGTCGCCATAGAGACCGTGGATAAATCTACTCAGGTGTCTGTTGTGGGACCTACCGTGGAAGCTTCCTCCACGGGAGGATCTTCTTTCGCAGGGGAAATCGCGCCAACTCCATCACAACCCGCAAGGTCTCAACCTTCACGTTTTTCCGTTGTGCGGTCCTTCTTGCATGGCAAGCACTTTACAGGACGAGCAGTGGACGCGATTTCTAACTGTAGGAGGACCTCCTCTTCGCTAAACTATGCGGCTAAGTGGAAGGTTTTTCGTCGTTGGTGTAGGGATCATTCTGTAGATATATTCGATCCCTCTATACCAGACATTGCAAACTTTCTAGTATACTTGTTTGACGAAATCAAACTGCAGCCTGTTACTATAAAGGGTTATAGATCTTTGTTATCTGATACCTATGCACATCATGATAGTTTACAAATTGGATCTAATGTCTCTTTATCGAAGTTGGTTAGAAACTTTTCGATAAATAGACCCAGAACTCTTAGATTAATTCCTAAGTGGAATTTAGCTTGGGTTCTTCTTAAATTGAAGGAAAAGCCATTTGAACCTCTTGGGACAGTAGATTTCAAATTCTTATCTTATAAGACAGCTTTTCTCTTAGCTTTCTCTTCTGCTAGAAGAGTCAGTGAGCTTCATGCACTATCAGTGGATGATTCTCATTATCGTAGTGTTGGGAACACTATCACCTTCACTACTAATGTGGGTTTTTTAGCTAAGAATCAGGCTCCTAATAAATATCCGGAACCTATTGTTATTAAGGCTCTTCCGTCTTCAGACGGGCGTAGGCCTTTACTCTGTCCTGTTAGAGCATTACGTATCTATAAACAGAGATCTCAGTTTATCAGAAAGGGACGGAAACGTTTCTTTCTGTCTTTGATGCCTAATAGAAAGGACATTTCAGTCCATTCTATTGCTAGATGGATTCAGTTAACTATCCGTACTGCTTATGAAGATTTATCTTCTTCTCAGCAGTCTGTGCTTAAGATTTCTGCTCATGAAGTAAGAGCTCTTTCTACTTCCTGGGCTTATGCTAATAGTGTTGCTATTACAGATTTAATGAAGGATGCTTATTGGTCTCAGCCATCCACATTTACGAATTTTTATCTCAGAAATATTGAGTCCATTTCTGGAGACCTGCATTGTTTAGGTCCGTTATCTGTTGCTCAGAATGTCGTCCACTAAACAGTTGCAACTATAGTTATGCAGGCTTTCTGTTCCGGCAGTGACTCCGTCCGGCTGCCCTCTTCGCTCTGGGCTATTTGACCCAGGGCAAGGGGAAGGGGGGGGGGGGGGTGTTCCCTTAGGTCACCTGCTTTATAGTGAAAAGCAAGGGAATGCCTCCTCCAAGTCAGTATTTCTGAGTCGCTTCCGGGATGGTTTTAAAGTGTAATATTAATGTTTAAATTCGTTCATGTCTTATTTTTAAAGTGTAGCTCGGTGTGAAGCATTTGTATATGTCAAGTGTCAAACGGGCTTTAATATACAATACTCGGACACTTTTAAAAGATGATAAAGAGTCTCAATTCTCTGGACTACTTTATTTATTGGCTTACTTTAAAAATAATTAGTATAAGGGTTATACTGGATGTTAATAGAGAACATGAATGTTATTGTGCTCAATTATAAAGGGTATTGTATCTTTCTAATTTAATATTAAATAAGAAAGATACATGTAAAGCCTAATACTCCTTTTCTCCTTAAGGGGTTACCTCTTTATTATATAGTTGAGCTTATTGGATTTTCCTCTATGTCGTAGGCCCTCCAGCCTTTTTACTATTCAGCTAAGTCTGGGTCATTGGTACAGTATAAAAATGTTAAAAAATTTATAGTAATTTATATATTTTTTATACTTACCAATGACCCAGACGGGGATGGCCCTCCCTGGAGTTGGGAACTCTTGCCTCCCCGCTGAGTACATAGCGCTGACCAGGCACTGCCAGTAAGAATGATAATTGGCGCCAATTTCGGGACGTCTGCGTCACTGCGCATGCGCAGTAGAGGCGTAGTATGGAGGTCCTTTAGGACATGATTTCTTTTTGTTTTGGATGCAAATTTTGGGGATTGGGGGGCAAAATTTGTGTTTGGCCCTGGTTTTGTTAGAGTTAGCACCAGCTAAGTCTGGGTCATTGGTAAGTATAAAAAATATATAAATTACTATAAATTTTTTAACTTTCGAGGCATGGGCCTCTTGTTGTCATTCTTGCTAAAATGTTGCACTGCTTATTCAGTGTTTCCTCTCCCCTGGCCTTCTAAGTCCCCCCTTGCAATTCTCCCATGCTTTTGGCATATTTTTGAGAAAGTTCATTTCTAAAATTCTCTTGGGAGAGTTGCTTGGTTACAGAATGTTTTCTGTTGTTTTCCCCATAGTTACGTTTTCACCCATGGGTGTATAAACGTTGTGTTCTGCATCTTCCATCTGATGTTCTGCAGATTCTCCTCTGGGAGTCTCTGTCTTGCATCAGATAGAGTGTAATTTTGATGACTGATTTCGGGCCAGTTTTGTCAGTGCCTGGAGTCATGTTTTCTGGTGTTTTTACACTGTTTGTTTACATTGGCAACAGCCTTTTTTGAGGGGGGCTGTTTGCCTTTGGTGTAGTTTATCTCACTATAAGATACATTTCTATTATCCGTAAGTGTCTCATTAATTATTTAATATAAATTTAAAATTTTTGACCACACTTTGCCATCGGATCCATCGGGGCTCAACGTTACTTTTCAGAAACTTGGGCTTCGCTGAAAAAATATTTTTTCAAAATTATTTTGATTTGCAATTGTTTTTTCATTATTAATGGATCATGTTATTATGTATCTTTGTGTCAGGGGTTTGTGCGAGTAACTAGGACTTGTTGTTGACTTTTCACAATGAAAGGATATTGTTCAAATTGTAATGGGAAGAAATCTTCCTCTGACTTTCATGATCATTGTATTAATTGTAGTCAGTGTTCTTGCACTAATCCCTGTTCTATATGTCAATATTGGGATGACAAACATTGGAAACGTGTGTCACGGTATGTAGAAAGGGCTATGCCGGCTCTTTCTCTGCAAGGTCACTCTACTCTCTCAGTTTCTATTTCAGAGGAACAAGAACAGGGTGATGTTTCCATGTTATCTTCTGCAAGTGCGCTTCCGTCGTCACAAATGAATTCAGAGTTAGCGGCAAAAGTGCTCATGGAGATTAAACAAATGTCGTCCGCTAGCTCGCCCGGTGTAGCGTCCATTCACCGAATGGTTCGGCAGCCGGGTTCGTCCGATGCGGTCCAGGAGGAAATGTTGGGTGATGCCAGCACTATAAACATTCAATGTGCACACCCAGTGACGGCGGATAGTAAGCGAGATCGGGGGAAGCCTTTGAGTCCGGTTCCTAGCTCGTCCAGGTCCAGCCGGGCCGCGAGTGAGAGAGGCCCCTCTCTCGTACAACAACATCTGGGACCAGATGTTGTGGTACAAAATGTGTCGCAAGCGGAGCATACGTCCGTCGCTCGGGACGCTCCGTTGTATAGGCAGTCCGCAGAGACTGTTAAGGCTTCCTGTTCTCGTCAACGCACACGACCGCACCTTGGCTGCGTGACCGCCGATATATTACCAGCTTCGCCGATGAAGGATTCTTCGGCGACCAGGTCACACCATCCGGCAGCCAGGGATTCGAGACCGATGGACTCCGGACGTTCGTATAGGAAAAGTATGCGGGAGCCATCTGATGCGGAGCTGCCCTCGGCGAAGCAGCGAAAGACTCCCTCCGCAGGTCTCGATGCCGGACATACTTGTGCAGATAGCACAACTTATCGCAGCATCCCAGCAGCCGAGAGAGACGGTGTCGGATCGGGAATTATCTGACGGCGCTGGGTCGGTACGCTCCGCCGAAGCATCGGGGGCGGACGACCGGGAGCATCATGAGGTCCGACCGGATGGTGAAAGGGATACGGATGACTTGGAGCTATCCCTTTCGGAACAACATAAAGCTGCCGTGGACTTCATCTGGCACTTTCTCCCTCAAGTTGTTCCGTCGGGCCAGACTGCTGCGCTTCCGGACAAGAGAATTATAGCGTCATTGGACTCTGAATTTTTTGAGCGGTTCAGGGACATCGCTCCCGAGTTTCCGTCGCAGTCCAATAATGTTGCTAGAACATTTGAATTACTGAACGACGCTATATTTAAACTTGCTTCCAAAACGGCGAAAGCAGGTTTCTTGTCCACCAATACTCTCAACCTGCCTTTCATTAATGCAAGGAATAAATTCGACACTGCAGGACAGGGTATTCCGAGAGTTCCTCTGCGTATGGACGACGAGGCGGAAGACTTAGAGCTATCATTACCGTCGTCGGCTTCTATTCCAACCGCGGTGTTGGAAACAGCTATTTCGTCTAACAGAGCCAATTTAGATGCCTTATCTTATGCAGATCACCTTACTAAGGCGTTATCACTGCGCCTTCAAGGGAAAGAATTTCTCTTAGCTTTCTCTTCTGCTAGAAGAGTCAGTGAGCTTCATGCACTATCAGTGGATGATTCTCATTATCGTAGTGTTGGGAACACTATCACCTTCACTACTAATGTGGGTTTTTTAGCTAAGAATCAGGCTCCTAATAAATATCCGGAACCTATTGTTATTAAGGCTCTTCCGTCTTCAGACGGGCGTAGGCCTTTACTCTGTCCTGTTAGAGCATTACGTATCTATAAACAGAGATCTCAGTTTATCAGAAAGGGACGGAAACGTTTCTTTCTGTCTTTGATGCCTAATAGAAAGGACATTTCAGTCCATTCTATTGCTAGATGGATTCAGTTAACTATCCGTACTGCTTATGAAGATTTATCTTCTTCTCAGCAGTCTGTGCTTAAGATTTCTGCTCATGAAGTAAGAGCTCTTTCTACTTCCTGGGCTTATGCTAATAGTGTTGCTATTACAGATTTAATGAAGGATGCTTATTGGTCTCAGCCATCCACATTTACGAATTTTTATCTCAGAAATATTGAGTCCATTTCTGGAGACCTGCATTGTTTAGGTCCGTTATCTGTTGCTCAGAATGTCGTCCACTAAACAGTTGCAACTATAGTTATGCAGGCTTTCTGTTCCGGCAGTGACTCCGTCCGGCTGCCCTCTTCGCTCTGGGCTATTTGACCCAGGGCAAGGGGAAGGGGGGGGGGGGGGGGGGGGGGCGGGTGTTCCCTTAGGTCACCTGCTTTATAGTGAAAAGCAAGGGAATGCCTCCTCCAAGTCAGTATTTCTGAGTCGCTTCCGGGATGGTTTTAAAGTGTAATATTAATGTTTAAATTCGTTCATGTCTTATTTTTAAAGTGTAGCTCGGTGTGAAGCATTTGTATATGTCAAGTGTCAAACGGGCTTTAATATACAATACTCGGACACTTTTAAAAGATGATAAAGAGTCTCAATTCTCTGGACTACTTTATTTATTGGCTTACTTTAAAAATAATTAGTATAAGGGTTATACTGGATGTTAATAGAGAACATGAATGTTATTGTGCTCAATTATAAAGGGTATTGTATCTTTCTAATTTAATATTAAATAAGAAAGATACATGTAAAGCCTAATACTCCTTTTCTCCTTAAGGGGTTACCTCTTTATTATATAGTTGAGCTTATTGGATTTTCCTCTATGTTGTAGGCCCTCCAGCCTTTTTACTATTCAGCTAAGTCTGGGTCATTGGTACAGTATAAAAATGTTAAAAAATTTATAGTAATTTATATATTTTTTATACTTACCAATGACCCAGACGGGGATGGCCCTCCCTGGAGTTGGGAACTCTTGCCTCCCCGCTGAGTACATAGCGCTGACCAGGCACTGCCAGTAAGAATGATAATTGGCGCCAATTTCGGGACGTCTGCGTCACTGCGCATGCGCAGTAGAGGCGTAGTATGGAGGTCCTTTAGGACATGATTTCTTTTTATTTTGGATGCAAATTTTGGGGATTGGGGGGCAAAATTTGTGTTTGGCCCTGGTTTTGTTAGAGTTAGCACCAGCTAAGTCTGGGTCATTGGTAAGTATAAAAAATATATAAATTACTATAAATTTTTTAACTTTCGAGGCATGGGCCTCTTGTTGTCATTCTTGCTAAAATGTTGCACTGCTTATTCAGTGTTTCCTCTCCCCTGGCCTTCTAAGTCCCCCCTTGCAATTCTCCCATGCTTTTGGCATATTTTTGAGAAAGTTCATTTCTAAAATTCTCTTGGGAGAGTTGCTTGGTTACAGAATGTTTTCTGTTGTTTTCCCCATAGTTACGTTTTCACCCATGGGTGTATAAACGTTGTGTTCTGCATCTTCCATCTGATGTTCTGCAGATTCTCCTCTGGGAGTCTCTGTCTTGCATCAGATAGAGTGTAATTTTGATGACTGATTTCGGGCCAGTTTTGTCAGTGCCTGGAGTCATGTTTTCTGGTGTTTTTACACTGTTTGTTTACATTGGCAACAGCCTTTTTTGAGGGGGGCTGTTTGCCTTTGGTGTAGTTTATCTCACTATAAGATACATTTCTATTATCCGTAAGTGTCTCATTAATTATTTAATATAAATTTAAAATTTTTGACCACACTTTGCCATCGGATCCATCGGGGCTCAACGTTACTTTTCAGAAACTTGGGCTTCGCTGAAAAAATATTTTTTCAAAATTATTTTGATTTGCAATTGTTTTTTCATTATTAATGGATCATGTTATTATGTATCTTTGTGTCAGGGGTTTGTGCGAGTAACTAGGACTTGTTGTTGACTTTTCACAATGAAAGGATATTGTTCAAATTGTAATGGGAAGAAATCTTCCTCTGACTTTCATGATCATTGTATTAATTGTAGTCAGTGTTCTTGCACTAATCCCTGTTCTATATGTCAATATTGGGATGACAAACATTGGAAACGTGTGTCACGGTATGTAGAAAGGGCTATGCCGGCTCTTTCTCTGCAAGGTCACTCTACTCTCTCAGTTTCTATTTCAGAGGAACAAGAACAGGGTGATGTTTCCATGTTATCTTCTGCAAGTGCGCTTCCGTCGTCACAAATGAATTCAGAGTTAGCGGCAAAAGTGCTCATGGAGATTAAACAAATGTCGTCCGCTAGCTCGCCCGGTGTAGCGTCCATTCACCGAATGGTTCGGCAGCCGGGTTCGTCCGATGCGGTCCAGGAGGAAATGTTGGGTGATGCCAGCACTATAAACATTCAATGTGCACACCCAGTGACGGCGGATAGTAAGCGAGATCGGGGGAAGCCTTTGAGTCCGGTTCCTAGCTCGTCCAGGTCCAGCCGGGCCGCGAGTGAGAGAGGCCCCTCTCTCGTACAACAACATCTGGGACCAGATGTTGTGGTACAAAATGTGTCGCAAGCGGAGCATACGTCCGTCGCTCGGGACGCTCCGTTGTATAGGCAGTCCGCAGAGACTGTTAAGGCTTCCTCTTCTCGTCAACGCACACGACCGCACCTTGGCTGCGTGACCGCCGATATATTACCAGCTTCGCCGATGAAGGATTCTTCGGCGACCAGGTCACACCATCCGGCAGCCAGGGATTCGAGACCGATGGACTCCGGACGTTCGTATAGGAAAAGTATGCGGGAGCCATCTGATGCGGAGCTGCCCTCGGCGAAGCAGCGAAAGACTCCCTCCGCAGGTCTCGATGCCGGACATACTTGTGCAGATAGCACAACTTATCGCAGCATCCCAGCAGCCGAGAGAGACGGTGTCGGATCGGGAATTATCTGACGGCGCTGGGTCGGTACGCTCCGCCGAAGCATCGGGGGCGGACGACCGGGAGCATCATGAGGTCCGACCGGATGGTGAAAGGGATACGGATGACTTGGAGCTATCCCTTTCGGAACAACATAAAGCTGCCGTGGACTTCATCTGGCACTTTCTCCCTCAAGTTGTTCCGTCGGGCCAGACTGCTGCGCTTCCGGACAAGAGAATTATAGCGTCATTGGACTCTGAATTTTTTGAGCGGTTCAGGGACATCGCTCCCGAGTTTCCGTCGCAGTCCAATAATGTTGCTAGAACATTTGAATTACTGAACGACGCTATATTTAAACTTGCTTCCAAAACGGCGAAAGCAGGTTTCTTGTCCACTAATACTCTCAACCTGCCTTTCATTAATGCAAGGAATAAATTCGACACTGCAGGACAGGGTATTCCGAGAGTTCCTCTGCGTATGGACGACGAGGCGGAAGACTTAGAGCTATCATTACCGTCGTCGGCTTCTATTCCAACCGCGGTGTTGGAAACAGCTATTTCGTCTAACAGAGCCAATTTAGATGCCTTATCTTATGCAGATCACCTTACTAAGGCGTTATCACTGCGCCTTCAAGGGAAAGAATTTCAGGATATACAATCCTCTTTAAGACTTCTTTCAAGGGCAGTAGCTTATTCCACGTGTAACTCCGCCCTTTCAGTGGCAAACCTGGAGTTGGTTAGACGTGACGCAGCCCTAGCTACATCCACACTCGTGGATACTATGGTGAAGGACTCTCTCAGAGTCGCTTCGGTCTCCGGAGAACTTCTCTTTGTCGGCAAGCTTTCTGCTATTTATGATAAAATTACAAAGAAAGCTTCGGATTCTCTGTTGTTCAAATCTGCTTCTAAGAAGTCGGATACAGCAGACAAGAATAAGACAGGCACTTCTGGGTCTAATGCACCCAAGAGAGGTTCCTATAGAGGTTCCGGTGCGTCCTCTTGGTCTTATTCGAGAGACTGTCAGGGTAGCGACTCTCGTTCGGGACGTCCTTCGCGCCGGGACAACCGGTCGGACGCCCCGAGGTCGACGGGACGAGGTGCGTGTCGTGGAGGACGTGGTTTCTCCTACCGCAGGCCTCGCAGGTCCAGGAGGTGATGGCTTAAACCTCTATTGCGTACCGGTTGGCGGATGGTTGTCGAGCTTTTCACAAGAATGGGCGTCGATTACGGGCGACTCTTGGGTGAGAGGAGTGACTTCGGAAGGTCTAAAGATATCCTTCAAACAAAAGCCTCCATTAACTCGAAGTCCAAAGTGGACTCATCTTCCGTCAAATCCGCAGAAAAGAGACGCTCTGTTATCAGAGGTGCAGTCTCTTTTAATGAAGAACGCGGTAGAGGTCGTAGAAAACCAGGAGACTCCGGGATTCTACAGCCATTTGTTTCTGGTTCTGAAACCAGACGGCTCGTTCCGTCCAGTCATAGATTTGAGCTGGATAAACAAGCTGATTGTCGCTCCGAAATTTTATATGGAGACGATTCGGTCGGTCAGAGCGAGTATTCGGGTGAACGATTATGCAACAAGCATAGATCTCAAAGATGCGTACTTTCACGTCATGGTACATCCAACATTCAGAAAGTATCTACGCTTCGCAGTCCTAGGAGTGGTGTATCAATTCCGGGCGATGTGCTTCGGACTGAATCTAGCACCCTGGGCTTTCACTCGGGTAATGAACTCGGTAATGATCTATTTCCGAGCTCATTCGTCTGCAGTAACGTCGGCCTACCTGGACGACATTCTTCAGAGGTACGGCAACGAGTTAACGCTTCAGAACGATGTTCAGAATCTACTTTTACTGCTCCGACGTCTCGGTTTTATAGTAAACGAGGAGAAGTCAGATCTGGTGCCGTCCAAGTCATTCACACATCTGGGAATGAGCTTCGAGACGCACAACAATCTCGTTCGTCTGCCGTTAGCCAGAGCGAAATTAGTCAGTTGTTACGCTCGCTATTGTCTGCACGCAGACAAAGTCACAGCGAGAGAATTTATGAGACTGATAGGTCTGTGCGGAGCCGCTGCGGATCTCATTCCGATGGAGCGGTTACGCACGCGTCCTCTCCAAATTTTCTTGACTCAGAATTGGAGTGTGAAAATTCATTCACTCGACGTAGACGTTCTCTTGTCAGATCAAGTGAAACAAGAGATTCAGACTTTCAGTGGTTAACTCAGGGAGTTCCGCTGCAGTTGCCGGATCCGAGTTTTACCATTATGACGGATGCCAGTCAAACAGGTTGGGGTGCATCATTAATCCCAACGGATTCGAGATGCCAGGGTCTTTGGGATCCGCAATTCCTGTGCAAGCACATAAACATCAAGGAAATGATGTCAATTTGGCTTGCGTTACGTCATTGGATGGACATTATTCACAATGCTCATGTCCAAATCCTATCCGACAATACGACAGTAGTGGCGTATATACGGAATCAGGGAGGCACTCATTCAATTCCGTTGTTCAATCTAACGGAAAGAATCCTTCTGTTTGCGCTAGAACATCAGGTTCTTCTTTCGGTCCGTCACATACCGGGTCGTCTGAATGTGCTAGCAGACTCCCTTTCACGAAAGGGTCGCTTGTTGCCGTCAGAGTGGACTCTCAACAAACAAGTATTCAGTCAGATTTGCTACCAATGGGAACGGCCAATGATAGACTTATTTGCGACACATCTCAACAATCAGTTGCAGACGTATGTGTCAACAATCAGTTGCAGACGTATGTGTCTCCGTGTCCGGATCCAAGAGCATTTGCAGTAGACGCTCTGTTGATCCCTTGGGACGGAATGATAGGATATGCGTATCCTCCAGCGCCGTTAATTCAACAAGTATTGCTAAAGATAAAACAATCTCAATGCAAGATTCTGTTGGTAGCATCTCTGTCGCCACAGAGACCATGGATAAATCTACTCAGGTGTCTGTTGTGGGACCTACCGCGAAAGCTTCCTCCACGGGAGGATCTTCTTTCGCAGGGGAAATCGCGTCAACTCCATCACAACCCGCAAGGTCTCAACCTTCACGTTTTTCCGTTGTGCGGTCCTTCTTGCATGGCAAGCACTTTACAGGATGAGCAGTGGACGCGATTTCTAACTGTAGGAGGACCTCCTCTTCGCTAAACTATGCGGCTAAGTGGAAGGTTTTTCGTCGTAGGGATCATTCTGTAGATATTTTTGATCCCTCTATACCAGACATTGCAAACTTTCTAGTATACTTGTTTGACGAAATCAAACTGCAGCCTGTTACTATTAAGGGTTATAGGTCTATGTTTTCTGATACCTATGCACATCATGATAGTTTACAAATTGGATCTAATGTCTCTTTATCTAAGTTGGTTAGAAACTTCTCGATAAATAGACCCAGAACTCTTAGATTAATTCCTAAGTGGAATTTAGCTTGGGTTCTTCTTAAATTGAAGGAAAAGCCATTTGAACCTCTTGGGACAGTAGATTTCAAATTCTTATCTTATAAGACAGCTTTTCTCTTAGCTTTCTCTTCGGCTAGAAGAGTCAGTGATCTTCATGCACTGTCGGTGGATGATTCTCACTATCGTAGTGTCGGGAACACTATCACCTTCACTACTAATGTGGGTTTTTTAGCTAAGAATCAGGCTCCTAATAAATATCCGGAACCTATTGTTATTAAGGCTCTTCCGTCTTCAGACGGGCATAGGCCTTTACTCTGTCCTGTTAGAGCGTTACGTATCTATAAACAGAGATCTCAGTTTATCAGAAAGGGACGGAAACGTTTCTTTCTGTCTTTGATGCCTAATAGAAGGGACATTTCGGTCCATTCTATTGCTAGATGGATTCAATTAACTATCCGTACTGCTTATGAGAGTTTATCTTCTTCTCAGCAGTCTGTGCTTAAGATTTCCGCTCATAAAGTAAGAGCTCTTGCTACTTCTTGGGCTTATGCTAATAGTATTGCTATTACAGATTTAATGAAGGCTGCTTATTGGTTTCAGCCATCCACATTCACAAGTTTTTATCTCAGAAATATTGAGTCCATTTCTGGAGACCTGCATTGTTTAGGTCCGTTATCTGTTGCTCAGAATGTCGTCCACTAAACAGTTGCAACTATAGTTATGCAGGCTTTCTGTTCCGGCAGTGACTCCGTCCGGCTGCCCTCTTCGCTCTGGGCTATTTGACCCAGGGCAAGGGGAAGGGGGGGGAGGGGGGCGGGTGTTCCCTTAGGTCACCTGCTTTATAGTGAAAAGCAAGGGAATGCCTCCTCCAAAGTCAGTATTTCTGAGTCGCTTCTGGGATGGTTTTAAAGTGTAATATTAATGTTAAAATTCATTCATGTCATATTTTTAAAGTGTAGCTCGGTGTGAAGCATTTGTATATGTCAAGTGTCAAACGGGCTTTAATATACAATACTCGGACACTTTTAAAAGATGATAAAGAGTCTCAATTCTCTGGACTACTTTATTTATTGGCTTACTTTAAAAATAATTAGTATAAGGGTTATACTGGTTGTTAATAGAGAACATGAATGTTATTGTGCTCAATTATAAAGGGTATTGTATCTTTCTAATTTAATATTAAATAAGAAAGATACATGTAAAGCCTAATACTCCTTTTCTCCTTAAGGGGTTACCTCTTTATTATATAGTTGAGCTTATTGGATTTTCCTCTATGTCGTAGGCCCTCCAGCCTTTTTACTATTCAGCTAAGTCTGGGTCATTGGTACAGTATAAAAATGTTAAAAAATTTATAGTAATTTATATATTTTTTATACTTACCAATGACCCAGACGGGGATGGCCCTCCCAGGAGTTGGGAACTCTTGCCTCCCCGCTGAGTACATAGCGCTGACCAGGCACTGCCAGTAAGAATGATAATTGGCGCCAATTTCGGGACGTCCTTGACGCTGCGCATGCGCAGTGGGGGCGAAGTATGGAGGTCCTATAGGACATGATTTCTTTTGGTTTTGGATGCAAATTTTGGGGATTGGGGGGCAAAATTTGTGTTTGGCCCTGGTTTTGTTAGAGTTAGCACCAGCTAAGTCTGGGTCATTGGTAAGTATAAAAAATATATAAATTACTATAAATTTTTTAACATTCCAAGATTTTTGATCTGCGACAATTTTAACCAGGTTATCTCCCTTTGACTTAGATTTATTATGTCTTTCCATCCGAACAAATTCTTGTGTGTGCAACTCCTCCTACATTAATGAACCGATTTTGATGAAACCTTCATCTCTACTAAGTGAACATGTGCTTATTCCAAACTTTTTGATCTGCGACAATTTTAACCAGGTTATCTCTCTTGAACTTTGATTTAATATGGGTTTCTGTATGAAATTCTTGTGTGCGCAACTCCTACATTTATCAATCAATTTGGACAAAACTTTTCAGACATTATCACTACTAAGTGAACATGCGCATATTCCAAGATTTTTGATCTGCGACAATTTTAACCAGGTTATCTCCCTTTGACTTAGATTTATTGTTTCTTTCCATCTGAACAAATTCTTGAGTGCGCAACTCCTCCTACATTAATGAACCGATTTTGATGAAACCTTTCAAACATCATCTCTACTAAGTGAACATGTGCATATTCCAAACTTTTTAATCTGCGACAATTTTAACCAGGTTATCTCTCTTGAACTTTGATTTAATATGGGTTTCTACATGAAATTCTTGTGTGCACAACTCCTTCTACATTTATCAATCAATTTGGACAAAACTTTTCAGACATCATCACTACTAAGTGAACATGCGCATATTCCAAGATTTTTGATCTGCGACAATTTTAACCAGGTTATCTCCCTTTGACTTAGATTTATTATGTCTTTCCGTTCGAACAAATTCTTGTGTGCGCAACTCCTCCTACATTTATCAATCAATTTGGACGAAAGAAAAATGATCTTTATGTATACATTTCCTTATGGCCTTCGCCTACATGATCAGAAGTGCATTCCTCTAAAAACCCAAAGCGGGGGTATTAATCACCTTCAGTGATAGTTCAAGTTTCAGGCCTGGAATAACTTGTATTTAAAGGAAAGTGGTATCACCTGAGTATCCACAGCCAATGCAGTGTTCATTGAAGATATCTTCAGTTCTCGTGTAAATATTCGGTGTTATTTTTTACAGATATTTCCGGTTCAGATAGAGAGAAATTACAGTGGATATTATCAACACCATTTCAAGAAGATAAACTCTCTCTGGATTCTCACATTTCTCTAAGAATTGATAATTTTAAATTGCTTGTTGAGATTGGACCAAGGTAACATACTTAAATTTTTGATGCAAGAACAGGGCTCAAAATAAGCGGTGTCATGCCGCTTTTTGCTATGCAAAACTTGCAAAAGGCTATACAATGTTCAATTATGTATAGCATTTTGCAATACAAGATAATCAACTGCAGCCTATTAGGCTGCAGTTGATTATCTTGTATCGCAAAATGTAAATGAAAATTTGCAAACAAATTTGAAAACTAGTTCACTAATGCTTTACTTCTGATTGTGGAACATTCCAGGCATAGGTAACTCAGATTAAATCTCCATCAAGCACCATTAGCAACTTCATATGTAAGATGAATTCTATTGGTTTAAATTCTTCCTGTTTTTACAACATTTTGCATAAAATGTCCATTAAAAATAACTTCAAGCCCATCAAATTAAAAATCCCAGCTTCCATTTTGAGAACTCTATTGAACAACCAAGACACCCTTTGAAATATCCAAGTCCATGCAACCCTTAAAAGCAGTTCAGTTAAAAAAAACCATAGTAAATGTTTCATGTCTTGAAGATCATTTGGAAATGCCCAGAAATGGGTGGGAACTATTCTATCTATTTAGAAGAATTCAATACAAAACAGCATAACATAACTCTGGTATACAAAAATAGCTATGGAATTTTTACAAAATGCTATTCATTTTTTGGAAATGTGTAGCATTTTGCTACGCAAAGATAAAAAGTTATTTTGAGCACTGTGCAAGAAGCCTGTATCGAGTCTCTATAAAATGGAATTGGAACAAAAACTTAAGTTCTATCATTTACGTGATATTTACCTACATAAATATTATATGTCCATTTCTAAAATTGTTATCATGCATTTTTTTGGAGAGTATTAACAGGTTAAACTAGTTCAACAGGTTTCCCATGGGGCATTGAGTGCCTTGAATTGCCTTGAATCAGAAAAATGTCATTTAAAGCCTGGAATAGCTTGGGTTTTCAACATGTAGTCTTGAAAAGTTTTGTTAGAGCCTTGAATTCCTAAAGTTTCTGATCATCATTGATCTAAAAAATCTTACAGTATGTTATTTATTATATAATCACTGGGGTTTAACAACACTTTTGATAGCCAGGGTCACCTCATGTTGGACAATTTTGCAGGTGGAGAAATATGGAGTAACTTGAGAGAATTGCCGAGCAGCTACGAGCATCTGTCAGACTTCCCAATGTACTAAGTCCACATAAGCAGGATTAGCATTGGTTGAAGACAGGTGCACCATTAATATGCAGTACGCCTTAGTACACAGTACCACTGTGTCCCCACATTGACGTTTGGGATTAAGTGCCTTGTCCATGGACACAACTCAGTTACCCCTTGTGGGGATCGAACAGTGGACCTTTCAATTTGAAGTTCAACGCTGTAACCACTTAGTCACTACGCTCCCTTTACAGTACTTTTAACCTCCAGGAATAATTAGGACAACATTACTGACATCTAACTGTTACCTAGATGGTGGTGATGTTTCATATGCACCCCCCGTTATAGCCAATGAAGTAATTTCCTTATCATTTTCCATCCGCAGGCAAAGCTCTCCTCTCGAATGTGAATTCTCAGTTAATGGCCTAAAACTTTGGCCTGATAAAGCCTTGAAGATCCTAGAATTATTCTGTGAAATTGCCTCGAATGGCCTTACATTTTGTGGCTTGAGAGCTGCAGGAACCCTGGTTCAAATTTGTAATTCGCTCGCTAGACTTTCGATACACTGTCAGTTTGGTATTCTGTGGCGAGCATTCTTTCTTTCCGACCACGCCTGCCTCTCCCATAGGTGCTAAATTAGAATGACTACGATTAGCAGTAGACTAAAATTTCTCAAAATGAAAATGTGATTACTACTCCCCTTTTGATGAATCGACTTGTATGATCTTCTCATCAATCTTCGAAAATGAAAATCACACAAACCGCGTATATAAAAATTTCTTTAAATAAATGAATAAAAGGGGGGACAAATGTCCTCTATATATTAGAGCAGTAGGTTAACCGAAACCGAACCAAGGTTTTTAGTTTTTTTTAAAAAACCGAAACCGTCGACATCCCGTAATCTCAGGTTTTTCGTTTTTTATTAAATACTCTCTTGCCAGCTCTTGCTGCAGAAATTCACAGAATGTAGCCTTCCCCGAGTAGTGAGAGTACCCAGACACTGCCATTGGCAGTGTCTGGGTACTCTCACTACTCTGGGAAGGCTACATTCTGTGAATTTCCGACATTTCAGTTTAGTTGTGTTTGCAGCTTTCCTCAAGTTGCGTGTAGGTGTCAGACCTAGAAAAATGGCCAAGCACAATAAAAGTTCTGTATATTTAGGTAATTATTATATTGGCCTTCCTGATTCTTCATGTATTATCTATAGCTTATTTTGGGCATTCATTGAGTTTCACTCAATTTCACTACCATTCAGTTATGACTCCGGACATAAGAATGAGTTTTATTGAATTTTACTTGGCCTCATGAACAAACCGAAAACCGAACCGAACCGAGGTTTTTCTCCACCTGAAAAACCAAAACTGAAACCGAACAAGAAATTTAAAAACCTACAGCTCTACTATATATTTGACTTTTAATATATAACTGCTACCAAATTTCCCCTAGAGGGTGTGACTTTATTACTAATGATTGCAAATTACAACTACTAATGGCAATCAGCCATCACACATTACAATTCTGCAAAATTCCGATAGACTACCGTGCATCAGGTGTGATTTTCTGGAGATTGTGCTGCCCTCACGTAACACACTTTTATTTCATAATAGTGCAGAATATGTGACAGGACTTCTCGTTTTAACTGTAGGTATTTGAACACATCTCCATACAATTAAAATTTTTGTTATAGAGAGATTCCTGTGTTATTTTTCTGAACCGATGGTCCGGTATGAACCAAATTTGGTATGTGGTACCTATTATTGGGTCATAAGTACTTGATCCATGCAAGTGCCTGGGTTAATATATGGGCTCCATATGGGAACCTGAAATTTAACTTGGTACAATATGAGGGAATTTCTTCAAAAATCTTCTTCTTCAGATCCTCTAGTCAGAATGCTTTCGTATTTGGTATACAACATCTCTAGGGGGGTCAGATTCAAGTTTGTTCAAATTGGATCCATAGGTTAATATTTGGACTCGCTATGGTAGCCCAAATTTTAACTTAGTGCAATATGAAGAAATTTCTTTAAAATTTCTCTTCATAACATCTCTAGGGAAGTCAGATTCAACTGTGTTCAAATCGAGAACCTGGGTTAATATTTGGGCTCCCTATGGGAGCCGGAATTGGCCATTTTGCTGGAGAATTAAAAATTTTGTATTCAGTACCCTCTAGAGGTGTGTAACTAAGATTAATCCACATAGGTTGTATCAAAGGGCTTCATAGGGGAGCTCTACATTTTACTTTATGACCAACTGAAGAAATTATTTTTGTTACTCCAGAGGGACTCAAGGATTGACAGTGTAGCCCATGGACATGGCTTGCTTAATGCACTCATTCTTATCTCTGTTTATATTGTGTTTTGTTCAAGATGAGTGCTTCAGGCCCTGTGGGGCCTCTTGTTTTTACAACTTACTACCGAAATATAATCCAAATATAGTCCATATCACCCATGAACCAGCATTGGCAAAGTGCCCGAATGGATAAAAATATTCAGCTGTAG
The DNA here is from genome assembly GCA_031216915.1 of Pictodentalium vernedei. Classification (NCBI taxonomy): domain Eukaryota; kingdom Metazoa; phylum Mollusca; class Scaphopoda; order Dentaliida; family Dentaliidae; genus Pictodentalium; species Pictodentalium vernedei. The sequence goes on along the minus strand of CM062297.1, from coordinate 880,146,005 downwards.
AGGTATAGCTACGTAAATCTTGGTGATAGAAAGTGGGGTGCCGACTAGTTGACTTTGGCTCGACTTTTAGGTGTTGACTTAATGACTACAGAATCTCGGGGTCACTTCAAAACTAATTTGCAATAATTTTATGTTGGCGCAATGTGATAGTTATGTAATGGAAAATTTGATATTTAAAGTAAACATCTCCTAACTATAATTCTGTCTTCGATATCCAATGAGCATCAAATTAAATGACTCAAAGGGATAGTAGGGAATGCAGGGACCCGCCTAGGGGGAATTTTACATGTCTCCCTCCACAAAAAATAGAGAGACTGCATTCAAGCAGGGAGACTTCATTGGCAAGTTGGAAAAAATAAGAATATGTACCACCCCCTGCTGCCCCTTCATATTTTCAGCTCATGGACCTCCATTAACGCCCGATTTATCCAGATCCAGTTCATGATGCATTCTATGCCAGGTTAAAAAATCACAAAGTAATTATTGATTGAAAATCCCCCACTTCCTGACCCCACCCCTCTTCTTCATGCCAATCCCCCCCAAGCACCCTCCTATTGTTGCCTTTCACCAAAGTCTACTTAGTAATAATTTCCTAAGGCTGAAAGCAGGCCTGGCCATTTGAGGTGGGCGATAGCTCCCGCCCGCCTACGCCCGCCTCCACCCGCCTGGATTCAGAATAAGGCGGGCATATTTTACCCACCTAACGTCAATTTGTGTGGGTGATCAAACGATAAATTTGTTTAAAAAAACCAACGTATATTATCATTGGTTACACTCAGCTTATTATGAAATCAGTTTTGGCCGAATTACTTTCCCAAACTATATCAGCACATTCACAAAAAACGGTGCCCTGTTATCATTCACTGACATAACAAAAAGGTCTGCTTGTCATTAAACTATGGTCAATCTCTGAAAAATGCAGTATGCTTTCTGGAACTTATTTCGATGGTGATTTTTTTCTCCAACAAGCACAATGTTGCTAAACGGTGCTCCTTTCATAACCTTTTATCGATTCAGTGAAAAAAGTTCCACTTTCAAGTTTATCACTTGGGAATCCATGCATACTGCAGCACATTGACCGGAACTCATTTTCATATGGAACAGTTTTCGAGGACTTTTGTTTTTCGATGTGCCATACATTTTGAACAATATCACGCCGTGTTTCAAGTCATACCCGTGAGCTTTGAATAAATGACAGGGAAAACTATAAAATTGCATCCTATTTATTAATTTCCGATAACAGTTAACATTGGGAAAATCCAAAATAAAGTAAAGAATTTAAAATGGAAACTGCGAGTTTGATTTTCACATGCCTGCATTTTTTGTTCCAGGCGTCACTGGACTTGGGTAAGTTAAAAGTGATCGGAAGTCCTTGATTGATGGCTCCCAGAGGTGAATTAAGGGCCACCATTATAGCCCACCTGGGGTGATTTTAGGCGGGTGGTAGTAGCTCGTCTGCATTTTTCAAACAGCCAGGCCTGTGAAAGTGTGAACAGGACTAGATGTAAGATGGTTGCTTGGAAGGTACTTTTTCAAGATCCTTCATCTGCACATTTGAGCCATATACTAAGCTTTTCTTGTCATCACTAAAGCTTTTTTCTCATGTTTCAATTCCATTGGTGTTTTTCTGGCAATAGACAGCCCAACAGTTAAGAGTCGTCAGTAAAACAAAATATAAATAGTGTTAGAAAATACGTCCGTTGTGTTTACATTTTCAGCAGAGAATTTTTGACATCCTATGCAACATAACCTCCTTTCAAACTGGGTTGTTTTGTTGAGTCACATGAGTCACCTCAGGGACCGATCAGGACTATTTAAAATACGCTCTAGCCTCGGAGCCTATTTTTTCAATTCATGCGCCAGATTTCAATTTACGGAGTCACACTGCTGTTTGTGACACACACTGCAAGTATGTAATAGCTCTCATCATTCTCATTTAGTACACTATAGCAAACATTAATCTTCACTGTGGTTTCTGATCAAGTCTTGGCTGCCTATTTAGGCAGCCAAGACTTGATCAGAAACCACAGTGAAGATTAATGCTTGGTAATTAAGACTCGAAGTATTAACTTAAGCACTCTACAACAATGATAAATGATAATCATATATATAATACATGTAAGAGTGTCTCTCTCGATTATCCATCGAAAGAATATCAAAATATGATCTGAGAAGTTACACACCAACTGAGAAGCCTATTTCTGAGATTTAAGAGCCAGGTCCTGATGTTTCAGAACCAAATACGCACTGGCGCATGCCCAGGTCGGTCCCTGTCACCTATTGTCGCTTTGACATTTGAAGCTCCTATTGAAATGGAACAAAATAGAAATAAAAAATCTGCAAAAAGTGACAATTGACCATTGATATTTTTATACTGTACCAATGACCCAGACTTAGCTGGTGCTAACTCCAACAAAACCAGGGCCAAACACAAATTTTGCCCCCCAATCCCCAAAATTTGCATCCAAAACAAAAAGAAATCATGTCCTAAAGGACCTCCATAGTACGCCTCTACTGCGCATGCGCAGTGACACAGTCGTCCCGAAATTGGCGCCAATTATCATTCTCTGTTTGGCCCTTCATCAGTCAACATCTCACTGATCTTTGTGCTTGTAAATCTCAGTTTAAAGGATGCCAGACACGTAATTTTTGGAGAAAATGTGATTCTAAGGAGGATAGAAGGAGGAGAGGAAAAAGAAGTGGCAAAAAATAATCAGGGCTGTACTTAAAATTTTTTGATGAAATTATGTTAAGTTGCCTATTTTCGAGGCATGGGCCTCTTGTTGTCATTCTTGCTAATTGTTGCACTGCTTATTCAGTGTTTCCTCTCCCCTAGCCTTCTAAAGTCCCCCCTGGCAATTCTCCCATGCTTTTGGCATATTTTTGAGAAGTTTCATTTCTAAAATTTCCTGGGAGAGTTGCTTGGTTACAGAATGTTTTCTGTTATTTTCCCCATAGTTACGTTTTCACCCATGGGTGTATAACGTTTGTGTTCTGCATCTTCCATCTGATGTTCTACAGATTCTCCCCTGGGAGTCTCTGTTTTGCATCAGATAGAGTGTAATTGATGACTGATTCCGGGCCAGTTTTTTCAGTGCCTGGAGTCATGTTTTCTAGTGTGTTTACACTGTTTGTTTTCATTGGCAACAGCCTTTTTTGAGGGGGGCTGTTTGCCTTTGTGGTAGTTTATCTCATTATAAGATACATTTATATTATCCGAAAGTGTCTCATTAATTATTTTATATAAATTTAAAATTTTTGACCACACTTTGCCATCGGATCCATCGGGGCTCAACGTTACTTTTCAGCAATTTGGGCTTCTCTGAAAAAATATTTTTTCAAAATTATTTTGTTTTGCAATTGTTTTTTCATTTATTAATGGATCATGTTATTATGTATCTTTGTGTCAGGGGTTTTTGCGAGTAACTAGGACTTATTGTTGTTCTTTCACAATGAAGGGACATTGTTCAAATTGTAATAGGAAGAAATCTTCCTCTGACTTTCATGATCATTGTATTAATTGTAGTCAGTGTTCTCGCATTAATCCCTGTCCTATATGTGAACATTGGGATGAGAAACATTGGAAACGTGTGTCACGATATGTTGTTTCTGGAGAAAGAGCGATGCCGGCTCTTTCTCCACAAGGTCACTCTACTCTCTCAGTTTCTATTTCAGAGGAACCAGAACAGGGTGATGTTTCCATGTTATCTTCTTCAAGTGTGCGTCCGTCGTCACAAATGAATTCAGAGCTAGCGGCAAAAGTGCTCATGGAGATTAGACAAATGTCGTCCGCTAGCTCGCCCGGTGTAGCGTCCATTCACCGAATGGTTCGGCAACCGGGTTCGTCCGATGCGGTCCAAGAGGAAATTTTGGGTGATGCGAGCACTATAAACATAATAGATGCACACCCAGTGACGGCGGATAGTAAACGAGAACGGAGGAAGCCTTTTAGTCCGGTTCCTAGCTCGTCCAGGTCCAGCCGGGCCGCGAGAGAGGTCCCTCTCTCGTACAACAACATCTGGGACCAGATGTTGTGGTACAAAATGTGTCTTTAGCGGAGCATACGTCCGTCGCTCGGGACGCTCCGTTGTATAAGCAGTCCGCAGAGACTGTTAAGGCTTCCTCTTCTCGTCAGCGCACACGACCGCACCTTGGCTGCGTGACCTCCGATATTTTACCAGCTTCGCCGATGAAGGATTCTTCGGCGACCAGGTCACACCATCCGGCAGCCAGGGATTCGAGACCGATGGACTCCGGACGATCGCATAGGAAAAGTATGCGGGAGCCATCTGATGCGGAGCTGCCCTCGGCGAAGCAGCGAAAGACTGTGCCTCCGCAGGTCTCGACGTCGGACATTCTTGTGCAGATAGCACAGCTTATCGCAGCATCCCAGCAGCCGACAGAAACGGTGTCGGATCGAGAATTATCCGACGGCGCTGGGTCGGTACGCTCCGCCGAAGCATCGGGGGCAGACGACCGGGAACATCGGGAGGTCCGACCGGATGGTGAAAGGGATACGGATGAATTGGAGCTATCCCTTTCGGAACAACATAAAGCTGCCGTGGACTTCATCCGGCACTTTCTCCCTCAAGTTGTTCCGTCGGGCCAGACTGCGGCGCTTCCGGACAAGAGAATTATAGCGTCATTGGACTCTGAATTTTTTGAGCGGTTCAGGGACATCGCTCCCGAGTTTCCGTCGCAGTCCAATAATGTTGCAAGAACATTTGAATTATTGAACGACGCTATATTTAAACTTGCTTCCAGGACGGGGAAAGCAGGTTTCTTGTCCGCTAATACTCTTAACCTGCCTTTCATTAATGCAAGGAATAAATTCGATACGGCAGGACAGGGTATACCGAGAGTTCCTCTGCGTATGGACGACGAGGCGGAAGACTTAGAGCTATCATTACCGTCGTCAGCTTCTATTCCAACCGCGGTGTTGGAAACAGCTATTGCATCTAACAGAGCCAATTTAGATGCCTTATCTTACGCAGATCACCTTACTAAGGCGTTATCACTGCACCTTCAAGGGGAAGAGTTTCAGGATATACAATCCTCTTTAAGACTTCTTTCAAGGGCAGTAGCTTATTCCACGTGTAACTCCGCCCTTTCAGTGGCAAATCTGGAGTTGGTTAGACGTGACGCAGCCCTAGCTACATCCACACTAGTGGATTCTAAGGTGAAGAACTCTCTTAGAGTCGCTTCGGTCTCAGGAGAACTTCTCTTTGACGGCAAGCTTTCCGCTATTTATGATAAAATTAAAAAGAAAGCTAATGATTCTCTGTTGTTCAGATCGGCTCCTAAAAAGTCGGATACAGCAGACACGAATAAGACAGGCACTTCTGGGTCTAATGCGCCCAAGAGAGGTTCCTATAGAGGTTCCGGTGCGTCCTCTTGGTCTTATTCGAGAGACCGTCAGGATAGCGACTCTCGTTCGGGACGTCCTTCAGGCCGGGACAATCGGTCGGACGCCCCGAGGTCGACGAGGCGAGGTGCGGGTCGTGGAAGACGTGGTTTCTCCTACCGCAGGCCTCGCAGGTCCAGGAGGTGATGGCTTAAACCTCTATCGCGTTCCGGTTGGCGGAAGGTTGTTGAGTTTTTCACAAGAGTGGGCGTCGATTACGGACGACCCTTGGGTGAGAGGAGTGACTTCGGAAGGTCTAAAGATATCCTTCAAACGAAAGCCTCCATTAACTCGAAGTCCAAAGTGGACTCATCTTCCGTCAAATCCACAGAAAAGAGACGCTCTGTTATCAGAGGTGCAGTCTCTTTTAATGAAGAACGCGGTAGAGGTCGTAGAAAACCAGGAATCTCTGGGATTCTACAGCCATCTGTTTCTGGTTCCGAAACCAGACGGCTCGTTCCGTCCAGTCATAGATTTGAGCTGGATAAACAAGCTGATCGTCGCTCCAAAGTTTTATATGGAGACGATTCGATCGGTCAGAGCGAGTATTCGGGTGAACGATTATGCAACGAGCATAGATCTCAAAGATGCGTACTTTCACGTCATGGTACATCCGACATTCCGAAAGTATCTACGCTTCGTAGTCCTAGGAGTGGTGTATCAGTTCCGAGCCATGTGCTTCGGATTGAATCTAGCACCCTGGGCTTTCACTCGGGTAATGACCTCGGTAATGATCTACTTCCGAGCTCATTCGTCTGCGGTAACGTCGGCCTACCTGGACGACATTCTTCAGAGGTACGGCAACGAGTTAACGCTTCAGAACGATGTTCAGAATCTTCTTCTATTGCTCCGACGTCTCGGTTTTATAATAAACGAGGAGAAGTCGGATCTGGTGCCGTCCAAGTCATTCACTCATCTGGGAATGAGCTTCGAGACGCACAACAATCTCGTTCGTCTGCCGTTAACCAGAGCGAAATTAGTCAGTTGTTACGCTCGCTATTGTCTGCACGCAGACAAAGTCACGGCGAGAGAATTTATGAGACTGATAGGTCTATGCGGAGCCGCCGCGGATCTCATTCCGATGGGGCGGCTACGCACACGTCCTCTTCAAATTTTCCTGACTCAGAATTGGAGTGTGAAAATTCATTCGCTCGATGTAGACGTTCTCTTGTCAGATCAAGTGAAACAAGAGATTCAGACTTGGGCAAACATTCAGTGGTTAACTCAAGGAGTTCCGCTGCAGTTGCCGGATCTGAGTTTTACCGTTATGACGGATGCCAGTCAAACAGGTTGGGGTGCATCTTTAATCCCAACGGATTCGAGATGCCAGGGTCTTTGGGATCCGCAATTCCTGTGCAAGCACATAAACATCAAGGAAATGATGTCAATTTGGCTTGCGTTACGTCACTGGATGGACATTATTCACGATGCTCATGTCCAAATCCTATCCGACAATACGACAGTAGTGGCGTATATACGGAATCAGGGAGGCACTCATTCAGTTCCGTTGTTCAATCTAACGGAAAGAATCCTTCTGTTTGCGTTAGAACATCACGTTCTTCTTTCGGTCCGTCACATACCGGGTCGTCTGAATGTGCTAGCAGACTCCCTTTCACGAAAGGGTCGCTTGTTGCCGTCGGAGTGGACTCTCAACAAACAAGTATTCAATCAGATTTGCTACCAATGAGAACGGCCAATGATAGACTTATTTGCGACACATCTCAACAATCAGTTGCAGACGTATGTGTCCCCGTGTCCGGATCCAAGAGCATTTGCAGTAGACGCTCTGTCGATCCCTTGGGACGGAATGATAGGATATGCGTATCCTCCAGCGCCGTTAATTCAACAAGTATTGCTAAAGATAAAACAATCTCAATGCAAGATTCTGTTGGTAGCATCTCTGTCGCCACAGAGACCGTGGATAAATCTACTCAGGTGTCTGTTGTGGGACCTACCGCGGAAGCTTCCTCCACGAGAGGATCTTCTTTCGCAGGGGAAATCGCGCCAACTCCATCACAACCCGCAAGGTCTCAACCTTCACGTTTTTCCGTTGTGCGGTCCTTCTTGCATGGCGAGCACTTTACAGGACGAGCAGTGGACGCGATTTCTAACTGTAGGAGGACCTCCTCTTCGCTAAACCATGCGGCTAAGTGGAAGGTTTTTCGTCGTTGGTGTAGGGATCATTCTGTAGATATATTTGATCCCTCTATACCAGACATTGCAAACTTTCTAGTATACTTGTTTGACGAAATCAAACTGCAGCCTGTTACTATAAAGGGTTATAGATCTATGTTATCTGATACCTATGCACATCATGATAGTTTACAAATTGGAGCTAATGTCTCTTTATCGAAATTGGTTAGAAACTTTTCGATAAATAGACCCAGAACTCTTAGATTAATTCCTAAGTGGAATTTAGCTTGGGTTCTCCTTAAATTGAAGGAAAAGCCATTTGAACCTCTTGGGACAGTAGATTTCAAATTCTTATCTTATAAGACAGCTTTTCTCTTAGCTTTCTCTTCTGCCAGAAGAGTCGGTGAGCTTCATGCACTATCGGTGGATGATTCTCATTATCGTAGTGTTGGGAACACTATCACCTTCACTACTAATGTGGGTTTTTTAGCTAAGAATCAGGCTCCTAATAAATATCCGGAACCTATTGTTATTAAGGCTCTTCCGTCTTCAGACGGGCGTAGGCCTTTACTCTGTCCTGTTAGAGCACTGCGTATCTATAAACAGAGATCTCAGTTTATCAGAAAGGGACGGAAACGTTTCTTTCTGTCTTTGATGCCTAATAGAAAGGACATTTCAGTCCATTCTATTGCTAGATGGATTCAGTTAACTATCCGTACTGCTTATGAAGATTTATCTTCTTCTCAGCAGTCTGTGCTTAAGATTTCTGCTCATGAAGTAAGAGCTCTTTCTACTTCCTGGGCTTATGCTAATAGTGTTGCTATTACAGATTTAATGAAGGCTGCTTATTGGTTTCAGCCATCCACATTTACAGATTTTTATCTCAGAAATATTGAGTCCATTTCTGGAGACCTGCATTGTTTAGGTCCGTTATCTGTTGCTCAGAATGTCGTCCACTAAACAGTTGCAACTATAGTTATGCAGGCTTTCTGTTCCGGCAGTGACTCCGTCCGGCTGCCCTCTTCGCTCTGGGCTATTTGACCCAGGGCAAGGGGAAGGGGGGGGGGGGGGGGGCGGGTGTTCCCTTAGGTCACCTGCTTTATAGTGAAAAGCAAGGGAATGCCTCCTCCAAGTCAGTATTTCTGAGTCGCTTCCGGGATGGTTTTAAAGTGTAATATTAATGTTTAATTTCATTCATGTCTTATTTTTAAAGTGTAGCTCGGTGTGAAGCATTTGTATATGTCAAGTGTCAAACGGGCTTTAATATACAATACTCGGACACTTTTAAATGATTATAAAGAGTCTCAATTCTCTGGACTACTTTATTTATTGGCTTGCTTTAAAAATAATTAGTATAAGGGTTATACTGGATGTTAATAGAGAACATGAATGTTATTGTGCTCAATTATTAAGGGTAGTGTATCTTTCTAATTTAATATTAAATAAGAAAGATACATGTAAAGCCTAATACTCCTTTTCTCCTTAAGGGGTTACCTCTTTACTATATAGTTGAGCTTATTGGATTTTCCTCTATGTCCTAGGCCCTCCAGCCTGTTTACTATTCAGCTAAGTCGGGGTCATTGGTACAGTATAAAAATGTTAAAAAATTTATAGTAATTTATATATTTTTTATACTTACCAATGACCCAGATGGGGATGGCCCTCCCTGGAGTTGGGAACTCTTGCCTCCCCGCTGAGTACATAGCGCTGACCAGGCACTGCCAGTAAGAATGATAATTGGCGCCAATTTCGGGACGACTGCGTCACTGCGCATGCGCAGTAGAGGCGTACTATGGAGGTCCTTTAGGACATGATTTCTTTTTGTTTTGGATGCAAATTTTGGGGATTGGGGGGCAAAATTTGTGTTTGGCTCTGGTTTTGTTGGAGTTAGCACCAGCTAAGTCTGGGTCATTGGTAAGTATAAAAAATATATAAATTACTATAAATTTTTTAACTTTCCTGGGATTTCAAATAAATGGTCGCTTATTTGATAAATAAAAATGCCCATTTATCACACTCAAGCACATTCGATTCTTGAAAATAATCTCTTTTATGTAAAACTTCAGCCTTTCCTCATTTTGGCCAATTTTTAGAGGGCGACTTGTAATCACCCTGATTATTTTTCTAGGTGACTTTGGACTTAGAAGGGCGACATAATCTCCCTAGTCACCCTCATGGCTGATCCCTGAGGAAGTGGATTTAAATAAAAACAACACAAATTCGAAAAATCATTTAACCCTTTACCTAACGTAATGGCCAAAACCGGTCAGCGCTATTCTCAAAAATCACCAATTAATTTTCATTATTTTTTTCATTTTTCAAAACATAGGTTATGACCCCCTCGTTGGAACGAGCTCGTCGAGCATGTTCCAACGAGGGGTCATAACCTATGTTTTTGAGACAAAAAATGAAAAAAATTTGTTATTCAAGAATTATTTTTGCAAGTGTCGTCTGCTTTTCAGGTTAGGTAAAGGGTTAAAAGATTTAAAATATGTAGACTGAACAAGACGCATCTGTTAAGTTTTCCCAAATTAAAGGTTTTGGTGTTGAAATGGTGGTCAATCAGTGATCGCGATATAAAAGGAGAGTTTGTAAAATGTAATGTCTGATAAAACTGTAAAGCAAAATAAGCATAGTACACATGTAGCCCATCAAGTAGGGCTGTCACAATTTTGTAATTTAGGAATCGATTAATCATCGCAAATAAACGATAATAATTGATTAATCGTACCTAGATGACCCCCCTCTCCCTCTCTTTGAAGTCGTTAAAAATGAAGTTCAAGTCAGTTGACCAACCTCAAGTTAACAACAAAGACGATCCTCTTTTAGGTACATTCAAAGCTTTGATGTTTTGAACTTTTGAACCATCAGTGTAATAATCAAGACCGGTCGTCAGTTTTGAACTTTGCAAGTTCGCAACTGCTGACCGTTTTTGATTATTACACTGACGGTTCAAAAGTTCAGAACATCAAAGCTTTGAATGTACCTAAAAGACAAATGCTTCTAACAGCTTCTTGAGGTTTAGCGTCGACGTTCTTGACCTTTTACATTTAGAAACAATAGTTTTTTCATCCAATTTTTAGCTGCGACTAGCAGCTCAATAAGTGGCAATGTCGGTCTGTCGGTCTGTCTGTCGGTCTGTCGGTCTGTCTGTGACCAACGAGTTTCAAAACTCAATAACTTTTGAAATACTTGATGGAATGACTTTATATTTGGCATGTAAGTGTATCTTATTGATGTCTAGCCACTGTTCAATGCATGTGTTGTTCCAAATATTTTTCTTGGAGTTATGGCCCTTGATGAACTTAGAATTTCGTGAGATTGCACCACCCGTCGCAGCTACGGCGTCGATGTCGCGATTTTTAAAAAATTATTAAACGTGGTAAAATTTACCGATTCTTTGACAACAAAAAATACTAATTGATTTCAGCGTGACCGATCAACAATCGATTAGTCGTGACAGCCCTACCGTCAAGCACTAGTTTTTTTTAACAGTGACCAACAATACAATGTATTGTAATTAGAGATGAGTAACAATGTGATAATTAATTATTAAGATCACTGAATTTTATCATGCTGTCGCACGTAAGCTTTTGCCATCATTAAATGGTTGAGTGCTGGAAGCCCATATTTGGGCTTTACTCTCAAGTGCTGGTATTGCAATTAGAGCTGTAGGTTAACCAAAACCGAACCAAGGTTTTTAGTTTTTTAAAAAAAAACGAAACCGAAACCGTCGACATCCTGTAATCCAAGGGTTTTCGTTTTTTATTAAATACTCTCTTGCCGCAGAAATTCACAGAATGTAGCCATCCCAGAGTAGTGAGAGTACCCAGACACTGCCAGTGGCAGTGTCTGGGTACTCACTACTCTGGAAAGGCTACATTCTGTGAATTTCCGACATTTCAGTTTAGTTGTGTTTGCAGCTTTCCTCAAGTTGCGTGTAGGTGTCAGACCTCGAAAAATGGCCAAGCACAATAAAACTTCTGTATATTTAGGTAATTATTATATTGGCCTTTCATGATTCTTCATGTATTATAGCTTATTTTGGGCATTCAGTGAGTTACTCAATTTCACTACCATTCAGTTATGACTCCGGACATAAGAATGAGTTTTATCGAATTTTACTTGGCCTCATGAACAAACTGAAAACCGAACTGAACCGAGGTTTTTCTCCACCTGAAAAACCAAAACCAAAACCGAACAAGAAATTTAAAAACCTACAGCTCTAATTGCAATGCAAAGGCTTCAAACTCTATGGATGTCCTTCATATTACCTTTGAAGAGAAATTATTTAGTCTGCAGGGAATTTCCTTGTAATAATTCATGGGAGAGTGCCGTTATTCTCCCATGAACAAATTTTTAAAATAATTCAGCACTCCACCAGTTAAATGAACAAACGACAGCTATTTTGTGCATTTGCAAAAATTGCCTAAATTCCAGGGACTGGCTATTGGAAACATCCACTGCTTGAAATTGGATTATTTAGATATCAACAGGTTAACAGCAAATCAGTGAAGAATTCATTGAAGCTCCTTTTTCTGATATTTCATTGATAACAACCCAACAAGTGTATGTAAATCTCCAGAAATTATTTCAGAAGACTCTGAGAAAGCTTCTTAAATGCTCCTTGAATTTTATTTTGGATCAACTGTGGGAAACCTGTTAACCTTGGGAGATTTTTATTTTGGATCATGTGTGGGAAATCTGTTAACCTTGGGAGATTTTTATTTTGGATTGTGTGTGGGAAACCTGTTGACCTTGGGAGAATTTTATTTTGGATCATGTATGGGAAACCTGTCAACCTTGGGAGAATTTTATTTTGGATCATGATTGTGTGGGAAACCTGTTAACCTTGGGAGAATTTTATTTTGGATCGTGTGTGGGAAACCTGTTAACCTTGGGAAAATTTTATTTTGGATCATGTGTGGGAAACCTGTTAACCTTGGGAGAATTTTATTTTGGATCATATGTGGGAAACCTGTTAACCTTGGGAGATTTTTATACGTTTATGCTACACTTTAACAGTTCATGTTCTGTGGCTTTGCAGTTGTTTCTAGGAAAGTTTTGGCTGCTTCTATAGACTGGCAAGACATGCCAAGAAGCAACTTCCAAGATTCTAAGAATGCAGCTTTCAAGTTTACTCCCAAGACTACATGGGGCACCTGTAGGGCTGCACGGTATTTCGATAAACCGATATATACCAGTATTCAAACCGATATCGATTGAATGCCGCTGTAATTACAAAAATATCGGTTTATCGTCATTATTTATTTACCGACAATTTAATTATCAAGATGTCTTGAGTTCTTTAACCCTTTACCTAACGAATCGTCCGCATCCGCCCGCGTAATATGCAAATTCAGCAGTTGAAAAAATATTATTTTTCAGAAAATTTCAACAAAACCATATCATGTGACCCCTCGTTGGAATGAGCTCGTTCCAACGAGGGGTCACATGATATAATTTTGTTGAATTTTTTTTTAAAAATTAAAAAAAATGATATTTAAAATAATAAATTTTGATATCGTCTGCGTTGGGTAAAGGGTTAACTGCAGCTCAGAATGAATTATCACTTTTCCCAAGGAATTGACCATATGTACCCACGTTGTATACAAATTCAACAGTTGAAAAAATAATTTAAAAAAATTTCAACCAAACTATTTCATGTGACCCCTCATTGGAACGAGCTCAACGAGCTCGTTCCAATGAAGGGACACATGATATTGGTTTGTAGAAATTTTTTGAAAAATTTGATTTAAAATAATGAATTTTGATATCGTCTGTGTTGTCTAAAGGTTTTTCGAACCACATCATCAAGGCATGCTGATTCGTTCCGACAGTGATGTCTCGATTGTGGCACTTGTGTTCAGATATCTGAACAATTTTTGATATACCGGTATACCGCGGTATTTTTTTGAATACCGATACCGGTATTCTGTTTTGAATATCGTGCATCCCTTGGCACCTGAGAAGCGATCAAAGTCCTAATTAGGCCCTTAAGGGTTAAAGACCTGGAGATTTCTGTATATTTTTATGTGTACCCATCCTTTGTATGGTACACATAATGCCAGCACCCGGGGTGGCCATCCGTTGTTCGTCTATCCTTTGTTCATCCGTCTGTCTGTCCATCTGTCCATCCAGCATCCGTATCCATTTCTTTGGCATTCGATAACTTGAAAAATATTGCTTGGATTGTCAAGTTACTTTATATTTGTGTTCAGGTTACTGATGTGATGAGCTGTATAGTTTTTGGTGTAAATCTGATGATTTAATCCTGAGATATTAACCATTTATCCTTCAAATTGAAAATTCCTCCAATCCCTTTGACATTCGATAACTTGAAAAATATTGCTTAGATTGTCAAGTTACTTTATATTTGTGTTCAGGTTACTTATGTACCGAGCTGTATAGTTTTTGGTGTAAATCTGTTATTTTGATCCTGAGATATTAACCCTTTATCCTTCAAATTAAAAATTCCTCCAATCCCTTTGGCATGAGATAACTCAAAAAATATCAATCCGATTGTCATGTTACTTTATATATTTATTCAGGTTACTGATGTGCTGTGCTGTATAGTTTTTTTTTATGTAAATCTGATAATTTGATCTGGAGATATTAATCCTTTATCCATCAAATTAGACACTTCTCCAGTCCATTTCTGTATGTACCCATATCATGTATGGTGTACATAATGTCGGCATCCGTGGTGGCCCTCCGTCATACAGCTTTCTACTAGTTGCGCGTATGGGTACACACATGAAGATTTCATCGGCCTATGTTTGCTACATTTTGACAGTTGACTTCCCATGTCTTATCAGTTGCTTCCAGTTAAGTCTTGGCTGTTTATATAATCAGCTAAGACTTGCCAAGAAACGCATGCCAAGGTACTTTGAATATAAGTTGCAAGTTAACCCTTTACCCAACATGAAAAGAAGACGACACTCCCCCAAAAAATTCTTGAATAACTAATTTTTTTCATTTTTTGTCTCAAAAACATAGGTTATGACCCCTCATTGGAACGAGCTCGATGAGCTCGTTCCAATGAGGGGGTCATAACCTAGGTTTTTGAGACAAAATTTTTTTAAAATTATGTGCAAATTAATAGGCGATTTTTGAGAATAGTGCTGGCCGGGTTTGGCCGTTACGTTGGGTAAAGGGTTAACTTAAGGACTACATGTTGGGGCATGTTTTGTTTCAGAAAAAAAGTGATCCAAGTCGGAATTAGGTCTTTAAAGATTACTTGTTGAATATATATTTCAGATTAAACTTTTCTACTCCTTTTTCCACAAATGCTGTATCTATATGTAAGTCTATTGGCCTTAGTCATGTGAAACGTATAGAATGTTCTACTCGTTACTGCATGGTGTTCACTAAAGCCTTTACAGATGAGGATGAGCAGAGAATTGTGGGATGCCTTCATGATAAGATGACACAATGTAGATATAAAGAACCAATTAGTAGTTTTGAACTAGATATAAAAACAGATGATGTGTATGAAGTTGATGTATTAAAAGATGGCAGATCAGCATTGGAAAAGGCAAATAGAGACTTGGGTTTGTGTTAATATATATTAATGTTATATTTTTTTCGCTATGTGGATCTCAAATTTTGCATTGAATCAAATCCAGAATCAAATCTGGCAGAGGATTCCAAATCCAATCAAATTTTATTCAAATCTCAAGTTGTAGATATCGCACCTTCTTACAACAGAAGTAGTGTCAGTTTATTTTAGGTCTGAAATGGTTGGCTCATTTTCACAACCGACTAACTGTGAGCTATAACCGTAGCCATTATTTCTCCCAATCTGGGATCAAAACTATAGGAATTGAAAAGCTGTATTCTCAAACTATTCCGTAGTATGTATACAAACAAACGTTGCCGAGTACTCGACAACGTTCGTTTGTATAACACTATGGAATAGTTTTTGGCTCACCAACGTTAGTTGTGTGAGCCTATGGCATAGCCCTCATGTCGGCGTCGGCGTCCGCTCTCAAATATTTTGAACTTTTGTGTTCAGGTTTTGATTTTTTGGCTTTTCAAATTTTTTTTTAGTTTCAGCATATTGCTATAGTGGTTCACTATAACATTTAACTCTTTTCCAGGGTATTTTGTCATAATATTAACCCTTTGAATCAAATTTTAGACTTATTTTGATGTTTGCGTGCAGGTTTTGATGTTTTTTTTTTCCTTTCTTTCAAGTGGAGATTTACCTTGCAGCATATGTCCATGCTTTCTATTGTATGTAAACATGCATCTTAGGGCTATGTTTGTATTATTTAACCCTTTTCCTGCTGAATTACTTCAATTTTGGACTTTTATGTACAGCTTTTGGACTTAGGCTTACAGCTTATTACTTTTATGTACAGGTTGTGATAAAAAAAACAATTTCAAGTGAGGTTGACCTCACTGCATATTGCAGTGGTGGTTATTATAACATTGATATCTTTCCAGTGCATTTTTAAAATTTTTTTAACCCCTTCAATAGATTTTTAGACTTATTTTGACGTTTGCGTGCAGGTTTTCATGGGTTTTTTTTTTCCTTTCTTCCAAGTGTAGAGTTTCTGCATATTGCTATGGTGGTTCACTATAACATTTAACTCTTTTCCAGGGTATTTTGTCTTCATTTTAACCCTTTGAATCAAATTTTAGACTTATTTTGATGTTTGCGTGCAGGTTTTGATGTTTTTTTGTTCCTTTCTTTCAAGTGGAGATTTACCTTGCAGCATATGTCCATGCTTTCTATTGTATGTAAACATGCATCTTAGGGCTATGTTTGTATTATTTAACCCTTTTCCTGCTGAATTACTTCAATTTTGGACTTTTATGTACAGCTTTTGGACTTAGGCTTACAGCTTCTTACTTTTATGTACAGGTTGTGATAAAAAAAACAATTTCAAGTGAGGTTGACCTCACTGCATATTGCAGTGGTGGTTATTATAACATTGATATCTCTCCAGTGCATTTTTAAAAAAATTTTAACCCTTTGAATAGATTTTTAGACTTATTTTGACGTTTGCGTGCAGGTTTTCATGTATTTTTTTTCTTTCTTCCAAGTGTAGATTTACCTTGTAGTATATGCTTTCTATTGTATGTAAACATGCATCTTAGGGCTACGTTGTATTCTTTAACCCTTTTCCTGCTTAATTATTTCAATTTTGGACTTTTTTTGTTTTCAGGTTTGGATTTTTGTGCTTTTAAAAAATTTTTTTTCTTCTTTGCATATTGCTGTGGGGGTTCACGATAACATTTAACTCTTTTCCAGGGTATTTCGTCTTAATTTTAACCCTTGGAATCAAATTTTGGACTTATTTTGATGTTTGTGTGCACGTTTTGATGTTTTTTTACTTTTATGTGCAGGTTTTGAGGTTTGTCTTTCTTTTCTTCCAAGTGGTGACTTACCTTGTAGCATATTGCCATGGTTCCTATTTTATGTTAGGATGCTTCTTGGGGCTATTATTATATTATTTAACCCTTTAGCTGCTTATTTACTTTAAGTTTGGACTTTTGTGTGCAGGTTTTGTACTTTTGTGTGCAGGTTTTGATATTTTTTTTTAAGTGGAGTTTTACCTCACTGGCATATTGCCATGGTGGTTACTGTAACATTTTCAGGGTATTTTTCTAAATTTTAACCCTTTGAAACAAATGTGATACTTTTATGTGCAGGTTTTGAGGTTTGTCTTTCTTTTCTTCCAAGTGGATATTTTTCAAGTAGACTTTCTCCTTATTGGCATATTGCCATTGTGGTTACTGTGACAGGGTATTTTTCTCAATTTTAACCCCTTGAAACAAATGTGATACTTTTTTTTACTTTCATGTGCAGGTTTTGAGGTTTGTCTTTCTTTTCTTGCAAGTGGTGACTTACCTTGTAGCATATTGCCATGGTTCCTATTTTATGTTAGGATGCTTCTTGGGCTATTTTTATATTATTTAACCCTTTAGCTGCTTATTTTCTTTAATTTTGTTCTTTTCTTTGCAGGTTTTGTACTTTTGTGTGCAGGTTTTGATATTTTTTTTAAGTGGAGTTTTATCTCACTGGCATATTGCCATGCTGGTTATTGTAATATTTTCAGGGTATTTTTCTAAATTTTAACCCTTTGAAACAAATGTGATACTTTTTTTACTTTTATGTGCAGGTTTTGAGGTTTGTCTTTCTTTTTTTCAAAGTGGAGACTTACCTTGTAGCATATTTCCATGGTTCCTATTTTATGTTAGCATGCTTCTTAGGGGTTATTATTATATTATTTAACCCTTTAACTGCTTATTTTCTTTAATTTTGGACTTTTGTGTGCAGGTTTTGAACTTTTTTTTTTTACTCCAGCCACCCCTTTGCATTGGCCACCTGTTGGTGAGCCACGGGGTACTGATACCCTCTCTAGTTACGATTACTCATTACTCGCGGAAACTACCGATCATTAACGAAGTCTTGAACACCAAAGTCGATTTTTTCTCAAAATATGCAATGCGGCTTCGATGTGTAATCTGTCACAAAGCAGAAGCGGCAGATTTACTACATTTTAAACATGGAATGACGATCATTATTGATATTTGGTTAACCGTTTTATGTTTTTTTTCAAATCGGTTAGGTAGGTAACCAGTTTCAAACCGGTTATTTGGTTAACCATTTCAGTCCAGGATGACCCACGTTGTGTCCTTGGGCAAGGAACTTTATCTTGGTTGCCTACATTGGGGCACGATAATGCCGTGTACTGAGGTGTACTGCACGTTGATGGTGCACATGTCTTCAACTGCTGTAACCTTGCTTGAGCGGAGCTTGAACAGAGTTAGAATGTTGAGCTGACAGTTGCTCGGCGATGCTTGATGGTTCTCTCCAGATACTCTGGCTTCCTCCACCCATAAAACTGTCACGATCACGATTATACATTGTGCATAAGTATGTGACCTTAAACACCAATAAATAAATAAATAAATAAATAAATAAATAAATAAATAAATAAAGAAATAAATAAATAAAATAAATATGAAGACATGACCAGGATAGAGACAACCTTTATGGAGAAGTGACTTCTCGTTGAGAGAACTGACTTTTCTTTCCGCTAAATTTAGAGGGTACTTGAGGTAAGTTGGAAAAATGTCCAATAAAATTGTACAAAATTTGATTTGAATGCCTGTTCTATCCTTGTACTAGTTACATGAATTGAAATTCACATCAGTAGGCGACCAGTTAGCCATGTTTTAACCCAGAACAGGTTCATAAGCAAATGTAAAATCTTTGAATCTCATCTCTCTCCTTGAAAGATTTTATTCTGTTGCTATCCTGAAAAGTACTCAAATTCACATTCACATACAGTACGTGGAGAGAGTATTATCACTAAATCACCTGCAGAGTGGAGATTCCACCCAAGCAATAATTGCAAATTGGTTGCAAAGCATAACAAGCACAAGCAAAGTTCCAGCCAATGGACCTCCGGGTTAAACCTGGAGGTCCATTGACTGAAACATTGCTTGTGTTTTTTGTCCATATGTAGAGAATTTGAAAATGATACTTTGGGTGATAACCCCACTCCGCAGGTGATTTAGTTACAATCCACTCTCCATGTACTGTACAAGTGATGAGACAAGATGTTTCATGTTAATGCACCCTGTATATATGTGGTTACACTGGTGTTGAAATGGTTTGTTGATTAATCAATGTGTCAAAAGGGTATTTTTATACTAAAACCAATGGATCAGACTTATTTGGTGCAAACTCATTCAATTTTTATACCACAACCAATGGCCCAGACTAACTGGTGCTAACTCAATTTTATTCAGGGCCAGACACAAATTTTGCCCCCCAATCCCCAATCCCCAAAACTTGCATATAAAACCGGAAAAAAAAATTAAGTCCTATCTGGTTCTCCATACTTTTGTTATCTGTGCAAGTGCAGTATCCTGGAAGGTACCGACATTGGCGCCAACCATCATTCTTTGTTTGGCCCTGAAGTCAGTAACAATGATCTGACATTTGTGCTTTAAAACCTCCTTTTTAGTTCACCTGACTGAAAGTCAGTGTGAGCTATTGCCATCACTTGGCGTCCGTCGTTCATCGTACGTTAGCTTTTACAAAACAATCTTCTCCTCACAAACCAATGGCCCAAATTGAAACATATATGGGCCACATCATCTTGGGGGTATTCTGTTTTAGTTTTGTTCAAATTGGGTCTCCGTCCTTTTGTGGGCGTGGTCTTATGCCCAAATATGATGAAATTCTTTAAAAATCTTCTCATGAACCAGCAGTAGCAGACTTGATATTTGGTGTGCAGCTTCCTTTTGAGGTGTTGACTCAGATTTGTTCAAGAGAAGTTCGAGGAGCTATATTTGCCTTCATTATGGGAGGGGCAAGAATTTTTGCCCTACACAAAATTTCTATTTTTCAAACCGAGCGGCAGATTTGAATGAAATTTGATATGAGGGCTTATTGGGTCATAAGTACTTAATTTATGCAAAAAACTTTTTTCCCGTTGCCCCATGGGAACCGCAGGAGCTAAAAATAGAAAAAAATTAAAACGCCCATATCTCCAAAACTACACGGCTCTAAGAACTCTTATTTGGTGTGAAGCTTCCTTAGGACCAACAGAATGGAATGGTAAAAAAAAATTGCCATCGGTTTTATCATGGGGTACTTTTTTGGGCCTTTGAAAAAGTGCTGAGTCAGCATTTTTTAACACTGGGTAATGGGAAAAATATTTAAGACTACTTTTCTCCCAAACCACTGCTCCAAAAGCTTTCAGATTTCACATATAACATCTTTCGAAGATTGTTTCACACGTTTATTGAAATCAAATCCCTGGGTCCATATTTGGGCTCTCTATGGGAGCCCAAATGTTTAAATTATGCAGTATGAGGAATATTCTTAAAAAGTCTTCATCTTCAGATCTACCAATCAGAATCTTTTGATATTTGGTATGCAGCATGTTTGGGAGGGGGGGGGGGGGGTGAGATTCAAGTTTGTTCAAGCCAAGTCTCTGGGTTCATATTTGGGCTTAGTTTGGGAGCCCGAATAATAACTTTAAAAATCTTCTTCTTCAAATCCAGCAGTCAGAATGTTTTGATATTTGGTATGCAGCATCCTTGGGGGGGGGGGGAGGGGGAGAGGGTGGAGATGCAAGTGTGTTCAAGCCATGTCCCTAGGTTCATATTTGGGCTCACAGTGGGAGCTCGAATTGTAACTTAGTTCAAAATGAGGAGTTTTCTTAAAAAAATCTTCTTCAGATCCAGCAGTCGGAATGTTTTGATATTTGGTATGCAGCATTCTTGGGGGGGGGGGGGGGGGGGGGGGAGGGGGGAGATTCAAGTTTGTTGAAGCCAACTCCCTGGGTTCATATTTGGGCACCCTGTGGGATCCAAATTATAACTTAGTTCAATATGCGGAATTTTTCTGTAAAAATCTTCTTCAGATTCAGCAGTATTTAGCATGCAGCATCCTTGGGGGGGGGGGGGGGGGGGGTTCAAATTTGTTCAAGCCAAGTTCCAGGTTTAATACTTAACAGAACAGAGCTTTCCAAGGACCAGCAGAAATGAATGGCCAAAAAAGTAGCCTTTGGTTGTTTCATAGCAAATCCAAAAATTGCTTTTGCTGCTGATCACTTACTGATGCGCTCATCTCTTTGGACAATTTGAGCCAGGTGAGCATTTTAGGCTCACTTGAGCCTCTACTATGAGGATGCCAGACACAAATCAATGAAAGAATTGGTGGATCCAAGGCTGTAAATGGATGATGGAAGTGAACAACGGTGGTTTAAAATGTTCAGGGCTGTAACTTTATAATAATTATAAAAATTATTTCGTGTTTCCCAATTTCGGAACATGATTTATCCACTGTTTATTAAGTGTTCCTTCTCTATCCGTCATTGATGCCCTCCTGTTAAACTCCTAAGCTTTTTGGCTATTTTTGACTGAAATTATGTCTCCCCTTCCCAGAATGGAGACATATTGTTTTGGTGAATATTCTTCTTCTTCTTCTTCTTCTTCTTCTTCTTCTCTTCTTCTTCTTCTTCTTCTTCTTCTTCTTCTTCTTCTTCTCCTCCTCCTCCTCCTCCTCCTCCTCCTTCTTCCCGGGCCATAACTTTTTTGTCTTTTGACCTACACTTTAGATACTTGGCATGTGGATGTATCACCATGAGCCGGTGTGCAGTGTACCATAGTGACCTTCATATGACCTTGACCTTTGACCTGAAGGTCAGATTTATGTGTTTTTTTAAGGGAAACATCACACAAACTTTGTCCGGGCCATAACTTTTTTGTCTTTTGACCTACACCTTAGATACTTGGCATGTGGATGTATCACCATGAACTGGTGTGCAGTGTACCATAGTGACCTTCATGTGACCTTGACCTTTGACCTGAAGGTCAGATTTATGCGCTTTTTTAAGGGAAACTGTCTGGACCAGAAGTTTTTTGTATTTCGAGCCAGGCTTTAGATATTTGGCATGTGGATGTATCACCATGAGCCAGTGTGTAGCGTACCATTGTGACCTTCATGTGACCTTGATCTTTGATCTGGAGGTCAGATTTGAGCATTTTTCAAGGAAACTTTGTCCGGACCAAAACCTGTTTGTCTTTTGAGCCAGGCCTTAGATATTTGGCACGTGGATGTATCACCATGAGCCAGTGTGTCGCATACCATTGTGACCTTCATGTGACCTTGACCTCAAGGTCAAATTTATGTACTTCAAATAGGGAGTAATTGTCCAGACCAGAATTTTTCTGTTTTTTTACCTAGGACTTGGTTGTTTGACATGTGGATGTGTCACCATGAGACCGCATGTCAACTACCTCTATGACCTTCATGTGACCTTGACCTCTGACCTTAAGGTCAAATTTATGTACTTCAAATAGGGAATAATTATCCAGACCAGAACTTTTTTGTTTTTTGACCTAGGACTTAGATATTTGACATGTGGATGTATCGCAATTAGACAGCATGTCACATGTAATCATGACCTTCATGTGACCTTGTTGAATATAATTTTACAACACAAAACCATTTACCATACCCCAGTACAAATTTGATCTGTTAATTGAATATAGGTTATAAAAAAAACTCCTGTTAATTGAATAAAAAATTTTGTGACCTGTCGAGAAATTACCCTGACTCTACCCAGTCTTCCTTTGTTTATAAACCTATTTGGCGTCAGTACATCCAATACAGGCATTTAATCTATTATGGAGCTCTGTCAAACAAGATATAATAGAATAAATGCTAAGTTTATCTCTAGAATATGGGAAAGTGATGCAATTCCTGTTAATTGAATACTCCTGTTAATTGAATAATTTTCATTGGCAAAGTGGCTATTCAATTAACAGGGTTCCACTGTATTATTTATGTCTCCCCTTCCCAGAAGGGAGACATATTGTTTCTTCTTCTTCTTCTTCTCATACAAACTTTGTCCGGGGCATAACTTTTTTGTCTTCTGACCTAGACCGTAGATATTTGGCATGTGGATGTATCACCATGAGCCGGTGTGTCACGTACCATAGTGACCTTCATGTGACCTTGACCTTTGATCTGAAGGTCCAGATTTATGTGCTTTTTAAGGGAAACTTTGTCTGGGGCATAACTTTTTTGTCTTTTGACCTAGACCTTAGATATTTGGCATGTGGATGTATCACCACGAGCCGGTGTGTCGCGTACCATACTGACCTTCATGTGACCTTGACCTGAAGGTCAGATTTATGTGCTTTTAAAGGGAAACCTTGTCCGGGGCATAATTTTTTTGTCTCTTGACCTAGACCTTAGATATTTGGTATGATTGTCAATATTATTCATCTATATATAATTTGCCATGCATTAAATAGAAAGGAAAGGGAGACATATGTTTTAGTGTGCTAAAACAGTTTCTAGTTTTTTATTAAGTTTCTTCGGAGTTTAATGTGTATTACAGAATGTCTATTCTTTTTATCCCCCTGGTTACGTCCTCACCCTAGGGGTGTTAGGTCGTTTTGGTTTTGCATCTTCTATCCGATGTATCGTTTTTTCTTCGTATGAAAATTTAGCTTTGCATCTGGTAGCATTTAAATCGGTTACTTTGAGCCTTTTTGTGTGTCTGATGTCTTCTTTCCGTTTTTTTTCCTTTGACGTTGTTTACATTGGCTACGTCCTCAAATATATGTAGTATTTAATATTATATTATTGTCGGATTACTGTAGGATACAGGTTCGAATCCCACCTGCGGCAATCGCGTTGTGTCCTTGGATAGCTGGTGAGTGGTCTAATGTGCTTGGTAATATACGAGGAACAAGCCGTAACTGCCGCCGGCCTCGGCTGCAGTGTGGACGAATCGCCTCGATCATCCAACGAGGACATTAGCTCTGACTCAGTGAAGTTACTCGCAACCGCAACAGTTGATCCTGACTGTTGACAGGACGGAGAAGGCTCTCCTGCTTGCGACATGACCCCAGATCTCGCCAAACGTCCTACTGAGAAACTTGCTGGCTTCTTCCCCTTTGCCATAGTCGCTGAGTGAGCTTTTGATTTTGAGGTGCTCGCTCTACCCAAATCTACACTTTCCTCGACCTCTACGGACTTATCCGGTGTTACAGCTCCCACTAACAGGGTAACCGCTTCACCGCCCGAGCTAGCTGTTTGGAAAGAAATAAGAGGCCTTATTCCTTGTTTGATATTCATGAGCACCTTTGCAACTAGCTCTGTTTGCTCATCAGAGCGCGACGACGGCAGCACATTTTGAATGGGTGTCACTGTACCATTACCATATTCTTGTTCCTCTGAAATAGAGACTGAAAAGCTAGAATTAGTCTGCAGCGACAGTTCAGGCATCAGAACTTCACTGTGCACATAAGGCGAAATCTGCCTCAAACTTTTGGCATCTCAGACTATACATGTAGCACATGTATCCGATGGAGTGCAGCAACTACAGGCAAGACAACAAGCGTGTAAATCCGAGGCAGATTTCCTTGCCTTACACTTGGAGCAAAAAGATTTCATAAAAATATCAAGCCAAAGACAAAGTCCACTGCACTCCTAAACTGAAAATTTTTTTTTACATATTAAGGATACAAAATATATGGCAATCAAAATGGTTTCGAAAGAAATCAAAATTGAAAAAAAAAATTTTGAAATTTTTTTGAAAAAAGCCTAAGTTCCCAAAGGGAACTGCATGAGCCCAAGTGTGTCCCGATAGAGCCTATGTGGTCAAACACTAAAAAATTACAGCTACACTACCGGCATAATTTAGTACATGTATCCTACTATAAATAGGATAACTGTGCTATTTGGGCAAGTTACAGTTAAAACTAAAAGTCCTGTCCTGAAATGCGCACAAATAGCACGTCGATATGCACGTTAATCTACGCGATGTGACCATAGTAAGGTTATCAAATTCTGTAAATATGGCCTGTGCACAAGCAATGTTTCAGCCAATGGACCTACGGGTAACCCGGAGGTCCATTGGCAGAAACATTGCCCGTGTTTGCTTTGAGTAACCAGAAGAACCTGCCGTGCTTTGGATGCCATTCGATATGGCAATTGCGTGCAATTCACACGCGCAATTAAGCCGAGATAAGCGCACAGTTCGTGACAGGACTTCTACTTTTAACTGTAGTTACCGAGGCTTGAGGAGCAGCAGTCTTCTGTTTTTTCGCCGCTTGCTGCTCCTGGGACGAAGATCCGGAGATAGATCTCTTCTCTGAACGTCCCGATGACCGAAGCCTTGGATCACTAGCTACTGGATTGTTCCGACTTCACAGGTGAAGACTGGCTCCATCTTCGCACAGCTGGCTGGATATCCGAAGTCGGGTAGCTAGCAAGCGGTCATGTGTGCTTTTGTAACATAGCACAGGAAGTCGTGACTGTAGCCGACCCCGGCTGCTGTCTAGTCAGAGCGTCCCAAGCGGCGGGTGTGGACGTATGCTAAGATTGTGCAAGTTTCTCAAAACAACATTTGGCCCCAAATGTTGTTGGGTTAGAGAGGTTAGAGAGGGACCTCTCCCATTTTCGGTCTTGTCGGACCTCGCCAAGCCTCCCGAAAAGAAACTTGCTGACTTACTCCCTATTTCCGTTGTCGCTGGGAGAGCTTTTGATTTTGAGGTGCTTGCTCTACCCAAATCTACACTTCCTTCGACCGCAACGGACTAACCCAACTACGGAGTAACCGCTTCACCGCTGCTTGCAAGGGATTAAGAACACAAACTGGAGGCCTTATCCCTTAATATTCATGAGCACCTTTGCAGCCAGCTCTGTTTGCTCATCAGAGCATGACTGCGGTAGCACACTTTTGATAGGTGTCACAATACCATCACCATGTTCTTGTTCCTCTGAAAAAGAAACTGAAAAACTAGAATTATCTTGCGGTGAGAGTTCCAGCATAGGAATCTCACCGCCAACAACGTACCGCGACACCCATTTCCCAACATTTGTCATCCCAATGTACACATGTGGGACAAGAATTCATAGGCATGCATTGACTTTTTTCCTTTGATGTTGTTTACATTGGCTACGTCCTCAAATATATGTAGTATTTAATATTATATTATTGTTGGATTACTGTAGGATACGGGTTCGAATCCCACCTGCGGCAATCGTGTTGTGTCCTTGTGCAAGACACTTCACCCCCATTGTCCATGTGGGGGCACGGTGATGCTCTGTACTGGTGCACCTGTCTTCAACCAATGCTAACCCTGCTTGTGTGGTGTTAGTATGTTGGGGAGCTGACAGTTGCTTGCCGTTGCTCGGTGGTTCTCTCCGGGTACTCCGCTTCCTCCACTCGTAAAACTGTCGTGGTCATGATTAGCCATTGTGCAGAAATATGTGACCTTAAACACCAATAAATAAATAAATAATAAATATACTGTAGGATACATGTATTATGATTCCGGTAGTGTAGCTCAGAAAAATTGGAATTTGTCCACACTTAGGCTGTATCGAGATGTCCTTGGGCTCAGCATGTTCCCTTGGGGAACTTAGGCATTTTTCAAAAATTTTTCGAAATTTTTTTTGTTTAATTTTTCAAATTTAATTTTGATTGCTATTATTCATGTATCTTTATCATATATTTATTGTGGAGTTTGTAGGAGTGCTATCGACTTTATATATTGATTGTAATTGTGAAAGTTTACTGCTCTGAATGCAAGGCGAGGAAGTCATCCTCGGATTTACATGTTTGTTGCCTTGCCTGTAGTCGACGCATGCCTACGGATTCTTGTCCTACATGTGTACATTGGGATGACAAATGTTGGGAAATGGGTGTCGCGGTATGTTGTTGGCGGAGAGCTAGTTGCAAAGGTGCTCATGAATATCAAACAAGGAATAAGGCCTCTTATTTCTTTCCAAACAGCTAGCTTGGGCGGTGAAGAGGTTACCCTGTTCGTGGGAGCTGTAACACCTGATAAGTCCGTAGAGGTCGAGGAAAGTGTAGATTTGGGTAGAGCGAGCACCTCAAAATCAAAAGCTCACTCAGCGACTACGGCAAAGGGGAAGAAGCCAGCAAGTTTCTCAGTAGGACGCTTGACGAGATCTGGGGTCACGTCGCAAGCAGGAGAGCCTTCTCCGTCCTGTCAACAGTCAGGATCAACTGTTGCGGGTGCGAGTAACTTCACTGAGTCAGAGCTAATGTCCTCGTTGGACGATCGAGGCGATTCGTCCACACTGCAGCAGGGGCCGGCTGCAGTTACAGCTTGTTCCTCGTATATTACCAAGCACATTAGACCACTCACCAGCTATCCGACTTCAGACATTCAAGCTGTTCCACAAAGACGCTCCCAGCTTTTGCCTCCAAAGTCAGGTCATCCAGTAGCTAGTGGTTCGAGGCTTGATTACGCGGAGCATTCGGGATGTTCTGCGAAAAGATCTGGGGACAGATCTCCATCCCACGAACATCATGCAGCAAAGAAACATAAGACTCCTGCTCCACAAGCCTCAGTAACGAACTTGTCACAGACTGCGCAGCTTATCGTAGCTTCCCATCCAACGCCAGGGTAGGATTTGTTGTAAAATTTTTGTTTAGCAGTTTTTTTTCCAATCTCTTGAAATTGATTAGCAAGTGGGTATAATTTTTTAGCAGTTTTCATTTATGATGGTTCCACCCTCAAAAGTACTAAAATAAGTCAACAATTACATGTATAATTAAATCATGTTTTCAGGAAAAGGAATGGGTACGTCGGCGTGTTCGCTGGGCTCAGCAGCATTGGACCACAGTTCTTTTTAGTGATGAATCATGATTTTGTTTATGTGCGCTGATGATAGGGCAAGAGTGTATCACCGGCGAGGAGAACAATTTTCTTGATGCTTGCGTGTGGGAATGAAACTGTTATTTCTTTGCACCAGCGAATGCAGTTGATCTTCATCGATGGTAGTCTGAATGGACAGTGATATAGGGACAAAATTCTTAACGCAGTTGTTGTCCCGTTGTTTAACGCTAACGTCAGATTGCAGTTATTCCAGCAAGACAATGCCCAGTGTCACGTGGCTCGTATCTGTCGTGACTTTCTTGAGGAGCAGAGCATCAAACTTCTTCCCTTGCCCCCACTTTCACCAGATTTGTCGCCAATCGCACATCTTTGGGATCAATTGGACCGTCGGATACGACTTCATGATCTTCAGACATTAGGCGATTTACGTAATGTTCTTAAGCAGGAGTGGAACACAATACCACAGGATGACATCCTGAGACTTATCAGGTCCAATTCCTGTCAATGTCTTGCCATCCAAGAGGCAAACGGTGGACATACACTCTATTGACTGCATGTGTGAACTTCTTATTTCACCCCATGTCTGAATTGCGACATCCTGACGTGACGCTGGCAACAGTAAGAACACAAAATTATGCAAATTCATACAGCTGGACTCGAAATATGAAATTACAATAATTTGTGTGGGATTAAATTCGATAATACAAAAAAATTTGCTCCTCAAAGTTTATCTTTTTTGAATCGGTATATAAACAATTGGCTGAACATACCTATTTTGTGATGATATAGCCACAGATGCTGAAAGAGACCTTAAACACCACTAAATAAATAAATCCCCACACTGGTGTTAATTTCCACAAAATGCTAAAGTTTTATTCATACCAGTATAAAAAGAATGCATTCCATTTCTGAAATTTTTTATTTTTCAGGTCTGGCATTTGATGAATGGGACATAGAATATTACACAAATTTATTTTGTAACAATATTAAAAGAAATCCCACTAGCGTAGAATGTTTTGATCTTGCACAATCAAACAGGTAGGCAATGTTACTACAAAGACTACATTCTATGTGCAGTCATAAAAAATATTATTTCCAAATGAAACAAAATACTGCATTTTGATTGGCTGAGAGGTACGGTGTAACTTGCAATCCACAGTGGGGTTTATTTTTATACTGTACCAATGACCCAGACATAGCTGGTGCTAACTCTAAAAAATCTAGGGCCAAACACAAATTTTGCCCCCCAATCCCCAAAATTTGCATCTAAAACCAAAAGAAATCATGTCCTGAAGGACCTCCATACCTTGCCCTTACGGCGCATGCGCAGTGTCAAGGACGTTCCAAAATTGGCGCCAATTATCATTCTCTGTTTGGCCCTTCATCAGTCAACATCTCACTGATCTTTGTGCTTGTAAATCTCAGTTTAAAGGATGCCAGACACGTAATTATTGGAGAAATGGTGATTCTAAGGAGGATATAGAAGGAGGAGAGGAAAAAGGAGTGACAAAAAATAATCAGGGCTGTACTTAAAATTTTTTGATGAAATTATGTTAAGTTGCCTATTTTCGAGGCATGGGCCTGTTGTTGTCATTCTTGCTATAAAGTTGCACTGCTTATTCAGTGTTTCCTCTCCCCTGGTCTTCTAAGTCCCCCCTTGCTATTCTCCCATGCTTTTGGCATATTTTTGAGAAAGATCATTTCTAAATTCTCTTGGGAGAATTAGCTTGGTTACAGAATGAATTCTGTTATTTTCCCCATAGTTACATTTTCACCCATGGGTGTATAAACGTGTTCTGCATCTTCCATCTGATGTTCTGCAGATTCTCCCCTGGGAGTCTCTGTCTTGCATCAGATAGAGTGTAATTTTGATGACTGATTTCGGGCCAGTATTGTCAGTGCCTGGAGTCATGTTTTCTGGTGTTTTTACACTGTTTGTTTACATTGGCAACAGTCTCTTTTGAGGGGGGCTGTTTGCCTTTGGAGTAGTTTATCTCACTATAAGATACATTTTTATTATCCATAAGTGTTGCATTAATTATTTAATATAATTTTAAAATTTTTGACCACACTTAGCCTTGGGATCCATTGGGGCTCAACGTTACTTTTCAGAAACTTGGGCTTCGCTGAAAAAAATATTTTTTGATTTTCAATTGTTTTTTCAATATTAATGGATCATGTTATTATGTATCTTTGTGTTTAGGGGTTTGTGCGAGTACTAGGACTTGTTGTTGACTTTTCACAATGAAAGGATATTGTTCAAATTGTAATAGGAAGAAATCTTCCTCTGACTTTCATGATCATTGTATTAATTGTAGTCAGTGTACTCGCACTAATCCCTGTTCTATATGTCAATATTGGGATGACAAACATTGGAAACGTGTGTCACGATATGTTGTTAGTGGAGAAAGGGCTATGCCGGCTCTTTCTCCGCAGGGTCACTCTACTCTATCAGTTTCTATTTCAGAGGAACAAGAACAGGGTGATGTTTCCATGTTATCTTCCGCAAGTGCGCTTCCGTCGTCACAAATGAATACAGAGCTAGCGGCAAAAGTGCTCATGGAGATAAGACAAATGTCGTCCGCTAGCTCGCCCGGTGTAGCGTCCATTCACCGAATGGTTCGGCAGCCGGGTTTGTCCGATGCGGTCCAGGAGAAAATGTTGGGTGATACGAGCACTATAAACATTCAACGTGCACACCCAGTGACGGCGGATAGTAGGAGAGATCAGAGGAAGCCTTCGAGTCCGGTTCCTAGCTCGTCCAGGTCCAGCTGGGCCGCGAGCGAGAGAGGCCCCTCTCTCGTACAACAACATCTGGGACCAGATGTTGTGGTACAAAATGTGTCGCAAGCGGAGCACACGTCCGTCGCTTGGGACGCTCCGTTGTATAGGCAGTCCGCTGAGACTGCTCAGGCTTCTTCCTCTCACCAGCGCACACGACCGCACCTTGGCTACGTGACTGCCGATATTTTACCAGCTTCGCCGATCAGGGATTCTTCGGCGACCAGGTCACGCCATCCGGTAGCCAGGGACACAAGGCCGGTGGACTCCGGACGTTCGCATAGGAAGAGTATGCAGGAGTCACCAGATGCGGAGCTGCCCTCGGCGAAGCAGCGAAAGACTGCGTCTCCGCAGGCCTCGATGTCGGATGTGCTTGTTTAAATAGCACAACTTATCGCAGCATCCCAGCAACCGACAGAAACGGTGTCAGATCGGGAATTATCCGACGGCGCTGGGTCGGTACGCTCTGCCGAAGCATCGGGTGCGGACAACCGGGAGCATCATGAGGTCCGACCGGATGGTGAAAGGGATACGGATGACTTGGAGCTATCCCTTTCGGAACAACATAAAGCTGCCGTGTTTATTTCCTCAAGTTGTTCCGTCGGGCCAGACTGCTGCGGTTCCGGACAAGAGAATTATAGCGTCATTGGACTCTGATTTCTTTGAGCGGTTCAGGGACATCGCTCCCGAGTTTCCGTCTCAGTCCAATTATGTCGCAAGAACATTTGAATTATTGAACGACGCTATATTCAAACTTGCTTCCAAAACAGGAAAAGCGGGTTTCTTGTCCGCCAATACTCTCAACCTGCCTTTCATTAATGCAAGGAATAAATTCGATACGGCAGGACAGGGTATCCCGAGAGTTCCTCTGCGTATGGACGACGAGGCGGAAGACTTAGAATTATCATTACCGTCGTCTGCGTCTATTCCAACCGCGGTGTTGGAGACGACTATTTCGTCTAACAGAGCCAGTTTAGATGCTTTATCTTACGCAGACCACCTTACTAAGGCGTTATCACTGCGTCTTCAAGGGAAAGAATTCCAGGGTATACAATCCTCTTTAAGACTTCTTTCAAGGGCAGTAGCTTATTCCACGTGTAACTCCGCCCTTTCAGTGGCAAACCTGGAGTTGATTAGACGTGACGCAGCCCTAGCTACATCCACACTCGTGGATAGTAAGGTGAAGAACTCTCTCAGAGTCGCTTCAGTCTCCGGAGAACTTCTCTTCGACGGCAAGCTTTCTGCAATTTACGATAAAATTACTAAGAAAGCTTCGGATTCTCTGCTGTTGAAATCTGCTTCTAAGAAGTCGGACACGGCAGATAAGAGTAAGACAGGCACTTCTGGGTCTAATGCGCCCAAGAGAGGTTCCTATAGAGGTTCCGGTGCGTCCTCTTGGTCTTATTCAAGAGACTGTCAAGGCAGCGACTCACGTGCGGGACGTCCTTCGGGCCGGGACAACCGGTCGGACGCCCCGAGGTCGACTGGACGAGGTGCGGGTCACGGAGGACGTGGTTTCTCCTACCGCAGGCCTCGCAGGTCCAGGAGGTGATGGCTTCAACCTCTATCGCGTGCCGGTTGGCGGAAGGTTGTCAAGTTTTTCACAAGAGTGGGCGTCGATTACGGACGACCCTTGGGTGAGAGGGGTGATTTCTGAAGGTCTAAAGATATCCTTCAAACGAAAGCCTCCATTAACTCGAAGTCCAAAATGGACTCAACTTCCGTCAAATCCGCAGAAAAGAGACGCTCTGTTATCAGAGGTGCAGTCTCTTTTAATGAAGAACGCGGTAGAGGTCGTAGAAAACCAGGAGACACCGGGATTCTACAGCCATCTGTTTCTGGTTCCGAAACCAGACGGCTCCTTCCGTCCAGTCATAGATTTGGGCTGGATAAACAAGCTGATCGTCGCTCCGAAGTTTTATATGGAGACGATTCGATCGGTCAGAGCGAGTATTCGGGTGAGCGATTATGCAACAAGCATAGATCTCAAAGATGCGTACTTTCACGTCATGGTACATCCGACATTCAGAAAGTATCTACGCTTCGCAGTCCTAGGGGTGGTGTATCAATTCCGGGCGATGTGCTTCGGATTGAATCTAGCACCCTGGGCTTTCACTCGGGTAATGAACTCGGTAATGATGTATTTCCGAGCTCATTCGTCTGCGGTAACGTCGGCCTACCTGGACGACATTCTTCAGAGGTACGGCAACGAGTTAACGCTTCAGAACGATGTGCAGAATCTGCTTCTATTGCTCCGACGTCTCGGTTTTATAATAAACGAGGAGAAGTCGGATCTGGTGCCGTCCAAGTCATTCACACATCTGGGAATGAGCTTCGAGACGCACAACAATCTCGTTCGTCTGCCGTTAACCAGAGCGAAATTAGTCAGTTGTTACGCTCGCTATTGTCTGCACGCAGACAAAGTCACAGCGAGGGAGTTCATGAGACTGATAGGTCTGTGCGGAGCCGCTGCGGATCTCATTCCGATGGGGCGGTTACGCACGCGTCCTCTCCAAATTTTCTTGACTCAGAATTGGAGTGTGAAAATTCATTCGCTCGACATAGAGATTCTCTTGTCAGATCAAGTGAAATGAGAGATTCAGACTTGGGCAAACATTCAGTGGTTAACTCAGGGAGTGCCGCTGCAGTTGCCGGATCCGAGTTTTACCATTATGACGGATGCCTGTCAAACAGGTTGGGGTGCATCATTGATCCCAACGGATTCGAGATGCCAGGGTCTTTGGGATCCGCAATTCCTGGGCAAGCACATAAACATCAAGGAAATGATGTCAATTTGGCTTGATTTACGTCATTGGATGGACATTATCCACAATGCTCATGTCCAAATCCTATCCGACAGTAGTGGCGTATATACGGAATCAGGGAGGCACTCATTCAATTCCGTTGTTCAATCTAACGGAAAGAATCCTTCTGTTTGCTCTAGAACATCAAGTTCTTCTTTCGGTCCGTCATATACCGGGTCGTCTGAACGTACTAGCAGACTCCCTTTCACGAAAGGGTCGCTTGTTGCCGTCGGAGTGGACTCTCAACAAACAAGTATTCAATCAGATTTGCTACCAATGGGAATGGCCAATGATAGACTTATTTGCGACACATCTCAACAATCAGTTGCAGACGTATGTGTCTCCGTGTCCGGATCCAAGAGCATTTGCAGTAGACGCTCTGTCGATCCCTTGGGACGAAATGATAGGATATGCGTATCCTCCAGCGCCGTTAATTCAGCAAGTATTGCTAAAGATAAAACAATCTCAATGCAAAATTCTGTTGCTAGCATCTCTGTCTCCAAAGAGACCGTGGATAAATCTACTCAGGTGTCTGTTGTGGGACCCACCGCGAAAGCTTCCTCCACGGGAGGATCTTCTTTCGCAGGGGAAATCGCGTCAACTCCATCACAACCCGCAAGGTCTCAACCTTCACGTTTTTCCGTTGTGCGGTCCTTCTTGCATGGCAAGCACTTTACAGGACGAGCAGTGGACGCGATTTCTAACTGTAGGAGGACCTCCTC
This sequence comes from Pictodentalium vernedei, assembly GCA_031216915.1. Taxonomy (NCBI): domain Eukaryota; kingdom Metazoa; phylum Mollusca; class Scaphopoda; order Dentaliida; family Dentaliidae; genus Pictodentalium; species Pictodentalium vernedei. Next base: position 880,112,016 of record CM062297.1, on the reverse strand, counting down.
TTCGCTAAACTATGCGGCTAAGTGGAAGGTTTTTCGTCGTTGGTGTAGGGATCATTCCTTTGATATTTTTGATCCCTCCATACCAGACATTGCAAACTTTCTAGTATACTTGTTTGACGAAATCAAACTGCAGCCTGTTACTATTAAGGGTTATAGGTCTATGTTATCTGATACCTGTGCACATCATGATAGTTTACAAATTGGATCTAATGTCTCTTTATCTAAGTTAGTTAGAAACTTCTCGATAAATAGACCCAGAACTTTTAGGTTAATTCCTAAGTGGAATTTAGCTTGGGTTCTTCTTAAACTGAAGGAAAAGCCATTTGAACCTCTTGGGACAGTAGATTTCAAATTCTTGTCTTATAAGACAGCTTTTCTCTTAGCTTTCTCTTCTGCTAGAAGAGTCAGTGAGCTTCATGCACTGTCGGTGGATGATTCTCACTATCGTAGTGTCGGGAATACTATCACCTTCACTACTAATGTGGGATTTTTAGCTAAGAATCAGGCTCCTAATAAATATCCGGAACCTATTGTTATTAAGGCTCTTCCGTCTTCAGACGGGCGTAGGCCTTTAGACGGGCGTAGGCCTTTACTCTGTCCTGTTAGAGCGTTACGTATCTATAAACAGAGATCTCAGTTTATCAGAAAGGGACGAAAACGTTTCTTTCTGTCTCTGATGCCTAATAGAAAGGACATTTCGGTCCATTCTATTGCTAGATGGATTCAATTAACTATCCGTACTGCTTATGAAAATTTGTCTTCTTCTCAGCAGTCTGTGCTTAAGATTTCGGCTCATGAAGTAAGCGCTCTTTCTACTTCTTGGGCTTACGCTAATAGTATTGCTATTACAGATTTAATGAAGGCTGCTTATTGGTCTCAGCCATCCACATTCACGAATTTTTATCTCAGAAATATTTAGTCCATTTCTGGAGACCTGCATTGTTTAGGTCCGTTATCTGTTGCTCAGAATGTCGTCCACTAAACAGTTGCAACTATAGTTATGCAGGCTTTCTGTTCCGGCAGTGACTCCGTCCGGCTGCCCTCTTCGCTCTGGGCTATTTGACCCAGGGCAAGGGGAAGGGGGGGGGGGGGAGGGTGTTCCCTTAGGTCACCTGCTTTATAGTGAAAAGCAAGGGAATGCCTCCTCCGAAGTCAGTATTTCTGAGTCGTTTCCGGGATGGTTTTAAAGTGTAATATTAATGTTAAAATTCATTCATGTCATATTTTTAAAGTGTAGCTCGGTGTGAAGCATTTGTATATGTCAAGTGTCAAACGGGCGTTAATATACAATCCTCGGACACTTTTAAAGAATATAAAGAGTCTCAATTCTCTGGACTAGCTTTATTTATTGGCTTACTTTAAAAATAATTAGTATAAAGGGTTATACTGGATGTTAATAGAGAACATGAATGTTATTGTGCTCAATTATGAAGGGTATTGTATCTTTCTAAAATAAGAAAGATACATGTAAAGCCTAATACTCCTTTTCTCCTTGAGGGGTTGACTCTATATTATATAGTTGAGCTTATTGGATTTTCCTCTATGTTTTAGGCCCTCCAGCCTTTTTACTATTCAGCTATGTCTGGGTCATTGGTACAGTATAAAAATGTTAAAAAATTTATAGTAATTTATATATTTTTTATACTTACCAATGACCCAGACGGGGATGGCCCTCCCAGGAGTTGGGAACTCATACCTCCCCGCTGAGTACATAGCGCTGACCAGGCACTGCTTGTAAGAATGATAATTGGCGCCAATTTCGGAACGTCCTTGACACTGCGTATGCGCAGTAAGGGCAAAGTATGGAGGTCCTTCAGGACATGATTTCTTTTGGTTTTAGATGCAAATTTTGGGGATTGGGGGGCAAAATTTGTGTTTGGCCCTAGATTTTTAAGAGTTAGCACCAGCTATGTCTGGGTCATTGGTAAGTATAAAAAATATATAAATTACTATAAATTTTTTAACTTTTACCCCGTGGTTAACCACGGTGTAAAAACAAGAATATACAATAGCAGGCTACAGTTAAAACTAGAAGTCCTGTCACAAACTGTGCGCTTATCTAGGCTTAATTGCACGTATGAATTGCGCGCAATTGCCATATCGAATGGCATCCAAAGCACGGCAGGTTCTCCTGGTTACTCATAGCAAACACAGGCAATGTTTCTGCCAATGGACCTCCGGGTTATCTGGAGGTCCATTGGCTGGAACACTGCTTGTGCACAGGACATATGTACAGAATTTGATAGCCTTACTATGGCCATACCGCATAGATTAATGCGCAGATGGACGTGCTATTTGTGCGCATTTCATGACAGAACTTCTAGTCTTAACTGTATATGGCTAAAAAAAAGTACCAATTTTTAATTAATAATTCATACCTTCTGCTCTGTTGTGTTAGAACAAAAATAAAAATACAGGAAATTTAATATTTATGTGCAATAAAATTGTACAGATATGGACGTCATTGGAACTGGTTCATTGAGCCAGTTCCAATGACATCCATATCTGTCTGGTTTTTTGTATTAAGAAACTTACAAAGTACAAATTTTCTGTCAGTTTTTGCCCACAATTTAAGTTAAAGTATTAAGTACCCCCAAATTCTTGGAAATAAATCCGTTATCCTTGTGTTTTCCAGGGTGTATGGGAATTTACACCGGCTTGGGAACTCATACACCCTTCGGCTTTGCCTCAAGGATAACTAATATTATTATATACCTGTTCTCCATCTACAGCAACACTAAACCATGTGGAAAATGAAATCTTTTCCGCACATATGTGTCAAATGGAAATCATTGACAGTCTATTTTTATTTTAAATAGGAGTGAGATTTCACTGGAATTTTCTACAAATCATTCATCGCAATTACAGTTTGAATCGCTAGTGATAGCTAAAAATAGTAACACAGGTTCCCCTTGCAAATTTGGTTGGTGATAAAATGTGTTCTTATTGTTGATAGATCATCCCTTGAGTTCCAATGTGTTCTATGTGTAAGGCTGTCACGATTTGTGAATTTAGTAATCGATTAATCGTTGCAAATAATCGATAATAATCGACTAATCATACCCAGATGACCACCCTCCCACTCTTTGAAGTCGTTAAAAATTAAGTTCAAGTCAGTTGACCTACTTCAAGTAAACAACGAAGACGTTCCTCGTTTAGGTCCATTCAAAGCTTTGATGTTCTGAACTTTTGACCTTTTTTTTGACTTTTTGGGGTGCATCGGTCATAAGGATCGGCTCCATAATGATTGAATTGGTCATACAGTATCCCGGGTCGGTCATATTTTTTGGCTTCCAAATCAAACATTAACTAGGGCAAAACCCATGTAAATTATGTTGGGCTAATGTCGTAACGATATACAAAATATTGGGGCCTACCTGCGTTCAATTTTACTGAAATGACACTTAACTTTTATAACATTAAACTGCATGACGGGGATGTCTTTAGTCCGCAAATCACTTCTTTTTCTTAAAACGTAACAACTGGACTCCAATGCGACAATTTCTTTGAAATTGAATGCTGAACATCTCTGCACCTGGAGCCTGGACGTCTCACCACTGGGAAATCTGACACCTGGTCAAAACCAACCCCATCATTTTCGGCACCAGGTAACCTCGGCACCAAATAAAATCGGCACTTGCACATCTCATGATCTGTCACCTGAGTTAAAACTGGTTATATTTTTCTGGAAGTATTACTGAATTATTGTAAAGCTTTTCAGAAATTATGACAAATTCTGCTCACAGTCTTCAAAGAAAGTATATTACACAAAGGAAAGGAAAGAGGAGGGGATCATCTGGTTCGATTTGAAGAACACACACGGAAAAAATAGAGTACAAATGAGTTTCAGTTTCGATTGCGAAAGGAGCGTCTCTCATTTATAAATTTGTCTTGTGTTTTACGATTTTGTATTTGTATTTTTTTTAGAGAATATATTCGAATGCGGAAATTATTCACCATCATCATCCTTAATTAATGATTCAGAACACAAGGTCTCATGTGAAAAGTTAATATACTTGGGAGAAAAATTTGCTGGTCATTCGTGACTGTTTGGATACAGTTGGCACCAGTCACATCGATGTTTCATGCCTGCCACTGTCCGTGACCGATCACTTATTTCCACACTTATTTCCAGGCCTGTATTACCACTCACTGACAATTAATGTTGAAACTTTGTCCAAAACATTGTAGAAAACATAAGATATTTGACAGTTGTTCGACATAAAATATAAGTCAAAATAAGTTGTAGGATAACCACTGTAAACTATGTATCTTTCTCTTCCTACACTGATAAGACCAGATGCTGACATCATTTTCTGGAAAGCTCTCACAGAGCTTTCCAGAAAGTGATATCAGATTCTGATCTTATCAGTGCAGGAGCAGCAGTATACTTGGTTTATTTCAGTTATGCTACAACTTATTTTGACTTGTATTGTTGGTTGTTGAATTGAATTCAAATTGAATATTGTGATCGCATTGAATATCAATTCATATAACGAATATTCGCAGGCGGCTGCTTTCAGGACTAATTGGCCTCAGAGGTTGCACATTGCCTCCACATTGTAATAGAGCAGCATGAATTTACATCTTCAGATATCTGCCAAATGTATACCAACAACTAATGCATGATCTCACCAAAGTGAGATTGTATATTAATTGTTGATAATTAGTTTTGGTGGAAATTCCTTTAACCCTTTACCTAACATGAAAAGCAGACGACACTTGCAAAAAATATTCTTGGATAACTAATTTTTTTCATTTTTTGTCTCAAAAACATACAATATGACCCCCTCATTGGAACGAGCTTGACGAACTCGTTCCAACGAGGGGTCATAACCTATGTTTTTGAGTTACAATAATGAAAATTAGTTTCGATGTTTGAGGATAGCACTGGCCGGTTTTGGCCGTTACGTTAGATAAAGGGTTAAGGCGCAATAAAAACAGAAGACGGAAATGTATCTCATTGCTTTTTTCTGATGTTACATAGCATAACATGTTAATGGCAAGCTCGGCAGTATTCCTAAAATACCACTAAGTATTGGTTTTGGTGTCGGTATGTTACCATACCGATGCCACGGTAAATCATTGTAAAAATACTGATACCAAACTTGAAGCTTTGATAATGCTCAGCTCAAGTGAATAGTATAGAACAGTCCTGGCATTCTTAAAAATGCAGAAGGGCTGAAAAATCGCCCCCCCCCCCTTCCCATGGCCAAGGGGAGCGATTAGCTCTCCTCAAGTTTACAAAAGCTAAAAGTGCCAAAATGAAATTTTACTATTCATGAATTCTGCCAAGTGTGCTTTGTACATTTTATTATACCCCCCGCAAACAAAGTTTTGGGGGTATATAGGAATCACCCTGTCCGTCCATCTGTCCGTCTGTCCGTCCATCCATCCGTCTGTCCTGTCCATCTGTCTGTCCTTCTGTCCATCCTTGTAAGCACAACTCATCCTAAACCGTTTGAAGAATTTTCATGAAACTTTGCACAATGGAAGAACTCCATATGCAGATGTGCATGAAGCAATATAATTCCGTTCTGACATTTCCAAGGGGAGATAATCTAACATATATTTCAGCCATCCTTGTAAGCGCAACTCCTAAACCATTTGAAGAATTTTCATGACACTTTACACAATGGAAGAACTCCATATGCAGATGTGCATGAAGTAATATAATTCCGTTCTGACATTTCCAAGGGGAGATAATCTAACTTATACATTTCAGCCATCCTTGTAAGCGCAACTCCTCCTAAACTGTTTGAAGAATTTTCATGCAACTTTACACAATGGAAGAACTCCATATGCAGATATGCATGAAGCAATATCATTCCGTTCTGACATTTCCAAGGGGAGATAATCTAACTTATACATTTCAGGCTTGGGGGGGGGGGGGGGGAGGAGGGAGGGGTATCACTTTTTGAGCTTGCTCACAGTACCTCTAGTTTGGTACTGCTAGCAGGGTAGTCTCTGTAAAATGGCTACACTGCCCCTCCCACACCTCTGGGCCTCATCAAGGCCCAGTGGGGTGGAAGAAGCAGTGTGGCTGCCTTACAGAGATTACTTAGTTGGAGATCTGAAAAGATGTGGGTTTTAAGATTAATTATTATTTTCTAAGGCCAGGAGGACTAGTTTTTGCCCTCCTTAATGTTTTTAAGGCAAGCAGTACACGAGTGAATAAGTTGCTCTCCTGAAAATGCAAGGCCTGATAGAATTAAGTATTGATGTGTGACTTTTGTAATATTTTATTATAGTGAACACAGTCGACATTGGTTCTTCAAAGGTAAAATAGAGATAGATGGAGAGGAACAGACTGACTCACTTTTCAAGATGATAATGGAAACTCAAATGTTCACAAATGATAACAATATTATTAAATTTAATGACAATAGCAGGTAAATTATAGTGGTTATATTGAAAACTCAAATGTTTAATATTTCAATAACAATATTATTAAATTTAATGACAATAGCAGGTAAATTATAGTGGTTATATTGAAAACTCAAATGTTTAATATTTCAGTAACAATATTATTAAATTTAATGACAATAGCAGGTAAATTGTAGTGGTTATATTGAAAACTCAAATGTTTAATATTTCAATAACAATATTGTTAAATTTAATGACAATAGCAGGTAAATTGTAGTGGTTATATTGAAAACTCAAATGTTTAATATTTCAGTAACAATATTATTAAATTTAATGACAATAGCAGGTAAATTGTAGTGGTTATATTGAAAACTCAAATGTTTAATATTTCAATAACAATATTATTAAATTTAATGACAATAGCAGGTAAATTGTAGTGGTTATATTGAAAACTCAAATGTTTAATATTTCAGTAACAATATTATTAAATTTAATGACAATAGCAGGTAAATTGTAGTGGTTATATTGAAAACTCAAATGTTTAATATTTCAATAACAATATTATTAAATTTAATGACAATAGCAGGTAAATTGTAGTGGTTATATTGAAAACTCAAATGTTTAATATTTCAATAACAATATTATTAAATTTAATGACAATAGCAGGTAAATTGTAGTGGTTATATTGAAAACTCAAATGTTTAATATTTCAATAACAATATTATTAAATTTAATGACAATAGCAGGTAAATTGTAGTGGTTATATTGAAAACTCAAATGTTTAATATTTCAATAACAATATTATTAAATTTAATGACAATAGCAGGTAAATTGTAGTGGTTATATTGAAAACTCACATGTTTAATATTTCAATAACAATATTATTAAATTTAATGACAATAGCAGGTAAATTATAGTGGTTATATTGAAAACTCAAATGTTTAATATTTCAATAACAATATTATTAAATTTAATGACAATAGCAGGTAAATTATAGTGGTTATATTGAAAACTCAAATGTTTAATATTTCAATAACAATATTATTAAATTTAATGACAATAACAGGTAAATTATAGTGGTTATATTGAAAACTCAAATGTTTAATATTTCAATAACAATATTATTAAATTTAATGACAATAGCAGGTAAATTATAGTGGTTATATTGAAAACTCAAATGTTTAATATTTCAATAACAATATTATTAAATTTAATGACAATAGCAGGTAAATTATAGTGGTTATATTGAAAACTCAAATGTTTAATATTTCAATAACAATATTATTAAATTTAGAGACAATAGCAGGTAAATTATAGTGGTTATATTGAAAACTCAAATGTTTAATATTTCAATAACAATATTATTAAATTTAATGACAATAGCAGGTAAATTATAGTGGTTATATTGAAAACTCAAATGTTTAATATTTCAATAACAATATTATTAAATTTAATGACAATAGCAGGTAAATTATAGTGGTTATATTGAAAACTCAAATGTTTAATATTTCAATAACAATATTATTAAATTTAATGACAATAGCAGGTAAATTATAGTGGTTATATTGAAAACTCAAATGTTTAATATTTCAATAACAATATTATTAAATTTAATGACAATAGCAGGTAAATTATAGTGGTTATATTGAAAACTCAAATGTTTAATATTTCAATAACAATATTATTAAATTTAAGGACAATAGCAGGTAAATTATAGTGGTTATATTGAAAACTCAAATGTTTAATATTTCAATAACAATATTATTAAATTTAATGACAATAGCAGGTAAATTATAGTGGTTATATTGAAAACTCAAATGTTTAGTATTTCAATAACAATATTATTAAATTTAATGACAATAGCAGGTAAATTATAGTGGTTATATTGAAAACTCAAATGTTTAATATTTCAATAACAATATTATTAAATTTAATGACAATAGCAGGTAAATTATAGTGGTTATATTGAAAACTCAAATGTTTAATATTTCAATAACAATATTATTAAATTTAATGACAATAGCAGGTAAATTATAGTGGTTATATTGAAAACTCAAATGTTTAATATTTCAATAACAATATTATTAAATTTAATGACAATAGCAGGTAAATTATAGTGGTTATATTGAAAACTCAAATGTTTAATATTTCAATAACAATATTAATAAATTTAATGACAATAGCAGGTAAATTATAGTGGTTATATTGAAAACTCAAATGTTTAATATTTCAATAACAATATTATTAAATTTAATGACAATAGCAGGTAAATTATAGTGGTTATATTGAAAAATCAAATGTTTAGTATTTCAATAACAATATTATTAAATTTAATGACAATAGCAGGTAAATTGTAGTGGTTATATTGAAAACTCAAATGTTTAATATTTCAATAACAATATTATTAAATTTAATGACAATAGCAGGTAAATTATAGTGGTTATATTGAAAACTCAAATGTTTAATATTTCAATAACAATATTATTAAATTTAATGACAATAGCAGGTAAATTATAGTGGTTATATTGAAAAATCAAATGTTTAGTATTTCAATAACAATATTATTAAATTTAATGACAATAGCAGGTAAATTGTAGTGGTTATATTGAAAACTCAAATGTTTAATATTTCAATAACAATATTATTAAATTTAATGACAATAGCAGGTAAATTATAGTGGTTATATTGAAAACTCAAATGTTTAATATTTCAGTAACAATATTATTAAATTTAATGACAATAGCAGGTAAATTATAGTGGTTATATTGAAAAATCAAATGTTTAGTATTTCAATAACAATATTATTAAATTTAATGACAATAGCAGGTAAATTGTAGTGGTTATATTGAAAACTCAAATGTTTAATATTTCAATAACAATATTATTAAATTTAATGACAATAGCAGGTAAATTGTAGTGGTTATATTGAAAACTCAAATGTTTAATATTTCAGTAACAATATTATTAAATTTAATGACAATAGCAGGTAAATTGTAGTGGTTATATTGAAAACTCAAATGTTTAATATTTCAATAACAATATTATTAAATTTAATGACAATAGCAGGTAAATTGTAGTGGTTATATTGAAAACTCAAATGTTTAATATTTCAATAACAATATTATTAAATTTAATGACAATAGCAGGTAAATTGTAGTGGTTATATTGAAAACTCAAATGTTTAATATTTCAATAACAATATTATTAAATTTAATGACAATAGCAGGTAAATTGTAGTGGTTATATTGAAAACTCAAATGTTTAATATTTCAATAACAATATTATTAAATTTAATGACAATAGCAGGTAAATTGTAGTGGTTATATTGAAAACTCACATGTTTAATATTTCAATAACAATATTATTAAATTTAATGACAATAGCAGGTAAATTATAGTGGTTATATTGAAAACTCAAATGTTTAATATTTCAATAACAATATTATTAAATTTAATGACAATAGCAGGTAAATTATAGTGGTTATATTGAAAACTCAAATGTTTAATATTTCAATAACAATATTATTAAATTTAATGACAATAGCAGGTAAATTATAGTGGTTATATTGAAAACTCAAATGTTTAATATTTCAATAACAATATTATTAAATTTAATGACAATAGCAGGTAAATTATAGTGGTTATATTGAAAACTCAAATGTTTAATATTTCAATAACAATATTATTAAATTTAATGACAATAGCAGGTAAATTATAGTGGTTATATTGAAAACTCAAATGTTTAATATTTCAATAACAATATTATTAAATTTAGAGACAATAGCAGGTAAATTATAGTGGTTATATTGAAAACTCAAATGTTTAATATTTCAATAACAATATTATTAAATTTAATGACAATAGCAGGTAAATTATAGTGGTTATATTGAAAACTCAAATGTTTAATATTTCAATAACAATATTATTAAATTTAATGACAATAGCAGGTAAATTATAGTGGTTATATTGAAAACTCAAATGTTTAATATTTCAATAACAATATTATTAAATTTAATGACAATAGCAGGTAAATTATAGTGGTTATATTGAAAACTCAAATGTTTAATATTTCAATAACAATATTATTAAATTTAATGACAATAGCAGGTAAATTATAGTGGTTATATTGAAAACTCAAATGTTTAATATTTCAATAACAATATTATTAAATTTAAGGACAATAGCAGGTAAATTATAGTGGTTATATTGAAAACTCAAATGTTTAATATTTCAATAACAATATTATTAAATTTAATGACAATAGCAGGTAAATTATAGTGGTTATATTGAAAACTCAAATGTTTAGTATTTCAATAACAATATTATTAAATTTAATGACAATAGCAGGTAAATTATAGTGGTTATATTGAAAACTCAAATGTTTAATATTTCAATAACAATATTATTAAATTTAATGACAATAGCAGGTAAATTATAGTGGTTATATTGAAAACTCAAATGTTTAATATTTCAATAACAATATTATTAAATTTAATGACAATAGCAGGTAAATTATAGTGGTTATATTGAAAACTCAAATGTTTAATATTTCAATAACAATATTATTAAATTTAATGACAATAGCAGGTAAATTATAGTGGTTATATTGAAAACTCAAATGTTTAATATTTCAATAACAATATTAATAAATTTAATGACAATAGCAGGTAAATTATAGTGGTTATATTGAAAACTCAAATGTTTAATATTTCAATAACAATATTATTAAATTTAATGACAATAGCAGGTAAATTATAGTGGTTATATTGAAAAATCAAATGTTTAGTATTTCAATAACAATATTATTAAATTTAATGACAATAGCAGGTAAATTGTAGTGGTTATATTGAAAACTCAAATGTTTAATATTTCAATAACAATATTATTAAATTTAATGACAATAGCAGGTAAATTATAGTGGTTATATTGAAAACTCAAATGTTTAATATTTCAATAACAATATTATTAAATTTAATGACAATAGCAGGTAAATTATAGTGGTTATATTGAAAAATCAAATGTTTAGTATTTCAATAACAATATTATTAAATTTAATGACAATAGCAGGTAAATTGTAGTGGTTATATTGAAAACTCAAATGTTTAATATTTCAATAACAATATTATTAAATTTAATGACAATAGCAGGTAAATTATAGTGGTTATATTGAAAACTCAAATGTTTAATATTTCAGTAACAATATTATTAAATTTAATGACAATAGCAGGTAAATTATAGTGGTTATATTGAAAACTCAAATGTTTAATATTTCAATAACAATATTATTAAATTTAATGACAATAGCAGGTAAATTATAGTGGTTATATTGAAAACTCAAATGTTTAATATTTCAATAACAATATTATTAAATTTAATGACAATAGCAGGTAAATTATAGTGGTTATATTGAAAACTCAAATGTTTAATATTTCAATAACAATATTATTAAATTTAATGACAATAGCAGGTAAATTATAGTGGTTATATTGAAAACTCAAATGTTTAATATTTCAATAACAATATTATTAAATTTAATGACAATAGCAGGTAAATTATAGTGGTTATATTGAAAACTCAAATGTTTAATATTTCAATAACAATATTATTAAATTTAATGACAATAGCAGGTAAATTATAGTGGTTATATTGAAAACTCAAATGTTTAATATTTCAATAACAATATTATTAAATTTAATGACAATAGCAGGTAAATTATAGTGGTTATATTGAAAACTCAAATGTTTAATATTTCAATAACAATATTATTAAATTTAGAGACAATAGCAGGTAAATTATAGTGGTTATATTGAAAACTCAAATGTTTAATATTTCAATAACAATATTATTAAATTTAATGACAATAGCAGGTAAATTATAGTGGTTATATTGAAAACTCAAATGTTTAATATTTCAATAACAATATTATTAAATTTAATGACAATAGCAGGTAAATTATAGTGGTTATATTGAAAACTCAAATGTTTAATATTTCAATAACAATATTATTAAATTTAATGACAATAGCAGGTAAATTATAGTGGTTATATTGAAAACTCAAATGTTTAATATTTCAATAACAATATTATTAAATTTAATGACAATAGCAGGTAAATTATAGTGGTTATATTGAAAACTCAAATGTTTAATATTTCAATAACAATATTATTAAATTTAAGGACAATAGCAGGTAAATTATAGTGGTTATATTGAAAACTCAAATGTTTAATATTTCAATAACAATATTATTAAATTTAATGACAATAGCAGGTAAATTATAGTGGTTATATTGAAAACTCAAATGTTTAGTATTTCAATAACAATATTATTAAATTTAATGACAATAGCAGGTAAATTATAGTGGTTATATTGAAAACTCAAATGTTTAATATTTCAATAACAATATTATTAAATTTAATGACAATAGCAGGTAAATTATAGTGGTTATATTGAAAACTCAAATGTTTAATATTTCAATAACAATATTATTAAATTTAATGACAATAGCAGGTAAATTATAGTGGTTATATTGAAAACTCAAATGTTTAATATTTCAATAACAATATTATTAAATTTAATGACAATAGCAGGTAAATTATAGTGGTTATATTGAAAACTCAAATGTTTAATATTTCAATAACAATATTAATAAATTTAATGACAATAGCAGGTAAATTATAGTGGTTATATTGAAAACTCAAATGTTTAATATTTCAATAACAATATTATTAAATTTAATGACAATAGCAGGTAAATTATAGTGGTTATATTGAAAAATCAAATGTTTAGTATTTCAATAACAATATTATTAAATTTAATGACAATAGCAGGTAAATTGTAGTGGTTATATTGAAAACTCAAATGTTTAATATTTCAATAACAATATTATTAAATTTAATGACAATAGCAGGTAAATTATAGTGGTTATATTGAAAACTCAAATGTTTAATATTTCAATAACAATATTATTAAATTTAATGACAATAGCAGGTAAATTATAGTGGTTATATTGAAAAATCAAATGTTTAGTATTTCAATAACAATATTATTAAATTTAATGACAATAGCAGGTAAATTGTAGTGGTTATATTGAAAACTCAAATGTTTAATATTTCAATAACAATATTATTAAATTTAATGACAATAGCAGGTAAATTATAGTGGTTATATTGAAAACTCAAATGTTTAATATTTCAGTAACAATATTATTAAATTTAATGACAATAGCAGGTAAATTATAGTGGTTATATTGAAAACTCAAATGTTTAATATTTCAATAACAATATTATTAAATTTAATGACAATAGCAGGTAAATTATAGTGGTTATATTGAAAACTCAAATGTTTAATATTTCAATAACAATATTATTAAATTTAATGACAATAGCAGGTAAATTATAGTGGTTATATTGAAAACTCAAATGTTTAATATTTCAATAACAATATTATTAAATTTAATGACAATAGCAGGTAAATTATAGTGGTTATATTGAAAACTCAAATGTTTAATATTTCAATAACAATATTATTAAATTTAATGACAATAGCAGGTAAATTATAGTGGTTATATTGAAAACTCAAATGTTTAATATTTCAATAACAATATTATTAAATTTAATGACAATAGCAGGTAAATTATAGTGGTTATATTGAAAACTCAAGTGTTTAATATTTCAATAACAATATTACTAAATTTAATGACAATAGCAGGTAAATTGTAGTGGTTATATTGAAAACTCAAATGTTTAATATTTCAATAACAATATTACTAAATTTAATGACAATAGCAGGTAAATTATAGTGGTTATATTGAAAACTCAAATGTTTAATATTTCAATAACAATATTACTAAATTTAATGACAATAGCAGGTAAATTATAGTGGTTATATTGAAAACTCAAATGTTTAATATTTCAATAACAATATTACTAAATTTAATGACAATAGCAGGTAAATTATAGTGGTTATATTGAAAACTCAAATGTTTAATATTTCAATAACAATATTATTAAATTTAATGACAATAGCAGGTAAATTGTGGTTATATTGAAAACTCAAATGTTTAATATTTCAGTAACAATATTACTATATTTAATGACAATAGCAGGTAAATTGTAGTGGTTATATTGAAAACTCAACTGTTTAATATTTCAATAACAATATTATTAAATTTAATGACAATAGCAGGTAAATTGTAGTGGTTATATTGAAAACTCAAATGTTTAATATTTCAATTACAATATTATTAAATTTAATGGCAATAGCAGGTAAATTATAGTGGTTATATTGAAAACTCAAATGTTTAATATTTCAGTAACAATATTATTAAATTTAATGACAATAGCAGGTAAATTATAGTGGTTATATTGAAAACTCAAATGTTTAATATTTCAATAACAATATTATTAAATTTAATGACAATAGCAGGTAAATTATAGTGGTTATATTGAAAACTCAAATGTTTAATATTTCAATAACAATATTATTAAATTTAATGACAATAGCAGGTAAATTATAGTGGTTATATTGAAAACTCAAATGTTTAATATTTCAATAACAATATTATTAAATTTAATGACAATAGCAGGTAAATTATAGTGGTTATATTGAAAACTCAAATGTTTAATATTTCAATAACAATATTATTAAATTTAAGGACAATAGCAGGTAAATTATAGTGGTTATATTGAAAACTCAAATGTTTAATATTTCAATAACAATATTATTAAATTTAATGACAATAGCAGGTAAATTATAGTGGTTATATTGAAAACTCAAATGTTTAGTATTTCAATAACAATATTATTAAATTTAATGACAATAGCAGGTAAATTATAGTGGTTATATTGAAAACTCAAATGTTTAATATTTCAATAACAATATTATTAAATTTAATGACAATAGCAGGTAAATTATAGTGGTTATATTGAAAACTCAAATGTTTAATATTTCAATAACAATATTATTAAATTTAATGACAATAGCAGGTAAATTATAGTGGTTATATTGAAAACTCAAATGTTTAATATTTCAATAACAATATTATTAAATTTAATGACAATAGCAGGTAAATTATAGTGGTTATATTGAAAACTCAAATGTTTAATATTTCAATAACAATATTATTAAATTTAATGACAATAGCAGGTAAATTATAGTGGTTATATTGAAAACTCAAATGTTTAATATTTCAATAACAATATTATTAAATTTAATGACAATAGCAGGTAAATTATAGTGGTTATATTGAAAAATCAAATGTTTAGTATTTCAATAACAATATTATTAAATTTAATGACAATAGCAGGTAAATTGTAGTGGTTATATTGAAAACTCAAATGTTTAATATTTCAATAACAATATTATTAAATTTAATGACAATAGCAGGTAAATTATAGAGGTTATATTGAAAACTCAAATGTTTAATATTTCAATAACAATATTATTAAATTTAATGACAATAGCAGGTAAATTATAGTGGTTATATTGAAAAATCAAATGTTTAGTATTTCAATAACAATATTATTAAATTTAATGACAATAGCAGGTAAATTGTAGTGGTTATATTGAAAACTCAAATGTTTAATATTTCAATAACAATATTATTAAATTTAATGACAATAGCAGGTAAATTATAGTGGTTATATTGAAAACTCAAATGTTTAATATTTCAGTAACAATATTATTAAATTTAATGACAATAGCAGGTAAATTATAGTGGTTATATTGAAAACTCAAATGTTTAATATTTCAATAACAATATTACTAAATTTAATGACAATAGCAGGTAAATTATAGTGGTTATATTGAAAACTCAAATGTTTAATATTTCAATAACAATATTATTAAATTTAATGACAATAGCAGGTAAATTGTAGTGGTTATATTGAAAACTCAAATGTTTAATATTTCAGTAACAATATTACTATATTTAATGACAATAGCAGGTAAATTGTAGTGGTTATATTGAAAACTCAACTGTTTAATATTTCAATAACAATATTATTAAATTTAATGACAATAGCAGGTAAATTGTAGTGGTTATATTGAAAACTCAAATGTTTAATATTTCAATAACAATATTATTAAATTTAATGACAATAGCAGGTAAATTATAGTGGTTATATTGAAAACTCAAATGTTTAATATTTCAGTAACAATATTATTAAATTTAATGACAATAGCAGGTAAATTATAGTGGTTATATTGAAAACTCAAATGTTTAATATTTCAATAACAATATTATTAAATTTAATGACAATAGCAGGTAAATTATAGTGGTTATATTGAAAACTCAAATGTTTAATATTTCAATAACAATATTATTAAATTTAATGACAATAGCAGGTAAATTATAGTGGTTATATTGAAAACTCAAATGTTTAATATTTCAATAACAATATTATTAAATTTAATGACAATAGCAGGTAAATTATAGTGGTTATATTGAAAACTCAAATGTTTAATATTTCAATAACAATATTATTAAATTTAATGACAATAGCAGGTAAATTATAGTGGTTATATTGAAAACTCAAATGTTTAATATTTCAATAACAATATTATTAAATTTAATGACAATAGCAGGTAAATTATAGTGGTTATATTGAAAACTCAAATGTTTAATATTTCAATAACAATATTACTAAATTTAATGACAATAGCAGGTAAATTGTAGTGGTTATATTGAAAACTCAAATGTTTAATATTTCAATAACAATATTACTAAATTTAATGACAATAGCAGGTAAATTGTAGTGGTTATATTGAAAAATCAAATGTTTAGTATTTCAATAACAATATTATTAAATTTTATGACAATAGCAAATAAGCTGTAGTGGTAGGGCTGCTCGATATTCAGATTTCAATACCAGTGCCACAATATACCAGTATACCAGCATACAGTTGAGAATATCAAGCAAAATAAAATGAAATGGGCCTTCCCATACTTTTATGTTAACTGTTTACCCAACGTAACGACCAAAACCAGCCAGAGCTATTCACAAAAATCGCAAATTAATTTTCATTATTTTTTCATTTTTTGTCTCCAAGCCATAGGTTATGACCCCTCATTGGAACGAGCTCATTGAGCTCGTTCCAAAGAGGGGTCATAACCTAACCTATGTTTTTGAGACAAAAAATGGAAAAAATTAGATTTTCAAGAATTTTGTTTGCAAGTGTCGTCTGCTTTTCATGTTAGGTAAAGGGTTAAATACAATGTGAAAGCGTTCATTTTAAAAAATAATTCTCATATTTGCCCTAATTTGAATTTGATTCATCGGAATGAATGTAATGAAAAGTTATAGCTCCTCATTTCATTCATTTGATGACAAATAGTGATCATATTTTGGAGGCGTGGTTGTTATCGACACTAGGTAACTCTGACATGTGACATGTGATGACTTACATGGTTATGCGAGGAAGAAAGGGAAAATTGGAAGAGCTACTGAGCAATTCATTCATCAAACAATGATTCGTACCCAACACTTGACACCTTGATGAGCAGATTTATTCTTAAATATACTACCGAATGTTTCTTTAGCTCACCGAAGGGAGCTTAACTTATCACTTGCCGTCCGTCGTCGGACGTCGTCCATCGTGAACTTTACATTATCGACTTCTCACAAACTACTGGATCAAATTGAACCAAATTTGGTGTGCATGTTCCCTATCATATGTCAATTCAAACTTGTACAAATAAACTTGCTGCACCCACAGGAGGCACCACAATGGGCATAACTCTGATAGCACCCATGAATTTCTTTCCAAAATTCAAAAAAATCTTCTTCTTCAGATCCACCAGGCAGAATTCTTTCCTATTTGGTATACAACATCTATAGGGGGGCTCAGATTCAAGTTTTTTTCAAATTGAGTCCCTGGGTTCAAATTTAGGCTCCCTTTGGGAGCCCAAATTTTAACTTAGTGCAAAATGAGGATTATTCTTTCAGAATCTTCTTCTTCAGATCCACCAGTCAGAATCATTTCATATTTGGTATCCAACATCTCCAGGGAGGTCAGATTCAAGTTTGTACAAATCAAGTTCCTGGGTTCACATTTAAGTTCCCTATGAGAGCCCGAATTTTAACTTAGTGCAATATGAGGACTTTTCTTTAAAAATCTTCTTCAGATCTACCAATAAGAATCTTTTGATATTTGATATGCAGCATCCTTATGGGGTGAGATTTAAATTTGTTCAAGCCAAGTCCCTGGGTTCATATTTAGGCTGAAAATTTGGGGTCCCGTTCCGGACTTGAAAATTTTGGACCAAAATCTGGATATTTTTTTTTGTTTTTTTTATGCATATCAGTTGGTATATGCTTGGGGTCCCATTCCGGACTTGGAAATTTTGGACCAAAATCCGGATATTTTTTTTTGTTTTTTTTTATGCATATCAGTTGGTATATGCTTTTCTTAGGAGGGGCGTATGTAGCCTATTCAAGTAAAGTCCCTGGTTTCATATTTAGACTACCATGTAAGGAGAGCGCCCTCAGGCCCCCTGGGGCCTCTTGTTTTCTTTTCTGCTGGATGATTAACACTTAGGTGCATTATGCGTAGTGCTGAAATGGTTGGCCCATTTTTGTAACCAGCTAACCATCTGTCATAACCAGATTCAACCAGATATTCGTTAATTTCAACCCTTGGTATTATTGCATTGTTTACGACAGAATCAGTAAGGAATGGTGAGAAAACAGTTCAAAACACTGCCACCTGACTCTGCAAAATGTAAACAAATGAACAACATTGAGTGCCAATGGAAATCGCCGATGTGCAAACAATCGTTAACAATTTATTTGACTGCAATGGTCCCACATAATAGTGATGATACATCGTAACTGAGGTCACCCTGCATTGCCTGGCCACAAAACTAGGCCTTGCCATTTGAAAATCACAGGCACGCTGCATGCCACACACCTGAAACAAAGTTTGTGTGTGCGATTTGTTCCCACAGGCTCAAAATTGAAGTGAGAGCTGATCAGAGGTCAGCCGAGTGGGCAATTAAGACGATTAGGGCGAAGAAGTCGCCTTCTCCTTCAAGTCGCCTTGGCTTACATTGGGGACAAAATTCAAGTCTCCCTCCAAAATTTCCTTGGGAGACATGGCAGTTTTATGCATTTTCTTAGGTTTTATTTAAAAAAAATGCTTCTGCATTCATAACAAATTAAACACAGTTGCTGTTAAAATCTGTCACACGGCTCTGAAAATAGCCTAAGCTAGCCCAATTTTATATTTCCGAAAAGAGTTGTAATGGCGTAGTCGTTTGAACAATTCGTCCCAACTGATAGCAACCAGCACAAAATGGCTATTTAAAAACAAAGTGCCAGCAAGAACAGTGAATCACACAAGACACACATTGTGTCAGTTAGAATTATTAAAATTATCCACCGTTTCCAGGGACCGATCAGGACTATTTAAAATACGCTCTAGCCTCGGAGCCTATTTTTTCAATTCATGCGCCAGATTTCAATTTACGGAGTCACACTGCTGTTTGTAACACACACTGCAAGTATGTAATAGCTCTCATCATTTTCATTTAGTACACTATAGCAAACATTAATCTTCACTGTGGTTTCTGATCAAGTCTTGGCTGCCTATTTAGTGAAGATTAATGCTTGGTAATTAAGACTTGAAGTATTAACTTAAGCACTCTACAACAATGATAAATGATGATCATATATATAATACATGTAAGAGTGTCTCTCTCGATTATCCATCGAAAGAATATCAAAATATGATCTGAGAAGTTACGTACCAACTGAGAAGCCTATTTCTGAGATTTAAGAGCCAGGTCCTGATGTTTCAAAACAAAATACGCACTGGCGCATGCCCAGGTCAGTCCCTGGTTTCAAAACAAAAAAAAAAATGTGTAGGAGACAGTTCATCCTTAAAAAGTCAAAAATTGCTTATGGTTACACTCTTTTACATTGGAAAATTGGTTCCAGTGAAATTTACACTGCAATTTGCATTGAAAGTTAGAAATCACACATATTGAGTTTGATAAGAATGGCAGGCCTTAATAGCACCAATCGAAAGTGTCAATGTAAGATGGTCAGCAGAAATTGTCATTTTTCTGCACAGTGATTGGTATCATTACACAGCGCAGGAGGAAAGGGAGACAACTGAAATATTTTGTCTTTTACCTAAGAAATAAATTAACTCAAATTGTTAATAGCACCTCACTAATGAAACTAACGAAGGATATCGAAAACTTTTTTAACTACACTTTTCACTTCCAGTGGGGTATTCAGAAACCATGAATGACTCAGCTTCTTTTGTGAACTTGAAATTTATTTTAAACACTTTAAATATTTTTTTTTAAAAGAATACCTTCTATTGCAGAGAACATTCTCACAATAGGTAATACAAAATTTCAAATCCATTGCTTTGAGACAAATAGAAAATCAACTGCATGGTTACCATAGTTATCTCTAGTAGGGAAAGAGTTGGGAGCGCGGTAGCTCAGTAGGTAGAGGTGCAGGCTGCAAGCCGAGAGGTCCTCGGATTGAATCCCACCTGCGGCAACTGCATTGTGTCCTTGGGCAAGACACTTCATCTCCATTGCCCGCGGGGGGCACGATGACGCCGTGTACTAAGGCGTATTGCACGTCGATGGTACGCATGTCTTCAACCAATCTAACCCTGCCTGTGCTGCAGTGCGGAGTTACGATGTTGGGGAGCTGGCAGCTGCTCGTTGTTGCTCGGTGGTTCTCTCCGGGTACTCCGGCTTTCTCCACCCGTAGAACTGTCACGGTCATGATTAGCCATTGTGCATAAATATGTGACCTTAAACATCAATAAATAAATATAGGGAAAGAGTTAGGGCATTCAGAAACCATGAAAGACACAGTTTTTTTTGTGGGGAGTGGGGAGAGGGGATTATAACCTACATTCTAGTTATATACTGTCTGACTTAGTTTTGTGCATGTTTGTATATTTGTATAAGGCCACACAAAGTAGATCTTCTGTTTCTCAGGCCATTATTTGTAAAATTGCATGCGGGCGAGCGTTTTTTTTATTTTATTTTTTATTTCAGTAATTACTTCTTTGCCATCAAAAGTTCATGTTCTTGTTTCAAGTTTTAGGTTTCAAAATCTACAGAATAGCATGGGTGGTGGTGTATTTCATCCCTTGAGTGCAAGAAGGCTTTGCAATGCTAAAGGCATTGCAAAGCCTTCTTGCACTCAAGGGACAAATTCATCAATTTTTTCAACTTGGGTAAAATATCAGACATGAACCATTTAATTTTTATTTTTTTCAAGTTTAAATTGGTTATAAAAAGAGAGCATGCGGCAGCCAAAAGGACCATGCGGGAGGGCCTGAGAAACAGATTTTTTATTTTTTTAGGCCTAACTTTTATTTATTTTGTCATAATATCATATGCGTTTTAATATCATATGCGTTTTATGTTTTTAACTGACTTCTCCTTCATGTCCACTGACTTCTCCCTCCTGACCCATGACTTCTCCCTAGAGTCACTTCTCCCTAAAATCAGCTGCCAGGCTGACCCCTGTGGATGATTGTCATTGATATTACTTGAGTCTGTAAATCGTTGTTATACATAGTTAACTGTATTAAGGCCTAAAAAAATAAAAAAATCTGTTTCTCAGGCCCTCCCTCATGGTCCTTTTCGCTGCCGCATGCTCTCTTTTTATAACCAATTTAAACTTAAAAAAAATTAAAATTAAAGGGTTTATGTCTGATATTTTACCCAAGTTAAAAAAATTGATGAATTTGTCCCTTGAGTGCAAGAAGGTTTTGCAATGCTTCAGCATTGCAAAGCCTTCTTGCTCTCAAGGGGTGAAATACACCACCACCACCACCCATACTATTCTGTAGATTATGAGGCCTAAAACTTGAACCAAGAACATGAACTTTTGATGGCAAAGAAGTAATTACTGAAATAAAAAATAAAATAAAAAAAACGCTCGCCTGCATGCAATTTCACAAATAATGGCCTGAGAAACAGAAGATCAACTTTGTGTGGCCTAACAAAGAGCCTCTTACCTTCAGTGGCTTGAATTTGCTGTGATCTTAGGGTGAATATGTACTCCTAATATTTTGAGTATCTTTTTCTGTTCACTACTAAGACAAATGTCAAACAGTTCCATGTTTACCTATTCCTCGCAATGAAATATTTCTGCCGGGAATATGTTGCGAGTCATTAAAGTGGTGTGGAAAGAATTTTTATATGCCCCATTCACCAAGAGCCCCTCATTGTCCGACATTGACCATTGAAAAACAAATTTTAAAATGCTAGATTTTAAAATAGGGTTTTTTATGACATACGCTCATACTTTTAAACAGTTCAATAAAATCAAAACATAGTTTTTCTGAAACATGTTGGTAAAGTACCAAACAGTCAAATTATTCTGGAAGCAGCATCACTCACTGAGGCATTTTTTCAGCATTACCGTATATGTCCGTGTATAAGTTGCCCCCATGTATAAGTCGCACCCCAAACTCGCACTTGGAATTCCTCCATTTTGCCTAAAGCCCATGTATTAGTCGCACCCCCATTTTTAAATATATGCAGTCAAAAAGAATTAGTTGCAAGTTACATTTTGCCAATTTGGGGCAGTTTGGGATGCAACGGAAATAGGTAAGTTTTCACGAGTTACCACGTGGTGAATAAGATAAAAGAATAAAGGAAACTTATTATTAAAGATTTAAAAAATACTCGCATTTATTTGTTTTTCGTTGTTTCTTTATCACCCCAATGTCTTCATCCCTGTCAAGAAAATCCAACGCTCGTTTGTGACTGAAACTTCATAGTTTCAGAATCAGAGCACCATTTGCGCCTTAACCTGCCCAAGTTGGTTTTTCCGGAACGTTCCGAAAAAACTAATAAAAATACAACAAATGTGCAGGTTACAGCGCAAATTGTTTTTAAATTGTTGTCCCACTTAAGCATTGCTGGTGCTATTGAAACTAATTTTACCTGGTGCACGTGTGCATAATTTATAACCGGACATTACGCATCAGTGAATTTGAGTTCATGGAATAAATAAATACTTCTCTCCAGGTATTGCTGGCATACATTTAATGTGTTATTTATTTTTTCAGTGTTATTTTGATGATTTTGCATTTTTATGATTTCATCCATATTGGCCCCACAAACCTGTTGATTTCTTCTACATGCACTGATGTAAACACATGGGCCGATTGAACAACATCGACTAAATAGAATACTTCTTTATTATTATTTATGGATAAAAGTAACAGAAAACACACATAATATTTTATTGACAATTTATTTTCTGAAGAATTTAAACTGAAATAAAATGAAAAGAAAATAATTTTGGTGAATTTGCACTCAGTCAAAACCACACGATTGTACTGTATGTTGTACAATTGACAAACTGTAGGTACAACGTTTGTCCGAAGAAGTCAGTGCCCTGAAAATTTTCTGAAACAAGTCGTACCCATGTATAAGACGCACCCCCGATTTTGACATAACAGTTCAGGTAAAAAAAGTGTGACTTATACACGGACATATACGGTATAATATGCAATTAACAACACCTCATCAAAGATAAGAATGTAAAATTTGTCTGTAGAAGATTATGTTCCATTGACAGGCACATGCTCACTGCTGCCCATGTAGAAAACAACCTGCGATGCACTTGACTGTTGGCAGTTCGATACAAAGTAACAAGCATTTATCCAAGACTTGACAGCCCAAGCGAATGAAATAACTGTTTATTCAACATTCCAATACCTTAACCCGTTCATTTTACATCTTGTACACATTGTATATCGACAAACTTTTTGGAGCTTTGACAATGCTTATGTTGGCAAAAGAACTCCATCTCACAGTCAGATACTAATTATTTTCCCTATGTTGTCCTGTAAACTATAGGAAAAGTGGTTATCCAGTTAACAGCTTTACTAACCGGTTATGCCAATAACCGGTTGCAAACAGGTTATCCGGCTGACCACTTCAGCATTAATTATGAGACACCTGTTCAATCACACAAGATTGAGATACATGTAGACTTAAGATTTACTGTTTAACAGACCAGGTTTTTACAGGGGTTTAATCCTTATGGGTCCAGACAAGTGTCCTGAATTCCCACCAATCCACGCCATTATACATCCAGAGTTTTAGCAGTGTTCAACCCTTAAGGGACTAGACAAGTGTCTTGAATTCCCACCAGCCCACAGCCTTTATTCATCCAGAGGTTTAGCAGTGATTTCTTGTTACGTCTTGGTTGCCTTAACTGGAAGAGTGCTAAGTTATTTTTGGTCATCCAAATTTGTCCATGTCTCTTTGCCTTGTAACAATTTATGGGAGAGTGCCTAGTGGCCTAGAGGCCTAGTTGCACTCTCCCATAAATTGTAACAAGCCAGATCCCCACAGACTAAATACTTTCAATTCAAAAATAATATGAAGTACATCTACAGAATATGAAGCCATTAAGTTGTGGCATCTGTACTAAAGAATAAAGCCCAAATATGGACTTCCAGCACTCTACCAGTTAACAGGCAGCCAAGACTGTCACTGGAAACCACTACCCAGATAATTTGCCTATTATCAGCGGAACCTCCTCATAATGGCATGTTAACTTGTTAAGGGCACCTGTTTTGAGGTTGTAAAAGTCTGAAATAGACCTAAGGCTTAACTGACAATGGGTGATTGACTTGTATCAGATATTCTATGGATAAAAGCAAGTAACCGTCTTACAACTTTATAGCTTATTGTATATTGAAATGCCTTTTTAGAAATTAAAGTCTTTCTTTTGGATTGAATGTACCTAATTTCCTGCAGTAAGACTTCTGCAGTTACGGAAATATTAGTTTCTATCAATAATACCCCGTGCATTTGATCTATATTTTCCCTATTTCCACGTAGTATAATGTTTTTATGCCCCCGACTTAAGACGGGTGGCATATAGTGATTGAAGTGTGCGTGTGTGTGTTAGAGCTGTAGGTTAACCGAAACCGAACCGAGGTTTTTAGTTTTTAAAAAAAAACAAAACCGAAACCGTCGACATCCCGTAATCTAAGGTTTTTCGTTTTTTATTAAATACTCTCTTGCCAGCTCTTGCTGCAGAAATTCACAGAATGTAGCCATCCCAGAGTAGTGAGAGTACCCAGACACTGCCAGTGGCAGTGTCTGGGTACTCGCACTACTCTGGGAAGGCTACATTCTGTGAATTTCCGACATTTCAGTTTAGTTGTGTTTGCAGCTTTCCTCAAGTTGCGTGTAGGTGTCAGACCTCGAAAAATGGCCAAGCACAATAAAAGTTCTGTATATTTAGGTAATTATTATATTGGCCTTCCTGATTCTTCATGTATTATAGCTTATTTTGGGCATTCATTGAGTTTCACTCAATTTCACTACCATTCAGTTATGACTTTGGACATAAGAATGAGTTTTATTGAATTTTACTTGGCCTCATGAACAAACCGAAAACCGAACTGAACCGAGGTTTTTCTCCACCTGAAAAACCAAAACCGAAACCGAACAAGAAATTTAAAAACCTACAGCTCTAGTGTGTGTCTGTGTGTGTGTGAGTGTGTGTGTGTGTGTGTCTGAGCCAATAACTCGAAAACTGTTAGGGCCACAGTCATCAAACTTCACACCATTATAAAGGATATCTCTTAACTGAATAACCCTGTTAATTGAATATAATTTCCCAACACAAAACCATTTACTATACCTACAGTACAAATTTGACCTGTTAATTGAATAAAGGTTATAGAGTGAACTCCTGTTAATTGAATAAACAATCTTGTAACCAGTTGAGAAATTACCATGACTCTCCCCAGTTTTCCCTTGTTTATAGACCTATTTGGCCTCACTACATCCAATGCAGGAATTTAATCTACTATATCTTGTTTTACAGAGCTCAATGAGCTCTGTCAAGCAAGATATAATAGAATAAATGCTAAGTTTATGTCTAGAATACGGGAAAGTGACACAGTCCCTGTAATTGAATATTCCTGTTAATTAAATAATTTTCATTGGGAAAGTGGCTATTCAGTTAACACGGTTTCGCTGTATGTTAGGACATGTCTTCTACGTGGTACATGTGAGACAAGAACTTGTCAAAATTGAACTTGCCGTTAAGGGTTAAAACTGTAGTAAATATATAAAAATGTGAGGTGTGTTTTTTTATTACACATCCATTAAACTTTAAACCCTTGTATTTAACTGACTCGCCGCGTTGACATAAATATTTCGGTATTTAACTGGTGATGTATAAGCTGGATCTTTTTTCCCCCCACATCATTTAGATTAGTTCCTTTTCCACCAAGTCATTAGTTACGCTTTGAAAAGTTTCTAAAATTTGTTTTACAATTATCGATCATCTGTGTTTCTCCCACCTGTTTTGAAAATCTGCCCAAATTTGTACTTAATATATTTTGCTATCAATAATAGCCACCAAATGGTTAGGCATGAATGAACACCAGCTGAAGAGAAACATCAATACAAATTTCAACAAACACACCCAATAGAAAATATAACAAATGTAATTTAGACTGGTTCCCTAAGGATTTTTTAAAAATTTTTTATTGGTCCATTTGATCAGTACTGCTTCAAACAAATAACAGACTCTTCACCTTTGGTTTTAAACATCAGGATTAAAATTTGTTTATTCTAACCCTTTACCCAATGTAATGGTCAAAACCGGCCAGCACTATTCTAAAAAAATTGCCAATTCATTTTCATTTTTTGTCTCAAAAACATAGGTTATGACCCCTCTTTGGAACAAGCTTGTCAAGCTTGTTCCAATGAGGGGTCATAACCTATGTTTTTGAGACAAAAAAATGAAAAAATTTGTTATTCGAGAATTTTGTTTGCAAATGTCGACTGCTTTTCATGTCAGGTAAAGGGTTAATGAATTTTAATGTATTGGGATGTGTAATACACACAGAATGCAGTGTGTGTTTGAATCGATGGGCGTTTTACATAACTCGGAGTGGCGTACTCATATTTTGCTTGAGCTTAGGTCTCTTGCAAATATGACTATGCCATTCCAACTCGTCATGTAAGACACCCACCGATTCAAACACACATCGTGTTCTGTCTATTTACTAGGAAACTGATTCTCCAGCAGGAGTACACAAGTATCAAAACTGATTCCTGTAAATCTGGACAAATTTGAAGGCCTCCCATCATTTTCAAATAACAAACATTTTACTTTTTTTTGCTTTTTTAAGCAAAAATTTGAAAAATAGACTTTCATTGGTTTACAAAAGCCAAGGTTTAAATTGAGTAAGAATTCAATTAAAGAAATGAATTATTTTTTAGAGTTCAACAAACAATTTTAAGTATTTAATGTTTAAATTTTTCAGCGGTATTGAAGGATTCTCCGTCCTCGCTATTGCACCAGATAATCCTTCTCAAGCAAGCATAATCAGATTAAAAGACAAATCACCAAGACATATTGTATTTACTGCCGAGACTCACAACTTTCCAACAGGTATTTGAGAAAAAAAAAGATGAAAATATTTTTGTTCCAGCAAGTTTTTGAAGCTTATCTCCAAGATAATCCATCCTAAAAGTGATGTTAATAGTTTCAGAGAAAAGAGAAAGCAGCAATATAGCTTTGGGGAGGGTTGGTGGTGTGGGCAGGTGTACTCTTCTACCTCCACCCCCTTTTCCTGAAAAATTTCAACCATATATACATTTATGTCTGAAATCTCTAAAATTGGTTTAGGCACTCTCAACCTGATATTTCTTGGATCATTTCGCTGTGGTTATGCTCTCTGTTTCTGGCTAATTGTACCCCCTGCAAACAAAGTTTGGGGGGGTATATAGGAATCACCCTGTCTGTCCGTCCGTCTGTCCATCTGTCCGTCTGTTCATCCTTGTAAGTGCAACTCCTCCTAAACCGTTTGAAGAATTTTCATGAAACTTTACACAATGGAAGAACTCCATATGGAGATGTGCATGAAGCAATATAATTCCATTCTGACATTTCCAAGGGGAGATAATCTGTCCGTCTGACCATCCTTGTAAGCGCAACTCCTCCTAAACTGTTTGAAGAATTTTCCTGAAAATTTACACAATGGAAGAACTTCATATTAAGATGTGCATGAAGCAATATAATTCCGTTCTGACATTTCCAAGGGGAGATAATCTAACTTATACCGTCTGTCCATCCTTGTAACACAGCGCAACTCCTCCTAAACCGTTTGAAGAATTTTCATGAAACTTTACAAAATGGAAGAACTCCATATGAAGATATGCATGAAACAATATAATTCCGTTCTGACATTTCCAAGGGGAGGTAATCTAACTTATACCGTCTGTCCATCCTTGTAAGCGCAACTTCTCCTAAACCGTTTGAAGAATTTTCATGAAACTTTACACAATAGAAGAACTCCATATGAAGATGAAGCAATATAATTCCTTTCTGACATTTCCAAGGGGAGATAATCTAACTTATACATTTCAGGCGCGGGGGGTATCACTTTGTGAGTTTGCTCACAGTACCTCTAGTTGAACCTAAAAAGTTCTAATTGGCATGAAAAGTAATTTTTTTCCCCAGTGATAATCCTGGACCTTTCATAATTCAAGGGATACACACTCTAAGCCAAGCACATAGTGAAATGAAGTTGAGTGCGTAGATGATTTGTACACCCCCCTCCCCCCCCCCCCCCCCCCCCCCCCCCCCCCCAACACACAAACACACACACACACACAATCTAAATTTCACCTGTCTTTGCCCCTAAGACCTAAGAGAAAGAAGTAATTAATTTTCATTGTTTAGTGGGGTTTTTGCAGTGAACTCTTCAGAGAACAGATTTTGGTAATCTGCCCCCTTTTAACAAACATATTTAGGCAATTCCCAACCCCCACCACTTCCCACACAAAATGCCATTGAAATTGTGCTCTGTGTTCAATTTTTGCTCCCAGCTGTTGGCTCCTGAATGGAACAAATTTGTTGTGCTCTTCAGCAATGTTGACAACATGGAAAGGGAGGTAACCTATTCTTTTATGCTTGACAAATTCCAGCATTAGTTCTCATTGAGGATTGATTTTATGACTAGATGCTTGGGGGAGATAACTTCCCTTGGATCATTCTGAGGGATTCTTGGGCATTAGTTGCTAAGCCAAAAATGCATAAATTTGAGTAAAAAATGAAAAAAGTTTATTTTTATACTGTACCAATGACCCAGACTTGGCTGTGCTAACTCTTAAAAATTCAGGGGCAAACACAAATTTTGCCCCCCCCCCCCCCCAATCCCCAAAATTTGCATCAAAATCCCAAAAATCAATGTCCTATATGATCCTCCATACTTTTGTCCACTGCGCATGCGCAATGTCAAGGAAGTACCGAAATTGGCGCCAAATCTTCATTCTTTGTTTGGCCCTTCAATCAGTAACATCTTACTGATGTCTGTGCTTATAATCTCAGTTAAAATGATGCCAGACACAAAATCATGAAAGAAATGGTGGATCCACGGATGAAATAAGAGGATGAGAGGAAGAAACAGTGGAAGGATGTGTTCAGGGCTGTAACTTATAATTTTTATGTAAAATTATTTCATGTTCCCTAATTTCGGGACATGGGCCTGATGTTTTAATTCTTGCTATGAAATCTCCACTGTTTGTTCAGTGTTTCCTCTCTCCCTTTCCTTGATACCCCCCTTGCTAATCTCCCATGCTTTTGGTATAATTTTTGAATTTTTTTAATTTAAATTTCTTGGGGAGTTTTAGCATAGTTACGAATGTTTATTCTGTTATCCCCATGGTTACCTTCTCACCCTAGGGGTGTTTAGGCGTTTTGGTCATGCATCTACCATCCTGTGCACTGCAGATTCTTCTGTGGAAGTGACAGTGACAGTGATTCCTTGTCTTCTGTAAGGTTCAACTTATTGCCAGATACATTAATATTGTCCGTAAGTGTAACATTAATTTTTAGATATGTTTTAAAATTTTTGTCCACACTTAGGCTTTTTGGGGATCCAGTTGGGATCGGTCCCTTTGGGAACTTGGGCTCATGTCAAAATTTTTTTGAAAATTTTTTCTTTTGAATTATTTTTCGAAATTTTTGTAATGAATTATATTATTAATTATGTATCTTTGTATTTTCAAGGGTTAGTGCGTGTAATAAGGCTGTTTAATATTTTTTTTTAAATATGAAAGAATATTGTTCAAATTGTAAATCGAAGAAGTCTTCCTTTGATTCTCATGCTCATTGCATTTGCTGTAGTCAATGTACTCGCACTAATTCTTGCTCAGTGTGTGCCAATTGGGATGACAAACGTTGGAGACATGTGTCACGGTATATTGTTAGTGGTGAGAGGTCCTTGCCGGTCCTCTAGCTACAGGGTCACTCTACTTTTTCAGTCTCTTTTTCAGAGGAACAAGAACAGGGTGATGTTTCTGTGATGTCTTCAGGAAATGTGCTTCCGTCGTCATATTCAATTGAAGAGCTAGCGGCAAAAGTGCTCAAGGAAATTCGACAAGTGCCTAGATCCTTAGTAGGATTGACGACCTTGTTGCCAGCTAGCTCGCCCGGTGAAGCTATAACTCGTAGATCGGGTGATGTGACGCCGAGTTCATCCGTTGCAGTCCAGGAGAGGAGAAGGGGTGTTGCGAGCATTATAATCTCGGATCACGCACACCCGGCGATGACGGATCGGAGGATGGAACAGAGGAAGCCAGTCAGTCTGGTAGCTAGCTCGTTCAGGTCTACCCGGACTGCGAGCGAGAGAGGCCCCTCTCTCTTACAACAACATCTGGCGCCAGATGTTGTTGTACATAACGTTCGTCAGTCGGAGCATACGTCCACTCCTCCTACTCAGGACGCTCTGTCGCATAGACAGCCAGGCGCGGCTAGTCTATTGGCTTCCTCTTCAACACGTCAGCACACACGACCACACCTTGGCTATGTGCCCTCGGATATCCATCCTGCTTTGCCGATCAGGGATTCCATGTCGACCAGGTCACTCCATCCGGAAGCTAAGGACACGAGGCCTTACCAGTCGGGACGTTCGCATAAAAGAATTATGCAAGAGGCACCATCCCAGTAGCTTCCAGTGGCCAAACAACATATGACCGCAGCTCCACAGGCCTCCATGATGGGCTTGTTATTGCAGATAGCGCAACTTATCGCAGCATCCCAGCAACCTTCAGAAACTCTTTCAGATCAGGAACTGTCTGAG
The DNA here is from genome assembly GCA_031216915.1 of Pictodentalium vernedei. Lineage (NCBI taxonomy): Eukaryota > Metazoa > Mollusca > Scaphopoda > Dentaliida > Dentaliidae > Pictodentalium > Pictodentalium vernedei. The sequence goes on along the minus strand of CM062297.1, from coordinate 880,080,532 downwards.
GAGGCTGGGTCGGTACGCTCCCCTGCAGTGTCAGATAGGGATGATCGAGATTCACATTTGGTCCAGTTGGATGGTGAAAGGGAATCAGCGGGAGCTGGATTTTTCCCTTTCAGAACAACATAAGGTGGCCGTAGATTTAAGTTGTTCCTTCGGACCAGAGAGCTGCGATACCAGATAAGAGACTGATAGCGTCACTGGACACAGACTTTTTCGGCTGGGCTAACGACGTCGCACCTGAATTTCTGGCCCAGTCCAGCAATGTCCCACGGACGTTTGAATTGCTGAATGACACTATTTTTAGGCTAGCCTCTAAGACTGGCAGATCCAGTTTCTTATCGTCCCATGCTCTACACCTGCTGTTCATCAACAGTAGAAATAAATTTTAAACGGCAGTATAGGACGTTCCGAGAGTTCCTCTGCGTTTAGACGACCAGGCAGAAGATTTGTAGTTGTTATTACCGGTGTCTATGCTCATTCTCTCCAGTACTTTGGAGACAACAAGCTCATCTAACAAAGCCAGTTTAGACGCCTTATCTTACGCAGATCACCTTACCAGAACGTTATCACAACGTCTTGAGGGTAAAGAATTTCAGGATGTTCAAACTTCCTTGAAAGTTCTTTCGAGGGCAATCGCATATTTATGTACAACTCTGCCCTTTCGGTGGCAAATTTGGAGTTAGTCAGACGTGATGCTGCCCTGGCTTCATCCATGAGGGTGGATACTAAGGTGAAAAACTCTCTTCGAGTCGCTCCGGTTTCAGGAGAGCTTCTTTTCGATGATAAGCTTTCACTAATCTATGATCAGATTACCAAGAAAGCTTCGTACTCTCTGCTCTTTAAGTCTGTTTCGAAAAAAAACAGACTCGGCAGAGAGGAGTAAGTCAGGGACTATAGAGGATCTAAGAAAGCCTCTACGTCTTACTCCAGAGGCTGTCAGAGTAGCGACTCAGGTAGGGGACGTAATGCTGACCGAGACAACCGGTCAGATGCCCCTAGGTCGACTGGTCGAGGTGCAGGTCGGGGAGGACGTAGTTTCTCCTCCCGCAAGCCTCGAAGGTCCAGGAGGTGAAGGTCAAAACCTCTATTGCACTCCAGTGGGCGGGAGGCTGTCAAGATTCTTAACCAACTGGTCGTCAATTATGGACGACCGATGGGTTCAGGAAGTTATTTCGGAAGGTCTAAAACTGCCCTTCAGAGAAAAACCTCCTTTAACACGAAGCCCATGATGGACTCAGCTTCCGTCAAATCTTCAGAAGAGAGATTCGCTTCTGTCAGAGGTGCAATCTCTTCTGGAGAAGAACGCAATAGAGGTCGTAGAAAACCAGGAATCTCCTGGTTTCTACAGTCACCTGTTCCTGGTACCAAAGCCAGATGGCTCGTTCCGTCCAATTATAGATCTAAGCTGGATAAACAAGCTGATCGTGGGTCCGAAATTTTATATGGAGACTATTCGATCGGTGAGAGCGAGCATTCGGCATTCGAGTGAACGATTATGCTGCGAGCATAGATCTCAAGGATGCGTACTTTCACGTCATGTTACATCCGGCGTTCAGAAAGTACCTTCGCTTTGCTGTCCTAGGAGTCGTTTATCAGTTCCGAGCAATGTGCTTTGGACTGAATCTAGCGCCCTGGGCTTTCACTCGAATAATGAACTCGGTAATGACATATCCGAGCTCATTCGTCTGCGTTAACAACGGCCTACTTGGACGACATTCTTCAGAGGTACGACGACAGATTAATGCTTCAGTACGATGTTCAGAGTCTGCTTCAACTGTTCCGACATCTCGGTTTAATAGTAAACGAAAAGAAGTCAGATCTAGTTTCGTCCAAGTCATTCACTCACTTGGGAATGAGCTTCGAGGCACACAACAATCTTGTTCGTCTGCCATTACCCAGAGCGAAATTAGTCAGTTGTTACGCTCGCTTTTGTCTACGCTCAGATGTAGTAACAGCGATAGAATTCATGTGTCTGATGGGTTTGTGTGGAGCCAACGCAGACCTTATTCCGAATTGTGCAGAGCCACCGCGGACTTTATTCCGATGGGGAGCCTACGCACTCATCCACTCCAGATATTTTTTACTCAGAATTGGAGTGTGAAGATTCATAAGCTCGAAACGAACATCATCTTGTCGAACCAAGTAAAACAAGAGATTCAGACTTGGGCAGATATTCAGTGGTTAACTCAGGGAGTTCCACTGCAACTGCTGGATCCGATTTTTACGATTATGACGGATGCGAGTCAAACAGGTTGGGGCACGACTTTGAGCCCAACAGATTCGAGGTGCCAGGGTCTTTGGGATCCACAATTTCTGAACAAGCACATAAACATCAAAGAGATGATGTCAATTTGGCTTGCGCAACGTCATTGGATTAACATTATTCAGAATTCACATGTTCAAATTCTGTCCGACAATTCAACAGTAGTAGCGTATATTCTGAACCAGGGAGGCACTCATTCCATACCGTTGTTGAACTTAACGGAAAGAATCCTTCTGTTTGTCCTAGAGCATCAGGTTCTTCTGTCGGTCCGTCATATTCCGGGTCGTCTGAATGTTCTAGCGGACTCCCTTTCTCGGAAAGGTCGTATGTTGCCGTCAGAATGGACTCTCAACAAACGAGTATTCAATCAGATCTGCTACCAATGGGATCATCCGATGATAGACTTGTTTGCGACGCATCTCAACAATCAGTTGCAGACGTATGTGTTGCCATGCCCAGATCCTCGAGTGCTCGCAGTAGACGCTCTCTCGATCTCTTGCGACAGAATAATAGTATACGCGCATCCTCCTTGATTCAACAGATATTGCTAAAAATCAAGCAATCTCACTGCAGGATTCTGTTGGTAGCATCTCTGTCACCCCAGAGACCATGGATAAATATACTCAGGTGTCTGTTATGGGACATTCCTCGGAAGCTTCCTCCATGGGAGGACCTTCTTTCTGAGGGGAATTCGCGCACTCTGCATCACAACCCGCAAAGTCTCAACCTTCACCGGTCCTTCTTGCACAGCAAGCAATTTACAGGACGAGCAGTGGATGCAATTTCTAACTGTAGGAGGACCTCCTCTTCGCTAAATTACGCTGCTAAGTGGAAGGTTTTCTCTCGTTGGTGTAGGGATCATTCTATTGATATCTATGATCCCTCCATTCCAGACATTGCTAATTTTTAGCTTAACTTTGGCGAAGCCAAATTTGAGCTTATGCCATGGCCAGTCGTCCGTCTGTCCGTCAACAATTCAATACGGCTCGGTCTAGAGGCCATATTTATAAACCGATCTTTACAAAACTTCTTGGGTACCTTTGTTATGACCGTGGGTCGAGAATGAGTGTTTTGGAGTCCGATCCGAAATTCAAGTTGACTGCTGGCAGCCATTTTGTACAAAATCGGTGCAATCAGATTTTTGTGCAGAACTTCTATATGAAAGAGCTGATTTGAATAATTTTTTGTATGAATGTTTAGTACCATGGGATACATCACATATAATACAGGTTTTTTTCTCATGCGTAAATTTTGCAAATTTAGACTAACTTTGATGTTTTTTGATGTTACTTTCAGCACTGTAAATGCAAATGCCAATACGGCTCGGGGTAGAGGCCGTATTTATGAACCGATCTTTACGAAACTTCTTGGGGTACCTTTGGTATCACCGTGGGATGAGAACGAGTGTTTTTGGGTCCGGTCCGAAATTCAAGATGGCCGATGGCAGCCATTTTGTACAAAATTAGGTGCAATCAGATTTTTGCACAGAACTTCCATATGAAAGTGCTGATTTGAATAATTTTTTGTGTGAATGTTTAGTACCATGGGATACATTACATATAGTACGGGTTTTTTTCTCGTGCAGAAATTATGCAAATTAGATGAACTTTGATTTTTTCAGCGCAACTTACGCACAGAAAGTACACATGTCAATACGGCTCGGGCTAGAGTCTGCATTTATGAACCAATCTTCACGAAACGTCTTGGGTACCTTTGTTTTCATCTTGGGACGAGAACGAGTGTTTCTGTGTGTGATCTAAAATTCAAGATGGCTGCCAGGGGCCATTTTGTACCGAAATTAGGTCTAATCAGTTTTTTGTACACAACTTCTATACGGCTCAGGCTAGAGACCGTATTTATGAACCAATCTTTACAAAACTTCTTGGGTACCTTTGTTATCACCGTGGGATGAGAACGAGTGTTTTGGGGGGTGTGGTCCGAAATTCAAGATGGCCACCAGCAGCCATTTTGTACCAAAATTAATGCAATGAGTCTTTTGTACAGAACTTCTGTATGAAAGTTCTGATTTGAATAAATTTTTGTATGAATGTTTAGTAACATGGAATACATCACATATAGTATGGGTTTTTTTCTCATGCTGAAATTATGCAAATTAGATGAACTTTGATTTATTCAGTGCTACTTATACACGCTATCTGCACATGTCAATACGGCTCAGGCTAGAGGCTGTATTTATGAACCGATCTTCACAAAACTTCTTGGGGTACCTTTGTTATCACCTTGGGATGAAAACGAGTGTTTCTGGGTGTGGTACAAAATTCAAGATGGCTGCCAGTGGCCATTTTGTACCGAAATTAGGTCCAATCAGTTTTTTGTCACAACTTCTACACAACTCGTATTTATGAACTGATCTTCACAAAACTTCTTGGGTACCTTGTTTTCACCTTGGGACAGGAACGAGTGTGTTTTGGGGTGCCTTTGTTATCACTGTGCTATGAGAACAAATATTTTGGGGTTCAGTCAGACCCACTCTGGGACTCAAAGATTTCTTTTCTAGATTACCATTTGACTGTCACCCACCTTTACAATACTTTACCTATAGATTTGTTACAGGCTATGGTCAGTATTTATGTACAGACTGTTACAATACTTTATATGTACGTTTGTTATCAGGTCATTACCTAGATGTTTGTCATTGCTGTGTCACATACTATACATGTACATGTCTTAACAAGTTGAGCTACAGTGTCATTGACACTTTCATTTGGTCTGCTTGTTTGACGAGATCAAACTGCAGCCAATAACTATTAAGGGTTATAGGTCTATGCCATCGGATACTTATGCTCATCATGATAGCTTACTAATTGGATCTAATGTCTCTTTATCTAAGTTAAAAACTTCTCGATAAATAGACCTAGAACCCTTAGGTTAATTCCTAAGTGGAATGTAGCTTGGGTTCTTCTGAAGCTAAAAGAAGTGCCATTTGAACCCCTGGATACGGTAGACTTCAAATATTTATCGTATAAGACAGCTTTTCTCTTAGCCTTCTCTTCTGCTAGAACAGTTAGTGAGCTTCATGCTCTATCTTGATGATTCTCATTATCGTATTGTTGAACATACTATTACTTTAACCACTGATGTTGGATTTTTGGCTAAGAATCAGACTCCTAATAAGTACCCTGAGCCTATTGTTATTAAGGCTCTTCCGTCCTCAGATGGCCACAGGCCTTTGCTATGTCCAGTTGGAGCTATGCGTATTTACAAAAGTATATTTGAGTTTATCAGAAAGGGACGAAAACGTTTCTGTCTCTGCTGCCTAATAGAAGGAACATCTCGGTCCATTCTATTTCCAGGTGGATTCAATTGACTATTCGTACTGCTTATTAAAAATTATCTTCTTCTCAGCAGTCTGTGCTTAAGATTTCGGCGCATGAAGTGATGGTGCTGTCTACATCTTGGACTTATGCTATTAGTATTGCTATTACTGATTTGATGAAGGCTGCATATTGGTCTCAGCCTTCTACGTTCACAAATTTTTACCTTAGAAATATTGAGTTTATTTCTGGCGACCTGCGTTGTTTAGGTCCGTTATCTGTTGCTGAGAATGTTATCCACTAAACAGTTGCAACTATAGTTATGCAGGCTTTCTGTTCCAGCTGTGACTCTGTCCCGCTGCCCTCTTCGTTTTGGGGTGATTGACCCAGAGCAAGAGGAAGGTTGGGGGGTTGGGGGGGGGGGGGTTGTTTGGTGTTCCCTTATATCACCTGCTTTATGGTGAAAAGCAAGGGAATACCTCCTCTGGAGTCAGTAATTCCGAGTCGGTGCTGGGATGGTTTTAAAGTGTAAAGCTAATGTTTATCTCATTTATGTAATATTTTTTAAAGTGTAGCTTGGTGTGAAGCATTTGTATATGTCACGGGTCATACGAGCGTTAATATACAATCCTCGGACACTTTTAAATGAGTGTAAAGAGTCTCATTCTCTGGACTATATTTACTGGCTTTCCTTTAAAAAGATTAGGATAATGGGTTATACTGGATGTTAATACAGATCATTGATGTTATTGTGCTCAATTACAGAATGGTATTGTGTCTTTCTTTTTTGATGCAAATAAGAAAGATACATGTGAAGCATGTTTCTCCTTTTCTCCTTGAGGGGTTAATTCTGTTTATATGTAATTGAGCCTATTGGATTTTCCTTTATGTCCTAGGCCCTCCAGCCTTTTTTCTATTCAGCTAAGTCTGGGTCATTGGAACAGTACAAAAAATATGAAAAAAATTTATAGTAAGGCCATAAAAAAAGAACCTCTTGTTTCTCAGGCCTGCATGCATGCTCATTTTTGGTGCGCATGCAACCTTTTTATCACCCCCAAAAATCTTTTTAAAAAAATTGAGATATTGTGCTCATTTCGGTAAATTGATAGTACCAAACGCTTGCGTTAGCGAAATCAAAATTAACACATTTCAAGCTTATTCTTCATCATACGTTAATAAAGTAGGTGGATTTTAGCAATATTCACGACAGGAAATGTTTTATTCTGCAAGAGGTAAGTCATAACGACAGCCAGAACGACAGTGTCTTTCACTGTTTCAGACTGACAACAAACAGTCACAAAGGGGAATGGTCAATTCGCACCAACCCCAAATGGCCCAAAGTCTCTTCACACCATCTCATAACATGGTGCAGTTCGATGTTTGAGATGGTGCGAATCGACTTTGGCCTGGTGCGAATCGATTTTGGAGGTGGTGCCAGTCGATTGTTTTTGTAATAATATATTCTCAAGGGCGAACTCGTTTGGGGCGATTGACCGGTTTCAACAAACTTTTGTTTCCAGGTTGTGTTTTTTACTCAACAATTTCGGCATTGAGTTGTTTGGAAACACAAATGTGTAGGTCCAGGTTGACAGCCATTTGATGTGTCAACATCCTTATTTTCAGACTTTCGTTTCTTTTAATAATAATCATATCAGTTTGAATAAAGAAAAGAAAGAAAATGCACTGTCTCATTTCTGTTCAAATGAAGTTGGCTCTGACTGTTGTGTTAGGTTGGTGCATTGTGGACGACCTTAATCCAAATGGCACACTCAACGAACTGTTTCAGGGTTTGAGCATGGGACAGGTGGGGCATGGGGAGTTGAAACCTGGTCTTGTGGGTGCAGTTCGTCACACGTGGAATGTTTTGTGGGCAAAAGTAGATAGCCTGATAAATTCCAACGTGTATTTCTTCAAGCAGCCATGAGTGACGTGGCAGAGGAGTTTGGAAAGTATTTCCGATTTTGCATTGACAATTATGACAGAACTACCGGTACTGAACCTGACCACAGAGTGAAGGGAGTTAAAATATTGCCTTCATCGATTGTTCACTGGATAATTTCCATTAGATATTATCTGGTGAACAATTGCTGAAGGCAATATTTCAACTCCCTTCACTCAAATGTCACCCCCCCCTCCCCCTCCCCCCACCCTCTAACTTCTCAACCCTAATTTGATATCTAGGGTTGCCAGGTGGGAGATTTTGATACCAGAATTGATGCCATTGAAATATGAGTATCGTCACTTGTGACTAACTTAGATGGTAGAAAGCATATTAAGTGAAACAAGACATGTTTTTTTTTGTTGATTTGTTTTATTTGAAATAAAAATACAGCTTCTATTTAAAATATACATGTGCATTTTTTATTAGTCAGACTATCAGACCATTATTCTGACATGTACAGCTTTACATCTAACACTATTTTTGCAGTATTCTGTATATTTGAGACCCTGAAACATAAAGCAAATGTTCTGTAAAAGCCTCTGGGGAAAAATAAAAAATAAAAAAAAAAACGCCCGCCTGCATGCTTTTTTGAAACAAAAATGGCCTGAGAAACAGACAATCAACTTTGTATGGCCTAATTTATATATTTTTTATACTTACCAATGACCCAGGCAGGGATGGCCCTCCCATGAGTTGGGAACTCATACCTCCCTGTTGATTATATAACATTTACCAGGTACTGGTTGTAAGAAAGAAGATTTGGCGCCAATTTCAGCACTTTCTTGACACTGTGCATGTGCAGTGGACAAAAGTATAGAGGACCATATAGGACATTGATTTGGGGGATTTTGATACAAATTTTGGGGATTGGTGGGCAAAATTTGTGTTTGGCTCAGAATTTTTAAGAGTTAGCACCAGCTAAGTCTGTGTCATTGGTAAGTATAAAAAATATATAAATTACTATAAATTTTTTTTTCATTTTTTACTCAATGTCACATTTTTTCCCTTAATGACTCATCCGATTACTAAAAATAGAATTTCACTTCAAGGTTAGGTTTTCTGGTTCAGTCTTTCAATCGGCAATAACTGTTTAACTCTTGAAGATAATTCTTTGAAAGTTTATGTGGTGATTCAACATCATGAGGTGGACTGTCACAATCACAATCATGCTACTAGGTTCGTGATCCAGGTCACTTACTAAAAATTCAAGTTCAAGTTGAGGTTAAGTTTTTTGTAATCAAGTTTTGTAATTGTTGAAGATAAGCTGAGATAAAGAAAAAAAAGTATTGTTTTGGTGGGATGGGGGGCGAGGGGTTTTGAGGGTAATTGTTTTGGGTTTTTTTGGAATGTACTTTGAAGGATTTCAAATGATCTCATGCCCAAGAAATATTTTTGCCAAATTTCCCCCAGGGGACCATGGGTTGAGCATGAATGTTTTTTTGTTTTCTTTTAATGATTTTTGAAGAATTTCAAGTGATTTCATGCCCATATTCACCCCTGTGTAGGTGAGGGAGGGAGAGTATTGTGGGGGGGGGGGGGGGGTCATGTTATTTGAAAAAAATGTTTGATATTTGTTGCTTTAAAATAAGTTTCAATGGATTTTAAGTCATTTCTGGAAAAAAAATCGCCCAATTCACTTGTGCTGGATTGGGGGATGTTTTTTGGGTGTAGGTGGGAGGGGTATAGTATTACTCAAAATCCTTCAAAAACCCTTTTGAATGTTGGTGCCTTTGCATTCGACCTGCATGGCATTTTTTCAGTACTGAGTATGGTAAAAATGAAATACTGTGGCTACAGTGTGAGGGACTTAGTGACAAGGTGTTACTTGTCAGGAGTTGCCGGGACAGGGAACTTATAAAGAATGGATATCCTTTTTTACACACAATGTATATTTTAAAATACCTATTTGATGAATTTCAGTCTGCTAAATTTAAAAAAAAAATTCTGAAGAAGATATGCTAATAAAGAGGAATTTGTTGTTCTCTTGATCATACCACAATTAATGGAACATGATGGCTGATTATAACCAATAATTGAAGATGTTGTGCTATCAAGTTGCAATTTCACACCATGGAAGAAGCCTATTTGTGTTAGTACTGAAATGGTTAAACGGATAACCAGTTTGAAACCAGTTACCTCCTAACCAATTTGAAAAACCGTCAACCGGTTAACCAAAATATCGATAGTGATCATCATTCCATGTTTAAAACATAGTAAATCTGCAGCTTCTCTGTTGTGACAGATTACACATCGAAGCCACGTTGAATATTTTAAGACAAAATTGACTCTGGTGTTCAAGACTTCGTTAACTGGTAGAGTGCTGGAAGCCCATATTTGGGCTTTACTCTGAGGTGAAGGTACGGCAACTTGAAGGCTTCATACTCAGTGTATGTGTTTCATATTATCTTTGAAGTGATATTATTTAGTCTGTAGGGACTTGTCTTGTTACAATTTATGGGAGAGTGCCTTTAGGCACTCTCCCATAAATTGTAACAAGGCAAAGACCTGTGAACAAATTTTGATGGCCAAAAATAATTCAGCACTCTACCAGTTAATGATCGGCAGTTTCCGCAAGTAATGAGTAATCGCAGAAACTATTCCATAGTGTGTATACAAATGAACGTTGTCAAGTACTCGACAACGTTCGTTTGTATACACACTACGGAATAGTTTGAGAATACTGCTTTCCAATTCCTATAGTTTTGATCCCAGATTCGGTGAAATAATGGCTACGGATAACTGGATATTATCCGGTTGTAGCTCGCAGTTAGTCGGTTGTGAAAATGAGCCAACTGTTTCAGCCCTAATTCGTGTTAATTTGATTCTGAGATATGATTTGTTAGCTTTTACATGCATTGTATTGTATTTCATATTTTTGTTGTATGTGTGATTAATATGGACCAAGTTCATATAAAAAAGTTTTAAGTTTATTAAATAGTTTGAGATTTCGGACATTGCTAATCAATAATACCTTGAAAGTCATTACATCATTTGAGTTGAAATATTCTCGGTACCTCAAAAAGAAGGCCTCTTATGCACTTGCATTGCATTGCATTACACATATTAAGATTTTGTTTTGTTGAATACTTTATTAGACAGAAAGCAAGAAACCAATGCAGAATGGATTACAAAGCATGTTATTGAGCTCAAAATTATTGTGTAAAATTGGCATTTGAAGTTAAATCCAAGGTAAATTTGTACTGAGTGCAAACTCTTTGCCGTAGACATTTTTTAGACTGGGAAATTCAGAGTACTTTTTATTTTGCCTTTTTAGGTGTTGCCCCATTTCCTGGTGCTACAACTGGAACTGGTGGTAGAATCCGAGATGTACATTGTACTGGTAAGGGAGCACATGTATTGGCAGGTACAGCTGGATACAGCTTTGGTAGTCTCAGTATACCTGGTAAGTTATATCCATCCATCCATCCATCCATCCATCCATCCATCCATCCATCCATCCATCATCCATCCATCTGTCCATCATCTCCATCCATCCATCCATCCATCCATCCATCCATCCATCCATCCATCCATCCATCCATCTCTCCATCCAGGCTTAGCAGAGGTACATTGTGGGGCTTACAATTTAGGGTGAGTGGTAGTTGTGGGATTGGGTTAGTACAGTGGCCACTTGTAGGGTTATTTTTTGCACTATGGTGTTAATTTTCTGACCTTGTGGGGTTAGGGTTTAACATGGGAAAACCCCCACAAGTAAGAATGTGTAAGAATGTCCATACATCCATCCATCCATCCATCCATCCATCCATTCAGACGCTAGCCTGAAAATAAGCAATCTGTCATTTTGCAGAATGAGATTCCCAGAGGGTGAATTTGCTGTTGCTATCCCATACCATGAGCCAATTTATCCTCTGGATACCTTTTTCTGTTATGTTAGAGACCTTGATCCAGATTAAGGTTCACAGAGGGTAAATTTAGTGATCCTACCCTGATGTACTTTACAGTCAGCCAAGACTTACTAGAAAGCACTGCTAAGTGATTAGATTTTTATAGACTGTGGAATGGTGGGAATTAACAGGCAACCAAGACTAAACTAGAAATCACTGCTAAGCCAATAGATATATAGAGACTATGGAATGGTGGGAATTAACAAGCAGCCAAGACTTAAGTAGAAATCACTACTAAGCCATCAGATATATAGAGACTGTGGAATGGTGGGAATGAACAGGCAGCCAAGACTTAACTAGAAATCACTGCTAAGCCATTAGATATATAGAGACTGTGGAATGGTGGGAAATAACAGGCAGCCAATACTTAACTAGAAATCACTGCTAAGCCAATAGATCTATAGAGACTGTGGAATGGTGGGAATTAACAGACAGCCAAGACTTAACTAGAAATCACTGCTAAGCCATTAGACATATAGAGACAGTGGAATGGTGGGAATGAACAGGCAGCCAAGACTTAAGTAGAAATCACTGCTAAGCCATTAGATATATAGAGACTGCGGAATGGTTGCCAAGCCATCAGATATATAGAGACTGTGGAATGGTGGAAATTAACAGGCAGCCAAGACTTAACTAGAAATCACTGCTAAGCCATTAGACATATAGAGACTGTGGAATGGTGGAAATTAACAGGCAGCCAAGACTTAACTAGAAATCACTGCTAAGCCATTAGATATATAGAGACTGTGGAATGGTGGGAATTAACAGGTAGCCAAGACTTGACTAGAAATCACTGCTAAGCCATTAGACATATAGAGACTGTGGAATGGTGGGAATTAACAGGCAGCCAAGACTTTACTAGAAATCACTGCTAAGCCATTAGATATATAGAGACTGGGCTGATGGGAATTAACAGGCAGCCAAGACTAAACTAGAAATTACTGCTAAGCCATCAGATATATAGAGACTGTGGAATGGTGGGAATTAACAGGTAGCCAAGACTTGACTAGAAATCACTGCTAAGCCATTAGACATATAGAGACTGTAGAATGGTGGGAATTAACAGGCAGCCAAGACTTAACTAGAAATCACTGCTAAGCCATTAGACATATAGAGACTGTGGAATGGTGGGAATTAACAGGCAGCCAAGACTTAACTAGAAATCACTGCTAAGCCATTAGACATATAGAGACTGTAGAATGGTGGGAATTAACAGGCAGCCAAGACTTAACTAGAAATCACTGCTAAGCCATTAGACATATAGAGACTGTGGAATGGTGGGAATTAACAGGCAGCCAAGACTTAACCAGAAATCACTGCTAAGCCATTAGATATATAGAGACTGTGGAATGGTGGGAATTAACAGGCAGCCAAGACTTAACTAGAAATCACTGCTAAGCCATTATATATATAGAGACTGTGGAATGGTGGGAATTAACAGGCAGCCAAGACTTAACTAGAAATCACTGCTAAGCCATTAGACATATTGAGACTGTGGAATGGTGGGAATTAACAGGCAGCCAAGACTTGACTAGAAATCACTGCTAAGCCATTAGATATATAGAGACTGTAGAATGGTGGAAATTAACAGGCAGCCAAGACTTAACCAGAGATCACTGCTAAGCGATCAGATTTATAGAGACTGTGGAATGGTGGAAATTAACAGGCAGCCAAGACTTAACTAGAAATCACTGCTAAGCCATTAGACATATAGAGACTGTGGAATGGTGGGAATTAACAGGCAGCCAAGACTTAACTAGAAATCACTGCTTAGCCATTAGATATATAGAGACTGTTGAATGGTTGCCAAGCCATCAGATATATAGAGACTGTGGAATGGTGGAAATTAACAGGCAGCCAAGACTTAACTAGAAATCAGTGCTAAGCCATTAGACATATAGAGACTGTGGAATGGTGGGAATTAACAGGCAGCCAAGACTTAACCAGAAATCACTGCTAAGCCATTAGATATATAGAGACTGGAATGGTGGGAATTAACAGGCAGCCAAGACTAAACTAGAAATCACTGCTAAGCCAATATACATATAAAGACTGTGGAATAGTGGGAATTAACAGGCAGCCAAGACTTACCTAGAAATCACTGCTAAGCCATTAGATATATAGAGACTGTGGAATGGTGGGAATTAACAGAAAGCCAAGACTTAACTAGAAATCACTGCTAAGCCATTAGATATACAGAGACTGTGGAATGGTGGGAATTAACAGGCAGCCAAGACTTGACTAGAAATAACTGCTAAGCCATTAGACATATAGAGACTGTGGAATGGTGGGAATTAACAAGCAGCCAAGACTTGACTAGAAATCACTGCTAAGCCATTAGATATATAGAGACTGGAATGGTGGGAATTAACAGGCAGCCAAGACTAAACTAGAAATCACTGCTAAGCCAATAGATATATAGAGACTGTGGAATGGTGGGAATTAACAGGCAGCCAAGACTTAACTAGAAATCACTGCTAAGCCATTAGACATATAGAGACTGTGGAATGGTGGGAATTAACAGGCAGCCAAGACTTAACCAGAAATCACTGCTAAGCCATTAGATATATAGAGACTGTGGAATGGTGGAAACTAACAGGCAGCCAAGACTTAACTAGAAATCACTGCTTAGCCATTAGACATATAGAGACTGTGGAATGGTGGGAATTAACAGGCAGCCAAGACTGTCCATCCATCCTTCCGCAGCGATATCTTACAGTGAGCTGTTTGATTGAATGAAACTTGATATGAGAGATCCTTATGACAAGTCGCTCCTGCACATATGAAAAAGTTGCCTTTTTTCAACAGAGTTATGGTCTTTTCTTTGTTTTTAATTCATTTATGCTTCATCTTCCAGCACTGCGTTGAGGGTATGAATTGCATTCAGCAACAGCTCTTAAATCTGTGAAGTTTTCCTGAGAAATACCTTGAGTTTACCATTATTCCATTAAAACAAGCTGTTCATTGAAAATATGTTTTCTTTTTTGGAATTCACTTTAAAAACATTTCCACGATCCAATATAAGTATTCTCTTTAACTCCTTTAATCCAGTGCCCTGTATAATGTGTAACCAACTTACCCTGTATAGTATATAACCAACTTACCCTGGATAATATATAACCAACTAACCCTGTATAATATATAACCAACTAACCCTATATAATATGTAACCAACTAACCATGTATAATATATAACCAACTAACCCTGCATAATATATAACAACTAACCCTGTATAATATATAACCTATATAACCAACTAACCCTGTATAATATATAACCAACTAACCCTGTATAATATATAACCAACTAACCCTGTATAATATATAACCATGTATAACCAACTAACCCTGTATAATATATAACCAACTAACCCTGTATAATATATAACCAACTAACCCTATATAATATGTAACCAACTACCCTGTATAATATATAACCACGTATAACCAACTAACCCTGTATAATATATAACCAACTAACCCTGTATAATATATAACCAACTAACCCTATGTAATATGTAACCAACTAAGCATGTATAATATATAATCAACTAACTGTGTATAATATATAACCAACTAACCCTGTATAATATATAACCAATTAACCCTGTATAATATATAACCAACTAACCCTGTATAATATATAACCAATTAACCCTGTATAATATATAACCAACTAACCCTGCATAATATATAACCAATTAACCCTGTATAATATATAACCAACTAACCCTGTATAATATATAACCAATTAACCCTGTATAATATATAACCAACTAACCCTATATAATAAGTGACCAACTACCTTGGATAATATATAACCAACTAACCCTGGATAATATATAACCAACTAACCCTGTATAATATATAACCAACTAACCATATATAATATGCAACCAACTAACCATGCATAATTTATAACCAACAAATCCTGTATAATATATAACCAACTAACAATGTATAATATCTAACTAACCCTGTATAATATATAACCAACTACCGTGTATAATATATAACCAGCTAACCCTGGATAATATATAACCTACTAACCTTGTATAATATATAACCAACTAACCCTGTATAATATATAACTAACTAACCCTATATAGTATGTAACCAACTAACCCTGTATAATATATAACCAACTAACCCTGTATAATATATAACCAACTAACCCTGGATAATATATAACCAGCTAACCCTGTATAATATATAATCAACTAACCATGTATAATATGCAACCAAGTAACCCTGTATAATATATAACCAACTAACCCTGGATGATATATAACCAACTAACCAAATATAATATGCAACCAACTAACCATGTATAATATATAACCAACTAATCCTGTATAATATATAACCAACTAACCATGTATAATATATAACTAACTAACCCTGTATAATATATAACCAGCTAACCCTGTATAATATATAACCAACTAACCATGTATAATATGCAACCAAGTAACCCTGTATAATATATAACCAACTAACCCTGGATGATATATAACCAACTAACCATATATAATATGCAACCAACTAACCATGTATAATATATAACCAACTAATCCTGTATAATATATAACCAACTAACCCTGGATAATATATAACGAACTAACCTTGTATAATATATAAACAACTAACCATATATAATATGTAACCAACTAACCATGTGTAATATATAACCAACTAACCCTGTATAGTATATGACCAACTAACCCTGTATAATATATAACCAACTAACCATGTATAATATATAACTACTAACCCTGTATAATATATAACCAACTACCCTGTATAATATATAACCAACTAACCCTGGATAATATATAACCAGCTAACCCTGTATAATATATAACCAAGTAACCCTGTATAATATATAACCAACTAACCCTGGATAATATATAACCAACTAACCCTGTATAATATATAACCAACTAACCATATATAATATGCAACCAACTAACCATGTATAATATATAACTAACTAACCCTGTATAATATATAACCAACTACCCTGTATAATATATAACCAACTAACCCAGGATAATATATAACCAACTGTGTATAATATATAACCAACTAACCCTGTATAATATATAACCAACTAACCCTATATAGTATGTAACCAACTAACCCTGAATAATATATAACCAACTAACCCTGTATAATATGTAACCAACTAACCCTGGATAATATATAACCAGCTAACCCTGTATAATATATAACCAACTAACCATGTATAATATGCAACCAAGTAACCCTGTATAATATATAACCAACTAACCCTGGATAATATATAACCAACTAACCCTGGATAATATATAACCAACTAACCCTGAATAATATATAATGAACTAACCCTGTATAATATATAACCAACTAACCATATATAATATGTAACCAACTAACCATATATAATATATAACCAACTAATCCTGTATAATATATAACCAACTAACCATGTATAATACATAACTAACAAACCCTGTATAATATATAACCACCTACCATGTATAATATATAACCAACTAACCCTGTATAATATATAACCAACTAACCCTATATAATATGTAACCAACTAACCAAGTATAATATATATAACCAACTAACCCCGTATAATATATAACCAACTAACCCCGTATAATATATAACCAACTAACCCTGTATAATATATAACCAACTAACCATGTATAATATATAACCAACTAACCCCGTATAATATATAACCAACTAACCCTGGATAATATATAACCAACTAACCCTGTATAATATATAACTAACTAACCCAAAATAATATGTAACCAACTAACCAAGTATAATATATAACCAACTAACCCTTTATAATATATAACCAACTAACCCTGGATAATATATAACCAACTAACCATGTAGGAGCTGACAGTTGCTCATCGATGCTCGGCGGTTTTCTCCGGGTACTATGTCTTTCTCCACCCGTAAAACTGTCACGGTTACGTTTAGCAATTGTGCATAAGTATGTGACCTTAAAACACCAATAAATAAATAAATAAATAAATAAATAAATAATTCATCAAATCTAGTCATGGCTGCTGCAAAGCAGCCATGACTAGAGTTGATGAAAAATTAATCTGAAATATAACAAGAAATCATTGGTGTAAAAATTCCTTCAATTTACTGGGTAAAGTATGTTTAAATATACCCAAATTATACTTATATCAGTGACAAGAGAAACCCTGTGCTGGACAGGAATATCCACCAGCAGCATGCAAAGAGTTTAACGAGACACAAAGAATCTTTTACAGTTGTGCTGCAGGGTATTTCACAGTGGACATTTTATAATTATGTAGTTATTGTTGTGAAAAAATTATTCTCCATGACCCAGCCCACCCATCAGTGTACCAGTTGATATGACATAATAACTAACACAAATTAAGGCTGCCTGGCTATACAACAAAGTTTTAATAACAAAACTATTTACACCTTGTACATGTACACCTCGTTACATGTGCTATCACAGCTCGTCAGCCGGAAAATGAACAGTCAATTTCCTTCATAAACACCTTCCTCTTCAAAGGGGGAAACAATAGAAACAGAAGGCTGCTACTCACGAACACCATGAAATTCATAAACTCTGAAAAAACAAAAGAAACAATTGATTACATTTAAGCCCAACTCATGTAAACCTTCCATTTCAACAACGGTAAAAAAAATATAATGTGTGTTGTTTGCCGTATCGCCCCAAAGTGACATTCACTTCAGGCGGATACCCAGATAATAAAGGAATTATCTCCCTTCAGTGTGCAAATTAATTACACCATACATTATCTCCCTTGATAAACCCGCATCGGCTGACAACTGATGTGCCCACCCAAACTATGAAGAAAACTGTTTCCGTTTAATTCGTGCCTCAACCAATGGAAACAGTATCTCTTAAGGTCTAAAAAAGTTAAAAATTTGTTTCCCCGGCCCTCCCACATGGTCATGTTAGTTTCCGCATGCTCTCTTTTTATAACCAATTCAAACTTTAAAAAAAATTAAAATTAAATGGTTTATGTCAGATATTTTACCCAAGTTAATAAAATTGATGAATTTGTCCTTTGAGTTCAACAAGGCTTTGCAATGCCTCAGCATTACAAAGCATTTGTGTACTGAAGGCACGAAATACACCACCACCCATGCTATACTGTAGATTATGAGGCTTAAACATAAAACAAACTAAGAACATGAACTTTTGATGGCAAAGAAATAATTACAAAAATAAAAAATAAAATAAAAAACTGCCCGCTCACATGCAGTTTTATAAAAAAGGCCCAAGAAAGAGAAGATCTACATTGTGAGGCTTAATCATCTTGAGTGTTTTCTTGAATTTCTTATAAAATCAAGTCATGGCTGCCTTCAATTTGAATTAGATTAAGAATTTCCATTGATGTTTTAGGTTATGTATTGCCATGGGAAGATAGTGCATTTGAGTATCCATCCAACTTTGCGACACCTCTAGAAATTGCTATTGAAGCTAGCAATGGTGCATCAGATTATGGTAATAAGTTTGGAGAGCCTGTCTTAGCTGGGTTTGCTAGATCATTTGGAATGATGTTAACCAATGGAGAGCGACGAGAATATATCAAGCCAATTATGTTTAGTGGTGGAATTGGTATAATAGAGGATGGTCATATCAAGAAAGATGTTGCAGAAAAAGGTTACTGCTTTATATAAGTTCAACATAAAGCTATTAAAAGTAGATCAGGAAATTTCATATCGGGCCAGCCCTAGAAGGATCATATTTGACTAAGGCTTAATAAAATTAAAAATCTGTTTCTCAGGCCCTACCGCATGGTCCTTTTGGCTGCCACATGCTCTCTTTTTATAACCAATGCAAACTTGAAAAAATAAAAATTGAATGGTTTATGTCTGATATTTTACACAAGTTAATAAAATTGATAAATTTGTCCCTTGAGTGCAACAAGGCTTTGGCATTGCAAAGCCTTGTTGCACCCAAGAGACGAAATACACCACCACCCTTGCTATTCTGTAGATTATGAGGCCTAAAGCATAAAATAAACCTAGAATATGAACTTCTGATGGAAAGAAATAATTAAAAAAATAAAATATAAAATAAAAAATTGCCCGCCCACATGCAATTTTACAAAACTTGGCCTGAGAAACAGAACATCTACTTTGTGTGGTCTGAAAAGAAGTGTCTTCATTTTGTCTTGAACTGGGGAACAGTACTGACATATTTATTATTATTCCTGCTATCTAGTGAAAGGTGAATATAGAAGTAAGTTTATCCTGTCATCCTTTTTTTCTGTCTACCTTTCCTTCCTTCCTTTAATCTACTCATCCTTCCTCATTTCTTGTCATCACATTTTAAAAAAAGCTGTTCAGTTTTTTTCCAAAATTTATTATATACACAGGCTTGGCAATTTCAGGAGAGCGATTTTTTAGCTCTCCTCACTGCCCTCCTGAAAGAATTAAGGAGAGCGAAAAATTGCCCTCCTAAATATTTTGGTCTGGGATGATTGAGATTACATGTATTATGCTCACATTAAATTTTTGTTGTAAAGCAAAACTGTAATTTAACTTCGAAGTCACATAACATCACGTAATTTCATTTTAAAAGTGGTTTAGTGGTAAAAGGTAATGGCTGCAACCATACCCAAACACAGTTGCAATCATTTGAAGCAAAATGGGTCACAGCAATATTTTTTTCCGTCAGTTTCAAGTTCAACAACTGACATCACAGTTTGAGGGGTAATTATTCAAGGAATATTGACACTATAATATACTACCATTACTACTATCCTGTCACTTGAAGCACTTGCACCAGGATGTGACTGTAGATTCAAGCAGACGTGTTGTCCAAGAAAGTCATACGCCTACCACTACCACCTTCACCCCCCCCCCTTGGGGGTTGAAGGTGGTAGTGGTAGGCGTATGACTTTCTTGGACAACAGGTCTGGGTACACACACAGGTCTTGTCAAGTGTGTGTTCGGTTGTTGAGACATCTAGATGTCTAAGAGATTTCGCTTTACCTTAGTAAAGTTAATAAAATCACTGATGTAGTCTGTTGGTTTCAGTTTCAATGAGTTCGTTCAACTGGATACTTAAAATGCTGTGTAAAGCTAATTGCTCTCCTAAGCTGATTGAGGAGAGCGATTTTTTGCCCTCCTGCATTTTTCAGAATGCCAGGCCTGTATACACATGAGCATTAATTAAGCACCATCTGAATCCCAACTCAATTTTGAAAATTATGGTTCAAGCAGGTGATCATATCCTAGCATACTGAAATGTACATGCAAAGCCCGATCTTCTTACAATATTTCAAAAGCCATGTGCCGCACACTGAGGTACTGTGAAGGGACAAAGCACAGAGGGGTATAAATTTCACAATTGCAGTATATGCATTACACTTTGCTTAACTTATTAGTAAAAATACAGTGCTACAAATTAATTTCGATTTGACATGCCAAGACGTAGAATATCTGGAAATACACGATGGCAAATTATTGGCATGCATGATGCAGGGATGTTCTGCCGCAACATCGGTGCTCACTTGAACATTAATCACACGATTATTAGTCGACTTGTGAGGAAGCACATTGCAACATGTCAAGTAAAGGATCGTCCAAGACCTGGGAGACCGAGTAAGACCACTCGCCATGATAACCATGCCCTAATTCGCCAGGCAACATGCAAGTGCATGAACAATGCCCAAGAAATGGATGTACAAGGGGGAGTGGGAGTTTGTCTCTTCACCAGTACCATCAGGAGTAGGCTCTGGGCTGCTTAGCTGCATGTCACCCTATCAGACATACACTCCTCACTGATAGACACAGACAGGAACATCTGGTGTGGTGTAAGCTCAGAGAAAACTAACTTCAGGACATGGCGCAGGGTTAACTAGGCATATCAGCAGGAGATGATCCATGCAACCAAACCCTTTGGAGGTTGCTCTGTGATGGTGTGGGGGTTACATTTCCTATGAGTGCAAGTTGGACCGCTTTCCAGTACGTATGACACTCAATGGTCAGCGTTATCAACAGGAAGTAATGAATACCGCCGCTGTGCCACTTTTTGATAATCATTCCCTTGCCAGTCATCCGATATTTATGGATGACAATGCCAGACCCCACTGTCTCGAGAAGTCATCACCCACATGCAGAACAACGCCATCGAGACATTACCATGGCCTGTAAAGAACCCTATTCTAAACCCCATGGAACATCTTTGGGACTATCTCGGTTGCCAAGTTCAAGCTGGAGAAACTCCTTCCATAACTTGCAGGAATTGACGCAGGCACTCCATGAGGAATGGCAGAGGATCCTATGTTGCGAATTAGACATTTGATTGTCAGCATGAGGAAACTTGATGATGTTATCTGTGTGAGAGGTGGATACTTCAGATACTGATGTGGTTGTTAGTGGTGGTTCAGAAGGTTTACAACAACCATTATTTGAGAAATGTGTGACACTTATATTTTTGTCGTAGTCATGGTGACCATACTTTTCGGCGTTGCTGATATTCACATTTTGAGTCTTCCTGTAAGAGTATCAACAAATTGTTACCCAATAACAACTTCCGTTTTGTTTTTGGTTTAGTGACAGCACAATAAATTAAACTTAGCATTTTATTGCCCAATAGGCTACACAAAGTAGATCTTCTGTTTCTCAGGCCATTATTTGTAAAATTGCATGTGGGCGAGTGGTTTTTTATTTTATTTTTTATTTCAGTAATTACTTCTTTGCCATCAAAAGTTCATGTTCTTGTTTCAAGTTTTAGGCCTCATAATCTACAGAATAGCAAGGGTGGTGGTGTATTTCATCCCTTGAGTGCAAGAAGGCTTTGCAGTGCTAAAGCATTGCAAAGCCTTCTTGCACTCAAGGGACGAATTCATCAATTTTTTTAACTTGGGTGAAGTATCAGACATAAACCATTTAATTTTTATTTTTTTTTAAGTTTAAATTGGTTATAAAAAGAGAGCATGCGGCAGCCAAAAGAACCATGTGGGAGGGCCTGAGAAACAGATTTTTTATTTTTTTAGGCCATATTTGGTTTTCACAGCATGGAGATGAACATGTAATGTTTTCAGTACTTCTCTTAGAAAAAAAATGGGTGGTGCTTAAACCTTTACCCAACGCAGATGATATCAAAATTTATTATTTTAATTAACATTTTTTAATTTTTTTCAAACAATTTCAACAAAACCATATCATGTGACCCCTCATTGGAATGAAATCGACGAACTCGTTCCAAAGAGGGGGGGTCACATGATATGGTTTTGTTGCAATTGTTTTGAAGAATACTACTTTTTAACTGTTGAATTTGCATATTACGCTGGCTGTCGTTGGGTAAAGGGTTAATTAATGCTCATGGGTATATAAATTGGAGGTGTTTGGGATTCCATTGATTCCATCCAGGTTTGAATTCCTTCTTTGATTACATCCCTTGATATGTATTGGGATACTTTTCTGTCCTTGCACTAATGGGCTTGTCTGCTCGGAAGTGTTTTTTCCGTCCATGGACAGGTGGACCTGCTAGTTTAGTAAATACTTTTTGATGACAATCTCATAAATGGGATCACAAACCAGCTGTATCCAAATATTTCTAAAAAAGTTATTGCTCATATTAGACTTGGAATGTCATGTCCTCATATTATTAAGAAATCCATTCAATATTTTTTCTCCCAAGTTTAATTTATAGATTGTTGGTGATAATAACCTGAATGAGATTGTGAACCAGTATTTTTTCTTTCAGAGTTCTTGCCGTTGTTTCAATTAGGTCACTGATGATTGCCCATCAATAGTGTTACACTTGTTGAACTTCCCATGGGTTCAGTAACCTCATTTGTGACAGGATATATCTTGTGAATTCACATTTAATACCTTTTTATGCCCCCGTGATGAAAAGTTGGTGGTATACAGCTTCTCCCATCCATGTGTAGGGTGCAAGGTTTGTCCACCTAACTCGTGAAGTTTTGAAATCTTTTTATTTTATAGTGCATTTGTATGTCTATCAAAGGTGTGCATATTTCCAGGAATTTGATTTTGCTCCATTTTTCACAAAATTATGGGTTGTTGAACTTAAGAATTTTTTTGTCAAATTTCGAATATAAGGTACATGATTTTTCCAGCAGACTCCTCCCACAATTTTCAAGGTAGAACTTTTTTTATTTTGCTGGGTATTTATACATATACCAAAGGTGTACATATTGCCAGGGATTTGATTTTGTTCCATTTTTCACAAAATTACGGGTTGTTGAATTTAGTAAACTTTGAATATGGGGTACATGATTTGTCCAACTAACTCCTCCCACAATACATAAGTAACTTAAAGTACATGGTAGAACCTGTGGGGATATCATATGTCTCTTACAGACTCAGCTCAGGACTTTAATAGACCCTACTGCTTTGCCAAGGTGTTACCTTATGAGTGAGCCAACAGAAAGATGTAAAAATGTGTTTTGATTCTCCCACAATCCCTCACTATAATTGTTCTCCCCCCTCCCCCCCCCCCCCCCCCCCCCCCCCCCCGACATTTTTCTTGCCTTGAAGTGTCAGCTAATATTACTGCAAAATCGGGAGACTCAAACTTTTTACTTTTTTGATTGATGTTTGTAACTGAAATCAAAAGAGCATAATTACAGATGCAAAACAGTTTTATTTTAAAAATTAATAATTATACCCCCCGCAAACAAAGTTTGGGGGGGGGGGTATATCAGAATCACCCTGTCTGTCCGTCCATCTGTCTGTCCATCTCCGTCCGTCTGTCCATCCTTGTAAGCGCAACTCCTCCTAAACCGTTTGAAGAATTTTCATGAAACTTTACACAATGGAAGAACTCCATATGAAGATATGCATGAAGCAATATAATTCCGTTCTGTCATTTCCAAGGGGAGATAATCTAACTTATACATTTCAGGCACAGGGGTATCACTTTGTGAGCTTGCTCACAGTACCTCTTGTTTATTTGTAGGATTATACACTTTCAGTATTTCCGTGAAAAGATACCAGAAAGACTCTTAATCCATGCTCATTATATGCCGCAAAAACATTTTTTAAAATTAAACATAAAACTCTCCTCCTCCTCACTGATTTAAAAAAAAAAATTGCCTGAGAATCAATTAATTTATTTTGTGCATCCTAAGTAAAATTCTCACAGCCCTTAAGGATTAACATATTCTCATTGTTGTACAGTTTCTTGTAAAATTTGTCATAAAGCTTAACTGGTAGAGTGCTGGAAGTCCATATATGGGCTTTATTCTGAAGTGCCAGTACTGCAATTTAAAGGCTTAATATTCTGTGGATGTGCTTCATATTATCTTTCAAGTGATATTATTTTATCTGTTAGGATTTGCCTTGTTACAATTTTTGGGAGAGTGCCTAATGGCACTCTCCCATAAATTGTGACAAGGCAAAGATGCACAATGAAATTTCAAGGACCAAAAATAATTTAGCACTCTACCAGTTAAGAGATGAAAGCAACTTCTATCTGTAGATGTTTTAGCAATAATTTATTCTCCAAGTTTTGAATATGGAGTTGAAAAAGTAATTTTTGCATTCCCAATTATTTTGCTTTTAGAAAGGTTGCACAACCAGATATTTTATTCACCTAGATTACAACACTTTCCAGAAACAGTATAAACATTTACTTAAATTGCAGTTTAATTCTCAGACATATGTTCTCAGTATGAGAAGCTTTTTACAAGTGCAAACATCGCTTAGGCTTAAAAAAGGTTATTTGATTTATGGTTAATCCTCATTGGAATTGAACCCCTAATTGGATGGTTTTTAGCTTTACTTGACAAAGTCAAGATAAGCTATTGCCATCACGCGTGCGGAAGTCTGTTAGTCTGTGAGTCTGTACACATTTTTCTTTAGCACAGGCTACACCCTGTAGTTCTTGTCTGATCATCACGAAATTTCATATGCAGGTTTGGGGTCATGTCAAGATGAGAATGTCCCCTTTTGGTCGTGATCGGTCAACCGGTATGGCTACACAAGCCCAAAACCATTAGCACAGTCTACAGGTCGTATTTATGAAGGGATTTCATTGTAACTTGGTAGGATGGATCTGTATAATGCCTAGATGAGAACGACCCGTTTTGGTCATGATCTGTCAACCATGATGGCTGCCCAAGCCCGAAACCCAAAATCTTTTAGCACAGTCTGCAGGTCATATTTAATATGGAGGGATTTCATTGTAACTTGGTACATTGATTCCGTATGATGTCTAGTTGAGAACTTTCCCATTTGGTTGCGATCTGTCAACCATGACAACTGCCCAAGCCCAAAACCCGAAAACCTTTAGCACGTCTACAGGTCATATTTATAGAGGGATTTCATTGTAACTTGGTAGGTTGATGTAATGTCTCGAAGAGAATGTCCCCTTTTGGACGTGATTGGGCAACTGTGACGTCAACAGGGGCCTGAAGCCTGAAAACCTTTAGCTCAGTCTACAGGTCATATTTATGAAGGGATTTCATTGTAACATGGTAGGATGACTCCAAATAATGTCTAGATGAGAACGTCCCCTTTTGATTGTGATCATTCAGCCTTGATGGCTGCCCGAGCCCAAAAACCTTTAGCATAGTCTATAGGTCGTATTTATGGAAGGATTCCATTGTAACTTGTTAGGTTGACTCCATATAATGCCTAAATGATGACATTCCCTTTTAGTCGTGATTGGTCAACTGTGACGGCCATAGGTGCCCGAAGCCCGAAAACCTTGAGCACAGTCTACAGGTCATATATATGAAGGGATTTCATTGTAACTTCGTAGGATCACTCCAGATTATGCCCAGATGAGAATGTCCCCTTTTGGTTGCGATCATTCAACCATGATGGCTGCCCGAGTCTGAAGCCCGAAAACCTTTAGCACAGTCTACAGGTCATATTTTTGAAGGGATTTCATTGTACCTTGGTAGGTTGACTTCATATAATGTCTAGATGAGAATGTCCCCTTTTGGACACGATTGGACAACTGTGATGGCTACAGGGGCCCAAAGCCCGAAAACCTTGAGCACAGTCTACAAGTCATATTTATGAAGTGATTTCATTGTAGCTTGGTAGGATGACTCCAAATAATGTCTAGATGAGAATGTCCCCTTTTGGTCGTGATCATTCAGCCTTGATGGCTGCCCGAGCCCAAAAACCTTTAGCATAGTCTGTAGGTCGTATTTATGGAAGAATTTCATTGTAACTTGTTAGGTTGACTCCATATAATGCCTAGATGATGACATCCTCTTTTGGTCATAATTGGTCAACTGTGACGGCTACAGGTGCCCGAAGCCCAAAAACCTTGAGCACAGTCTACAAGTCATATTTATGAAGAGATTTCATTGTAACTTCGTAGGATCACTCCAGATGATGCCCAGACGAGAATGTCCCCTTTTGGTTGCGATCATTCAACCATGATGACTGCCTGAGCCCAAAGCCCGAAAACCTTTAGCACAGTCTTCAGGTCATATTTATGAAGGGATTTCATTGTACCTTGGTAGGTTGACTTCATATAATGTCTAGATGAGAACATCCCCTTTTGGACACGATTGGACAACTGTGACGGCTACAGGGGCCCGAAGCCCCAAAACCTTCTGCACAGTCTACAGGTCATATTTATGAAGGGATTTCATTGTACCTTGATAGGATGGCACCAAATAATGTCTAGATGAGAACATCCCCTTTTGGTCGTGATTATTCAGCCTTGATGGCTGTCTGAGCACAAAAACCTTTAGCATAGTCTATAGGTTATAGTTATGGAAGGATTTCATTGTAACTTGTTAGGTTGACTCCATATAATGCCTAGATGATGACATCCCCTTTTGGTCATGATTGGTCAACTGTGACAGCTGCAGGGGCCCAAAAACCTTGAGCACAGTCTACAGGTCATATGTATGAAGGGATTTCATTGTAACTTCGTAGGATCACTCCAGATTATGCCCAGATGGGAATGTCCCCTTTTGATTGTGATCATTCAACCATGATGGTTGCCCGAGCCCAAAGCCCAAAAGCCTTTAGCACAGTCTACAGGTCATATTTATGAAGGGATTTCATTGTAACTTGGTAGGTTGACTTCATATAATGTCTAGATGAGAACGTCCTCTTTTGGACACATTTGGTCAACTGTGACGGCTACAGGGGCCCAAAGCCCCAAAACCTTTAGCATGGTCTACAGGTCATATTTATGAAGGGATTTCATTGTAACTTGGTAGGATGACTCCAAATAATATCTAGATGAGAACGTCCCCTTTTGGTCGCGATCATTCAGCCTTGATGGCTGCCCAAGCTCAAAATCCCAAAACCTTTAGCATAGTCTATAGGTCGTATTTATGGAAGGATTTCATTGTAACTTGTTAGGTTGACTCCATATAATGCCTAGATGATGACATTCTCTTTTGGTCGTGATTGGTCAACTGTGATGGCTTCAAGGGCCCGAAGCCCGAAAACCTTGAGCACAGTCAACATGTCATAAAAATGAAGGGATTTCATTGTAACTTCATAGGATCACTCCAGATTATGCCCAGATGATAACACCCCCTTTTGGTCGCGATCATTCAACCATGAAGGCTTCCCGAGCCCAAAACCTGAAAAACTTTAGTACAGACTACAGATCATATTTGTGAAGGGATTTCATTGTAACTTGGTAGAATGACTCAGTATAATGTCGAGATGAGAACATCCCCTTTTAGTTGCAATCGGTCTCATCCTGGCTACATAGGCCTCAAGCCCGAAAACCTTTAGCACAGTCTACAGACCATATTTATTGAAGGGATTTCAATGTAACTAGATAGGATGACTCGTTTTGGAATAATTTCACTGTAACTTGGTAACTTTCGTTGACATACGTTAACAATGAAGGCCACATACATTAACTGTGAGGTCATATTAACCCACCCCTCAGCTCTTTAGAACAGTGTACACCTCATATTATTTTTATTAAAAACATAGCATACAGGGAACGGAAATTAACATTTCCCAATTATCACAATTCTTATCTTATTTCATAATCCTTTTATAAACATTGAACATTATCCTTTTCATCAAACTCACCACACAGACAAGTTAAGCTACAGTGTCACTGACACTTTCATTTTTTGCATTGCAGTGTCTTCCAATATATTAATATTAAATTGGGAGACTTGAAGCATTTTTTGATTGATGAACATAACTGAAGTCAGAAGAGCACATCTAAAGATGCCAAGCAGTTTCATTTTTAGCTCAACTTTGGCGAAGCCAAATTTGAGCTTATGCCATGGCCAGTTGTCCGTCGGCCGTCTGGCCGTCTGTCCGTCAACAATTCAGTACGGCTCGGGCTAGAGGCCGTATTTATGAACCGATCTTTACGAAACTTCTTGGGTACCTTTGTTATGACTGTGGGACTAGAACGAGTGTTTTGGGGTCTGATCCGAAATTCAAGTTGGCCGCCAGCCGCCATTTTGTACCGACGATGCAGAAATCTGTTTTTTGTACAGAACTTCCATATGAAAGCGCTGATTTGAATAATGTTTTGTTTGAATGTTTAGTACCATGGGATACATCACATATAATATGGTTTTTTTTTCTCGTACCTAAATTATGCAAATTAGACTAACTTTGATGTATTTAGTGTTACTTTCAGCACTGTAAGTGCAAATGCCAATACGGCTCGGGCCGGAGGCTGTATTTATAAACTGATCTTTACGAAACTTCTTGGGTACCTTTGGTGTCACGTGGGATGAGAACGAGTGTTTTTGGGTGCGGTCCAAAATTCAAGATGGCCGATGGCAGCCGTTTTGTACAAAATTAGGTGCAATCAGATTTTTGCACAGAACTTCCATATGATAGTGCTGACTTGAATAATTTTTTGTGTGAATGTTTAGTACCATGGGATACATCACATATAATACAGGTTTTTTTCTCGTGCAGAAATTATTCAAATTATATGAACTTTGATGTTTTCAGTGCTACTTGCACACAGTAAGTGCACATGTCAATACGGCTCAGGCTAGAGGCTGTATTTATCAACCGATCTTCATGAAACTTTTTGGGTACCTCTGTTATCATCTTGGAATGAGAACGAGTGTTTCTGAGTGCGGTAAAAAATTCAAGATGGCTGCCAGTGGCCATTTCATACCGAAATTAGGTCTAATCAGTGTTTTGTACACAACTTCTATGTGGCTCAGGCTAGAGGCCGTATTTATGAACCGATCTTTACGAAACGTCTTGGGTACCTTTGTTATCACCGTGAGATGAGAACGAGTGTTTTTGGGTGTGGTCC
This sequence comes from Pictodentalium vernedei, assembly GCA_031216915.1. Classification (NCBI taxonomy): domain Eukaryota; kingdom Metazoa; phylum Mollusca; class Scaphopoda; order Dentaliida; family Dentaliidae; genus Pictodentalium; species Pictodentalium vernedei. The sequence goes on along the minus strand of CM062297.1, from coordinate 880,050,909 downwards.
GAAATTCAAGATGGCCACCAGGAACCATTGTGTACCAAAATTAGTGCAATCAGTCTTTTGTACAGAACTTCTGTATGAAAGTTCTGATTTGAATAAATTTTTGTATGAAGGTTTAGTAAAATGGAATACATCACATATAGTACAGGTTTTTTTCTCGTGCAGAAATTATGTAAATTAGAAGAATTTTGATTTATTTAGTGCTACTTATACACTGTAAGTGCACATGTCAATACGGCTCGGGCTAGAGGCTGTATTTATCAACCGATCTTCACGAAACTTCTTGGGTGCCTTTGTTATCACCTTGGGACGAGAATGAGTGTTTCTGAGTGCGGTCCAAAATTCAAGATGGCTGCCAGTGGCCATTCTGTACCGAAATTAGTTCCAATCAGTTTTTTGTCACAACTTCTATACAGCTTGTATTTATGAACTGATCTTCATGAAACTTCTGACATTTCCAAGGGGAATGAGTATGTAATGTCGGGAATATTTTTCAACACCGAAATTTCAGTATTTTGAGATTCCTTTGGTACAGTAAATTGGTATTAGCTTGATACCAAATACCAAACAGTATTTATGGTATAAAATCTCTAAGAATAAGACTGATAATATTAAATACTTTAATTTAGGTATGGAGGTGGTGAAGATAGGAGGTCCTGTATGATAATATTGAATGGTTTAATTTAGGTATGGAGGTGGTGAAGATAGGAGGTCCTGTATATTAATATTGAATACTTTAATTTTGGTATGGAGGTGGTGAAGATAGGAGGTCCTGTATGATAATATTGAATGGTTTAATTTAGGTATGGAGGTGGTGAAGATAGGAGGTCCTGTATATTAATATTGAATACTTTAATTTAGGTATGGAGGTGGTGAAGATAGGAGGTCCTGTATGATAATATTGAATACTTTAATTTAGGTATGGAGGTGGTGAAGATAGGAGGTCCTGTATGATAATATTGAATACTTTAATTTAGGTATGGAGGTGGTGAAGATAGGAGGTCCTGTATGATAATATTGAATACTTTAATTTAGGTATGGAGGTGGTGAAGATAGGAGGTCCTGTATGATAATATTGAATACTTTAATTTAGGTATGGAGGTGGTGAAGATAGGAGGTCCTGTATGATAATATTGAATACTTTAATTTCGGTACGGAGGTGGTGGTGGGGGGGCGCGGTGGCTCAGTAGGTAGAGGTGCAGGCTGCAAGCCGAGAGGTCCTCGGTTTGAATCCCACCTGCGGCAACCATTGCCCATGTGGGGGCACGATGACGCCGTGTACTAAGGTGTACTGCACGTCGATGGTACGCTTGTCTTCAACCAATCTAACCCTGCCTGTGCTGCAGTGCGGAGTTACGATGTTGGGGAGCTGGCAGCTGCTCGTCGTTGCTCGGTGGTTCTCTCCGGGTACTCCGGCTTCCTCCACCCGTAAAACTGTCACGGTCATGATTAGCCATTGTGCATAAATATGTGACCTTAAACATCAATAAATAAATAAATAAATAGTACGGAGGTGGTGAAGATAGGAGGTCCTGTATAGTGTTGTGCGGTTTTATATTTTTATACTGTACCAATGACCCAGACATAGCTAACTCTTAAAATATAGGGCCAAACACAAATTTTGCCCCCCAATCCCCAAAATTTGCATCTAAAACTAAAGAAAACATGTCCTGAAAGGCCCTCCACACTTCGCCCCTACTGCGCATGCGCAGTGTCAAGGACGTTCCGAAATTGGCGCCATTAATCATTCTAAGTTTGGCCCTTCATCAGTTAACATCTGACTGATGTTTGTGCTTATAAATCTCAGTTTAAATGATGCCAGACACATAAATATTAGTGAAATGGTGATTCTAAGGAGGATAGAGAAGGAGGAGAGGAAAAGAATGTGTGACAGAATATTATCAGGGCTGTAACTTAAAATTTTTTAATGAAATTATGTTAAGTTACCTATTTTCAAGGCAGCAGCCATTTTGTTGTCATTCTGATTATTTAGTTACACTGTTTTTTAAGTGTTTTCCTCTCTCCCTGTCCTTTAAGTCCCCCCTTGCTATTCTCCCATGCTTTTGGCATAGTTTCTGTAATTATTATTACAAAAATTTCTTGGGAGTTTTAGCTGAATAACAGAATGAATTCTGTTCTTTCCCCATGTTTACGTCTTCACCTACGGGTGGTTAGGCGTTGTGTTCTGCATCTACCATCTGATGTTCTGCAGTTTCTTCCCTGGAAGTCTCTGTTTTGCATCAGATAGTGTATTTTTGGTAACTGATTTCGGGCCTGGGTGCCTGGAGTCTTATTTTAGTGTTTTTACACTCATTGTTTACATTTACAACAGCCCTCTGTGTGAGGGGGGGATTTCTAAAAAATAATATCTTTATGTTATTTTAATCATAACTAGATACATTATTATTGTTCGTAAGTGTTGAATAAATTGTTTAAAATATTTTTAAAATTTTTGTCCACACTTAGGCTTGGGATCCATTGGGGCTCAACGTTACTTTTCAGAAACTTGGGCTGTTCTGAAAAAATATTTTTTTCAAAATATTTTGATTTTAATTATTTTTTCTATATTAATGGATCATATTATTATTATGTATTTTGATTGCCAGGGGTTAGTGCGAGTACCAGGACTTGTTTTCTTTTCACATTGAAAGGATATTGATCAATTGTTTTAAGAGGAAGTCTTCCTCTGACTTTATTATCATTCTATATGTGGTCAGTGTACTCGCATTAACTCCTGTTCTGTATCGTATGATTTCGATGACAATATGGGAAGCGTATGTCACGGTATGTTGTTGGGGATTTGGACACTCCGGTCCTTTCCCCGCAGGGTCACTCTACTTTATCAATTTCTATTTCAGACGATCAAGATTAGGGTGATGTATCTGTGATGTCTTCCAACAGTGTGCCTCCGTCGTCACAATTAATGAAGGGCTAGCGGAAAAGTGCTCATGTAAATACGCCAATTGCCTAAGAGGACCCTAGTAGGTTCGACGGCCTTTGACGTCCGCTAGCTCGCCCGGTGTAGCGTCCATTCACCGAATGGTTCGGCAGCCGGGTTCGTCCGTTGCGGTCTAGAAGGAATTTTGGGGTGATGCGAGCACTATAAATTAACTTAATGCACACCCAGTGACGGCGGATCGGAGGGAGAACGCAGGAAGCCTTTTAGTCCGGTTCATAGCTCGTTCCGGTCCATCCGGACGGCAAGCGAGAGAGGCCCCTCTCTCGTTCAACAACATCTGGCCCCAGATGTTGTGGTACAAAATGTGTCGCAAGCGGAGCATACGTCCGTCGCTCGGGACGCTCCGTTGTATAGGCAGTCCGCTGAGACTGCTAAGGCTTCCTCTTCTCGTCAGCGCACACGACCGCACCTTGGCTGCGTGACCGCCGATATATTACCAGCTTCGCCGATCAAGGATTCTTCGGCGACCAGGTCACACCATCCGGTAGCCAGGGACACGAGGCCTGCAGACTCCGGACGTTCGCATAGGAAGTGTGCGGGAGTCAACGTACACGGAGCTTCCGGCGGCAATGCATCGTAAGACCGCTACTGCACAGGCCTCGGGAACGGACGTGCTTTCCTTAATAGCACAGTTTATCGCAGCATCCCAGCATCAACTGAATCTGTCGCATATATTTTATCCGACGATGCTGGGTCGGGACGCTCCGCGGAAGCGGGTACGGACGTCCGAAAGTTTCATTCGGTCCGACGGGATACCGAAAGGGATTCGGAGGATTTCGAGCTTTCCCTTTCGGAACAACATATGCTGTTGTGTATGTCATCTGACTTGGTCTTCTACAGCTTCTTTCGTCGGACCAGAATGCTGCGATGCCGGATAAGAAACTGATAGCGTCGGTGGACTTAGAAATTTTTGCTTCGGTTCAGGGACATCGTCCCTCAGTTCCGACATAGTCCAATAATGTCACACAAACTTTCGAATTATTGAACGACGCTATATATATTATTATTTTATGCTTGCTATTCAAGCATTTCTGGTTTCTTGTTCGAAGAGTTATGGAGATGTCTTTCAAAAGTGTGCCTCTGTCGTCATAGTTAATGAAGAGTTAGCGGCAATAAGTGCTCATGGAATATGTCTATCGCCTACGGAGTGACATTCGCTAGCTCACCCGGTGTAGCGTACATTCATCGAATGGTTCGGCTGCCGGGTTCGTCCGTTGCGGTCTAGGAAGGAGATTTGGGTGATGCGAGCACTTTAATTACTTTAGTACTCACCCAGTGACGGCAGATTGAGGACAGATCGGAGGAAGCCTGTTAGTCCGGTTCCTGGCTTGGCTGTGAGCGAGAGAGGTCCCTCTCTCGCCCAACAACATAGGGGACCGCATGTTGTGGTTCAGATATTTTACATTCGGAGCATATGTCTGTTGGTCGGGACGCTCCGTTATATTGACAGTCCGAGAGACTGTCTTTAATGCTTCCTCATCCTCACAGCAGGGCACACGACCGCACATTGGCTACGTGACCTCGAGTATCCGATCAGTTTCGGCATTCAGTGATTCCACGGCGAATAGGTCGCGCCATCCGGTAGCCAAGGGACACGAGGCCTATACACTCCGTTCGCTCGCATATTGGTAGTATGCACGGGGTAACGATCACGGAGCTTCCAGCGGCAATGCATCGTAAGACCACTTCTCCTCAGGCCTCAGTGACGGACGTGCTATCCGAGTTAGCACAGTTGTTTCGCAGCATCCCAGCAATTGACAGTTTCTCGGTCGAATCAGGAATTATCCGACGGCGCTGGGTCGGTGCGGTCCGCGGTTGCATCAGCTACGGACGACCGAACGCTTTATAGGGTCCGACAGGATGGCGAAAGGGATTCGAAAGATTTCGAGTTTTCCCTTTAGTAGTATCGGAAGATGCCTTTCATATCTTCTGGCATTATCTTCCAGTGATTATTATTTCGGACTTCATTGCTGCGATCTTGGATAAGAGACTTATAGCGTCATTGGACTCGGATTTTTCGATCGGTTCAGGGACATTGTCCCTGACTTACCGACGCAGTCCAAATATTGTCATTACAACATGTGTTTTATATTTCGACGCTATATATATATATATATATATACAAGCCTGCTACTAAGCATGATAGTTTAGTTTCTTGTCCGTGTTGCTCATTTCTGCCATTTTATCATTTATACAAATAGTTTATTTTGGCAGAGCAGGGCATACCGAGAGTTCATATGCGTCTAGACGGTGTGATTAAAGACTGCATATATTCTTTTTCGCCGTTTATGTCTTTTCCAATTTCAATGTTGGGAACGACATTATGTATAGTAGACTTAACTTAGACGCTTTATTATATGTAATCCGCCTTACTGAGGCATTATCATTACGTCTTCAAGAAAAGATTTACGGGATATTATTCTCAATGTAATTTCTTTTGAGGGCAGTAGTTTGTTCACGTATAACTCCGCCCTTCAATGGCTGATTGGAGTTAGTTAGACGTGACGCAGCCCTAGCTACATCCACACGCGTGGATAGTAAGGTTAAGAACTCTCTCAGAGTCGCTTCGGTCTCGGAGGAGCTTCTCTTCGACGGCAACTTTTCGGCAATCCATGAATTGCTCGATTTACACGTTCTCTTGTCTATCTAGTGTTACAAGAGATTCAGACTGGGGCAAACATTCGGTGGTTGACTCAGAGAGTGCCGCCGCAGTTGCCGGACCCGAGTGTGGCTGTTATGACGGTTGCCAGTCAAACAGATTGGGATATAATACTGATCCCTACGGATTCGAAGTGCCAGGGTCTTTGGGTTCCGCAGTCTTTTAGCAATCAGTTTAAGTTCCGCGGAATAATGTTTTTTAGGCTTGCTTTATGTCATTGCATGAACATTATTCAGAAACGCATGCCCAAATTCCTGTCCTTTAATTCGACAGTAGTGGCGTATCTCCGGAACCAGGGAGGCACTCTTTCGTTTCCGTTATTCAATTTAATGGAAAGAATCCGTCTGTTGGTTATAGTACACCAAGTTCAGTTTTGGTCCGTCATATTCCGGGTCGTCTGATTGTTTTATCGGACTCCCGTTCTCTTACGGGTCGCTTGTTGCTGTCAGAATGGACTCTCAACAAACAAGTATTCAATCAGATTTGCTATCTATGGGAGCGCCCAATGATGATTTATTTATGACACAGCTTGCTAATCAATGGCAGGCGTATGTGTTGGCTTGTCCAGATCTCTGAGCTAATATTGTAAACGCTCTATTGATCTATAGGACGGAATGATAGGATACGCGTATCCTCCGGCGCTGTTGTTTTAGCAGGTATTGCTAAGATAAACAACCACAATACATTTCTGTTGATAGCATCTCTATCTTCACAGAGATCATGAGTAATTTACTCTCTTGTCTACTGTGGGTCTTAACGTGAAATCTTCCTCTTTGTGAGGATCTTTTTCACTGGGTAAATTGTGTCATCTTTATCACAACCAGCAAGGTCGCAACCTTCATGTATTCCGTTGTGTGGTCCGTATTGCATTGTAAGCACTGTACTGGATGAGCTTTGGACGCGATTTCTTACTATAGGAGATCCTCTTCTTCGCTATTCTATGCGGCTAAAGTGGAGGCTCTTCCGTCGTGGTGTAGGGATCATTATGTTCATATTGTTGATCCCTCCATACTACTCATTGCTATTTTTTAGTATACTTGTTTCACAAGATCTACTGCAGCCTGTTATTATTTAGGTTATAGGTTTATGTTACCTCATACCTATGCACTCTACGATAGTTTACAATTGAGTCTTTTGTCTCTTTATCTAAGTCAGTTAGTAACTTTTTGATAAATAGACTTAGAATCTTTAGATTAAATTCCTATACGGATTTTAACTTCGGTTCTTATTTAGCTAAGTAATCATTTGAGCCTCTGGAAACAGTAGTTTTCAAATTCTGACCTTTTAGACAGTAATTCTGTTGGTTTCTCTTTTACTGTAGAGTCAGTGAGTTTCATGCACTATCGATGGATGATTTTCACTTTCATAGTTTCGGAATCAATACTTCCGTTACTATTTAGGTTGGATTGTTGCATAAGAGTTAGACTCCTATTATCCGGAACCTATTATTTTAAGGTCCTTCCGTCTTCGTATGGGCATAGGCCTTTACTCTTTCCGGGTACAGTTTATGTATTTATAAACAGATATCTGTTTATTACAAAGGGCATAAGCTTCTTCTGTCTTTGATGTCTAGTAGAAGGACGTTACGCTCCTTTTTATTGTTAATGGATTCTATTAACTATCGGTACTGCTTATGGTATATCATTGACTTAGCAGTTGTGCTTAAGATTTCGGCTCATGAAGTAAGAGTTCTTCTACTTCTTGGGCTTACATTAATAGTGTCGCTATTATAGATTTTTGAAGGCCGCTCATTGCGCTCAGCCATCCACATTCATGAATTTTATCTTAGAAATATCGAGTCCATTTCTGGAGGCCTCTATGGTTAGGTCTATTATCTACTGCTCAGAATGTCATTCACTTAACAGTTGCTACTATAGCTAGGTAGGCTGTCTGTTTCGGCAGTGTCTCCGTTCGGCTGCCCTCTTCGCTCTGGGCTATTTGACCCAGGGCAAGAAAAAGGGGGGGGGGGAGGGTGTTCCCTTGGGTCACCTGTTTTACTATGAAAACAAGGGGATACCTCCTCCGGAGTTAGTAATTCTGAGCTGTTATTGGGATGGTTGTTTAGTGAGAAGTTTAGGTTTTTAAAATTCATTCAAGTCTTAGTTTTTAAAGTATAGCTTTTGAATATTGCATATGTCAACGGACATGATTATGCAATCCTCAGACACTTTTAGGGTTATAAGAGTCTCTATTCTCTAGACTTACTTTATTTATTGGCTTACTTTAAAAATTATTAGTATAAGGATTATATTGGATATTAATAGAGTACATGGATGTATGAAGCTCAATTTTGGAAGGTGTTGTATCTTTCTAATTTATCATAAATAAGAAAGATACATGTAAGGCCTATTACTTCTTTTTCCCTACAGGGGATGACTCTATTTTATTTTATTGAGCGTATTCCATTTTGCTCTATGTCCTTGGCCCTCCAGCCTTTTTACTATTCAGCTATGTCTGGGTCATTGGTACAGTATAAAAATGTTAAAAAATTTATAGTAATTTATATATTTTTTATACTTACCAATGACCCAGACGGGGATGGCCCTCCCAGGAGTTGGGAACTCTTGCCTCCCCGCTGAGTACATAGCGCTTACCAGGCACTGGTTATTAGAATGATTAATGGCGCCAATTTCGGAACGTCCTTGACACTGCGCATGCGCAGTAGGGGCGAAGTGTGGAGGGCCTTTCAGGACATGTTTTCTTTAGTTTTAGATGCAAATTTTGGGGATTGGGGGGCAAAATTTGTGTTTGGCCCTATATTTTAAGAGTTAGCTATGTCTGGGTCATTGGTAAGTATAAAAAATATATAAATTACTATAAATTTTTTAACTTTTCTTGTTTCGGTTCGGTTTCGGTTCGGTTTTTTAAAAAAAACTTGGTTTATAGGTCGGTTTTCGTTTTTTTATAGTAAGACATCTGCAGTTTCCAACAGAAACTATGTAGTGTCAATATGATGCCGATACTGTCATATTTTCAATGATGATTTAATTGGCAGTTACTAGCATTTGTGCTAAGTGTATAAATGGCAGGCATTATCAAAACAAAATAATATAAAAGAAAACAAAATGTAACAGTGTTCGCAGAGTATCACCACTCACCAATTCTAGGAAACATGCCCCCCCCCCCCTCCCCCCACCTCTGGTCTTTAAGTTCAGGCATAAGAGAGTCTATGATGAATTGATATTAACACATGGGTGTGAAAAGAGCTAATTCACAATTTCCCAGGGCTCTGTTCAGTGCTCACTCCTGAGTGGGACCCTGGGCAACCTTGCAAAGTGACCCTACCAAGCATTGCAAATAATAACAAGCATTGCCAAGTGGGTCACCTCGACACCCATCCTAACATATTTGACAATGAACTGATGTATGAACTCTTTTCAGTACTACACCCCCCCCCCCCCCCCCCCCCACACACACACACACACATGCACACTCACTGTGGTGACTAGTGCCACCACCCGCCCTAGTAAAATAATCAGCAATCATTTCATGTTAGCCTGACTGCCTGGAATGGGAAAGTCATATTGTTTGTAGCTGGGTGGGCTTCAAAACAAACCACTTTACCAAATACTTATTGTCTATCTAAAATTCCCCCCCCCCCCCACCACCTCGCGCACGCAATTGTTTTAGCTCAACGGAATTGATTTCACAAATTCACTGGTGTACTGTTATATATTGTAACTTTTTGCGTTTGCCTCTTGCCATTCCACTTTTTATTTCTACCGCTGATGTGTTCCTTTGGTTGGCCCCCTTAAAATTAGTTGTGTGGGAATGCAACCGTGGCACGTTGACAGCAATATTACGGAACGCAGCTTTTTGCCTTTTTCCCGTGGATATGGACGATTCGGTCTTGGGATGTTTCGGCCTCAGGACATTTCGGTTCAAGACGTTTTGGGCCTTCATATATTGAACTAAATAGAATAAGAACTTGCGGTTTCGTGTTTTTAGTGGGCCGAAACCTTCAGGACAAATCGTCTCGGGTCGGAACGTCCCAAGACTGAATCGCAGTAAAACCTCTTCCCGGATAAGCACATCAAGGGAGGCAACAGACTACATCTGAAACATGTGGTGAGGCACCCGTGACAAATGTTATTTTCGAATACGACAATGAAATGCCAAGACCTTTTTCTGATATGATATTATTCACTGTCCAACAGATTGTAGATAAGTAATTTTAATTAAACTGATTGACTAGGTCAGACAAACCTGTTCAAAAACGAAGCCAATTGCGCAAGGTTTTTTCTGTAATCAGTGAAACGTAGGCGTGTTGTCTGTCTGTTTTGTCATTCTCACAGAAAACACAAACCATTTTTACGTCAACGATGTGTGATTGACAACTTGTCATACATCAGTCTCAAGTGATCTGGACATGCTGCTGTGACCCCTTTACACCCAGAATGTGGCGTGCATTGACGACACTGTTATTTCCTGACAAAGCTTGACATTTCAGACATTGTTAGTGCAAACTGAATAATGAAAACATCTCTTCCCGACATTTTAGGAAAAAACCGAAACCGTACTCATTTACCAGTTACACGGTTTCGGTTTCAGTTTTCAAGCAAAACCGAAACCGACGTATAAAACCGGTAAACCGTACAACACTAGTCCTGTATGACAATATTGAATACTTTAATTTAGGTATGGAGGTGGTGAAGATAGGAGGTCCTGTATGATAATATTGAATACTTTAATTTAGGTATGGAGGTGGTGAAGATAAGAGGTCCTGTATGATAATATTGAATACTTTAATTTAGGTATGGAGGTGGTGAAGATAAGAGGTCCTGTATGATAATATTGAATACTTTAATTTAGGTATGGAGGTGGTGAAGATAGGAGGTCCTGTATGATAATATTAAATACTTTAATTTAGGTATGGAGGTGGTGAAGATAAGAGGTCCTGTATGATAATATTGAATACTTTAATTTAGGTATGGAGGTGGTGAAGATAAGAGGTCCTGTATGATAATATTGAATACTTTAATTTAGGTATGGAGTTGGTGAAGATAGGAGGTCCTGTATGATAATATTAAATACTTTAATTTAGGTATGGAGGTGGTGAAGATAGGAGGTCCTGTATGATAATATTGAATACTTTAATTTAGGTATGGAGGTGGTGAAGATAGGAGGTCCTGTATGATAATATTGAATACTTTAAGCCTTTACCCAACGCCGACGATATCAAAATTTATTATTTTAAATATCATTTTTTCAAAATTTTCAAAAAATTTCAACAAAACCACATCATGTGACCCCTCGTTGGAACGAGCTTGACAAGCTCGTTCCAACGAGGGGTCACATGATATGGTTTTGTTGAAATTTTTTGAAAAATAATATTTTTTCAACTGCTGAATTTGCATATTACGTGGGCGGATGTGGCCGATTCGTTGGGTAAAGGGTTAATTTAGGTATGGAGGTGGTGAAGATAGGAGGTCCTGTATGATAATATTAAATACTTTAATTTAGGTATGGAGGTGGTGAAGATAGGAGGTCCTGTATGATAATATTGAATACTTTAATTTAGGTATGGAGGTGATGAAGATAAGAGGTCCTGTATGATAATATTGAAGACTTTAATTTAGGTATGGAGGTGGTGAAGATAGGAGGTCCTGTATGATAATATTGAATACTTTAATTTAGGTATGGAGGTGGTGAAGATAGGAGGTCCTGTATGATAATACTGAATACTTTAATTTAGGTATGGAGGTGGTGAAGATAGGAGGTCCTGTATGATAATATTGAATACTTTAATTTAGGTATGGAGGTGGTGAAGATAAGAGGTCCTGTATGATAATATTGAATACTTTAATTTAGGTATGGAGGTGGTGAAGATAGGAGGTCCTGTATGATAATATTGAATACTTTAATTTAGGTATGGAGGTGGTGAAGATAGGAGGTCCTGTATGATAATATTGAATACTTTAATTTAGGTATGGAGGTGGTGAAGATAGGAGGTCCTGTATGATAATATTAAATACTTTAATTTAGGTACGGAGGTGGTGAAGATAGGAGGTGCTGTATGATAATATTGAATACTTTAATTTAGGTATGGAGGTGGTGAAGATAGGAGGTCCTGTATGATAATATTGAATACTTTAATTTAGGTATGGAGGTGGTGAAGATAGGAGGTCCTGTATGATAATATTGAATACTTTAATTTAGGTATGGAGGTGGTGAAGATAGGAGGTCCTGTATGATAATATTGAATACTTTAATTTAGGTATGGAGGTGGTGAAGATAGGAGGTCCTGTATGATAATATTGATAAGTTTAATTTAGGTATGGAGGTGGTGAAGATAGGAGGTCCTGTATGATAATATTGAATACTTTAATTTAGGTATGGAGGTGGTGAAGATAGGAGGTCCTGTATGATAATATTAAATACTTTAATTTAGGTATGGAGGTGGTGAAGATAGGAGGTCCTGTATGATAATATTGAATACTTTAATTTAGGTATGGAGGTGGTGAAGATAGGAGGTCCTGTATGATAATATTGAATACTTTAATTTAGGTATGGAGGTGGTGAAGATAGGAGGTCCTGTATGATAATACTGAATACTTTAATTTAGGTATGGAGGTGGTGAAGATAGGAGGTCCTGTATGATAATATTGATAAGTTTAATTTAGGTATGGAGGTGGTGAAGATAGGAGGTCCTGTATGATAATATTGAATACTTTAATTTAGGTATGGAGGTGGTGAAGATAGGAGGTCCTGTATGATAATATTGAATACTTTAATTTAGGTATGGAGGTGGTGAAGATAGGAGGTCCTGTATGATAATATTGATAAGTTTAATTTAGGTATGGAGGTGGTGAAGATAGGAGGTCCTGTATGATAATATTGAATACTTTAATTTAGGTATGGAGGTGGTGAAGATAGGAGGTCCTGTATGATAATATTGAATACTTTAATTTAGGTATGGAGGTGGTGAAGATAGGAGGTCCTGTATGATAATATTGAATACTTTAATTTAGGTATGGAGGTGGTGAAGATAGGAGGTCCTGTATAATAATATTGAATACTTTAATTTAGGTATGGAGGTGGTGAAGATAAGAGGTCCTGTATGATAATATTGAATGCTTTAATTTAGGTATGGAGGTGGTGAAGATAGGAGGTCCTGTATGATAATATTGAATAATTTAATTTAATGGAGGTGGTGAAGATAGGAGGTCCTGTATGATAATATTAAATACTTTAATTTAGGTATGGAGGTAGTGAAGATAGGAGGTCCTGTATGATAATATTGAATAATTTAATTTAATGGAGGTGGTGAAGATAGGAGGTCCTGTATGATAATATTGATTGGTTTAATTTAGGTATGGAGGTGGTGAAGATAGGAGGTCCTGTATACAGAATAGGTGTTGGAGGAGGAGCTGCTTCGTCAGTACAGGTACAGGGAGATAACAAATCTGAGCTGGATTTTGGAGCTGTTCAACGTGGTGATGCTGAGATGGAACAGAAATTAAACAGGTTGATTCGAGCTTGTATAGAAATGAAAGAGATGAATCCAATATGCAGTATCCATGATCAGGGTGCAGGAGGCAATGGTAAAAAATAGAAATTAATTACACATTGAGATTTATTTAACTGGAAGAGTGCTGAATTATTATATTTTTATACTGTACCAATGACCCAGACATGGCTGGTGCTAACTCTTAAAATATAGGGCCAAACACAAATTTTGCCCCCCAATCCCCAAAATTTGCATCTAAAACCAAAGAAAACATGTCCTGAAAGGCCCTCCACACTTCGCCTCTACTGCGCATGCGCAGTGTCAAGGACGTTCTGAAATTGGCGCCATTAATCATTCTAAGTTTGGCCCTTCATCAGTTAACATCTGACTGATCTTTGTGCTTGTAAATCTCAGTTTAAATGATGCCAGACACATAAATATTAGTGAAATGGTGATTCTAAGGAGGATAGAGAAGGAGGAGAGGAAAAAATGTGTGACAGAATATTATCAGGGCTGTAACTTAAAATTTTTTTTAATGAAATTATGTTAAGTTACCTATATTTTTATACTGTACCAATGACCCAGACTTAGCTGGTGCTAACTCCACAAAAACCAGGGCCAAACACAAATTTTGCCCCCCAATCCCCAAAATTTGCATCCAAAACAAAAAGAAATCATGTCCTAAAGGACCTCCATAGTACGACTCTACTGCGCATGCGCAGTGACGCAGTCGTCCCGAAATTGGCGCCAAATATCATTCTCTGTTTGGCCCTTCATCAGTCAACATCTCACTGATCTTTGTGCTTGTAAATCTCAGTTTAAAGGATGCCAGACACGTAATTCTTGGAGAAAATGTGATTCTAAGGAGGATAGAAGGAGGAGAGGAAAAAAGAAGTGGCAAAAAATAATCAGGGCTGTACTTAAAATTTTTTGTTGAAATTATGTTAAGTTGCCTATTTTCGAGGCAAACGCCTCTTATTGTCATTCTTGCTAATTGTTGCACTGCTTATTCAGTGTTTCCTCTCCCCTAACCTTCTAAAGTCCCCCCTTGCAATTCTCCCATGCTTTTGGCATATTTTTGAGAAGTTTCATTTCTAAAAATTCCCTTGGAGAGTTGCTTGGTTACAGAATGTTTTCTGTTATTTTCCCCATAGTTACGTTTTCACCCATGGGTGTATAACGTTTGTGTTCTGCATCTTCCATCTGATGTTCTGCAGATTCTCCCCTGGGAGTCTCTGTTTTGCATCAGATAGAGTGTAATTGATGACTGATTCCGGGCCAGTTTTTTCAGTGCCTGGAGTCATGTTTTCTACTGTGTTTACACTGTTTGTTTTCATTGGCAACAGCCTTTTTTGAGGGGGGCTGTTTGCCTTTGTGGTAGTTTATCTCATTATAAGATACATTTATATTATCCGAAAGTGTCTCATTAATTATTTTATATAATTTTAAAATTTTTGACCACACTTTGCCATCGGATCCATTGGGGCTCAACGTTACTTTTCAGCAACTTGGTCTTCTCTGAAAAAATATTTTTTCAAAATTATTTTGTTTTGCAATTGTTTTTTCATTTATTTATGGATCATGTTATTATGTATCTTTGTGTCAGGGGTTTTTGCGAGTAACTAGGACTTATTGTTGTTCTTTCACAATGAAGGGACTTTGTTCAAATTGTAATAGGAAGAAATCTTCCTCTGACTTTCATGATTATTGCATTAATTGTAGTCAGTGTTCTCGCATTAATCCCTGTCCTGTATGTGAACATTGGGATGAGAAACATTGGAAACGTGTGTCACGATATGTTGTTTCTGGAGAAAGAGCGATGCCGGCTCTTTCTCCACAAGGTCACTCTACTCTCTCAGTTTCTATTTCAGAGGAACCAGAACAGGGTGATGTTTCCATGTTATCTTCTTCAAGTGTGCGTCCGTCGTCACAAATAAATACAGAGCTAGCGGCAAAAGTGCTCATGGAGATTAGACAAATGTCGTCCGCTAGCTCGCCCGGTGTAGCGTCCATTCACCGAATGGTTCGGCAGCCGGGTTCGTCCGATGCGGTCCAAAAGGAAATTTTGGGTGATGCGAGCACTATAAAAATAATAGATGCACACCCAGTGACGGCGGATAGTGAACGAGAACGGAGGAAGCCTTTTAGTCCGGTTCCTAGCTCGTCCAGGTCCAGCCGGGCCGCGAGCGAGAGAGGCCCCTCTCTCGTACAACAACATCTGGGACCAGATGTTGTGGTACAAAATGTGTCTTTAGCGGAGCATACGTCCGTCGCTCGGGACGCTCCGTTGTATAAGCAGTCCGCAGAGACTGTTAAGGCTTCCTCTTCTCGTCGGCGCACACGACCGCACCTTGGCTGCGTGACCTCCGATATTTTGCCAGCTTCGCCGATGAAGGATTCTTCGGCGACCAGGTCACACCATCCGGCAGCCAGGGATTCGAGACCGATGGACTCCGGACGTTCGCATAGGAAAAGTATGCGGGAGCCATCTGATGCGGAGCTGCCCTCGGCGAAGCAGCGAAAGACCGCTCCTCCGCAGGTCTCGACGTCGGACATTCTAGTGCAGATTGCACAGCTTATCGCAGCATCCCAGCAGCCGACAGAAACGGTGTCGGATCGAGAATTATCCGACGGCGCTGGGTCGGTACGCTCCGCCGAAGCATCGGGGGCGGACGACCGGGAACATCGGGAGGTCCGACCGGATGGTGAAAGGGATACGGATGAATTGGAGCTATCCCTTTCGGTACAACACAAAGCTGCCGTGTTCTTCATCCGGCACTTTCTTCCTCAAGTTGTTCCGTCGGGCCAGACTGCTGCGCTTCCGGACAGGAGAATTATAGCGTCATTGGACTCTGATTTTTTCGAGCGGTTCAGGGACATCGCTCCCGAGTTTCCGTCGCAGTCCAATAATGTTGCAAGAACATTTGAATTATTGAACGACGCTATTTTTAAACTTGCTTCCAGGACGGGGAAAGCAGGCTTCTTGTCCGCAAATACTCTCAACCTGCCTTTCATTAATGCAAGGAATAAATTCGACACGGCAGGTCAGGGTATACCGAGAGTTCCTCTGCGTATGGACGACGAGGCGGAAGACTTAGAGCTATCATTACCGTCGTCAGCTTCTATTCCAACCGCAGTGTTGGAAACAGCTATTGCGTCTAACAGAGCCAATTTAGATGCCTTATCTTACGCAGATCACCTTACTAAGGCGTTATCACTGCGTCTTCAAGGGGAAGAGTTTCAGGATATACAATCCTCCTTAAGACTTCTTTCAAGGGCAGTAGCTTATTCCACGTGTAACTCCGCCCTTTCAGTGGCAAATCTGGAGTTGGTTAGACGTGACGCAGCCCTGTCTACATCCACACTAGTGGATTCTAAGGTGAAGAACTCTCTTAGAGTCGCTTCGGTCTCAGGAGATCTTCTCTTTGACGGCAAGCTTTCCGCTATTTATGATAATATTAAAAAGAAAGCTAGTGATTCTCTGTTGTTTAGATCCGCTCCTAAAAGGTCGGATACAGCAGACACGATTAAGGCGGGCACTTCTGGGTCTTATCCGCCCAAGAGAGGTTCCTATAGAGGTTCCGGTGCGTCCTCTAGCTCTTATTCGAGAGACCGTCAGGATAGTGACTCTCGTTCGGGACGTCCTTCAGGCCGGGACAATCGGTCGGACGCCCCGAGGTCGGCGAGGCGAGGTGCGGGTCGTGGAAGACGTGGTTTCTCCTACCGCAGGCCTCGCAGGTCCAGGAGGTGATGGCTTAAACCTCTATCGCGTTCCGGTTGGCGGAAGGTTGTCGAGTTTTTCTCAAGAGTGGGCGTCGATTACGGACGACCCGTGGGTGAGAGGAGTGACTTCGGAAGGTCTAAAGATATCCTTCAAACGAAAGCCTCCATTAACTCGAAGTCCAAAGTGGACTCATCTTCCGTCAAACCCTCAGAAAAGAGACGCTCTGCTATCAGAGGTGCAGTCTCTTTTAATGAAGAACGCGGTAGAGGTCGTAGAAAACCAGGAATCGCTGGGATTCTACAGCCATCTGTTTCTGGTTCCGAAACCAGACGGCTCGTTCCGTCCAGTCATAGATTTGAGCTGGATAAACAAGCTGATCGTCGCTCCGAAGTTTTATATGGAGACGATTCGATCGGTCAGAGCGAGTATTCGGGTGAACGATTATGCAACGAGCATAGATCTCAAAGATGCGTACTTTCACGTCATGGTACATCCGACATTCCGAAAGTATCTACGCTTCGCAGTCCTAGGAGTGGTGTATCAGTTCCGGGCCATGTGCTTCGGATTGAATCTAGCACCCTGGGCTTTCACTCGGGTAATGAACTCGGTAATGATCTACTTCCGAGCTCATTCGTCTGCGGTAACGTCGGCCTACCTGGACGACATTCTTCAGAGGTACGGCAACGAGTTAACGCTTCAGAACGATGTTCAGAATCTTCTTCTATTGCTCCGACGTCTCGGTTTCATAGTAAACGAGGAGAAGTCGGATCTGGTGCCGTCCAAGTCATTCACTCATCTGGGAATGAGCTTCGAGATGCACAACAATCTCGTTCGTCTGCCGTTAACCAGAGCGAAATTAGTCAGTTGTTACGCTCGCTATTGTCTGAATACAGACAAAGTCACGGCGAGAGAATTTATGAGACTGATAGGTCTGTGCGGAGCCGCCGCGGATCTCATTCCGATGGGACGGCTACGCACACGGCCTCTTCAAATTTTCCTGACTCAGAATTGGAGTGTGAAAATTCATTCGCTCGATGTAGACGTTCTCTTGTCAGATCAAGTGAAACAAGAGATTCAGACTTGGGCAAACATTCAGTGGTTAACTCAAGGAGTTCCGCTGCAGTTGCCGGATCCGAGTTTTACTATTATGACGGATGCCAGTCAAACAGGTTGGGGTGCATCATTAATCCCAACGGATTCGAGATGCCAGGGTCTTTGGGATCCGCAATTCCTGTGCAAGCACATAAACATCAAGGAAATGATGTCAATTTGGCTTGCGTTACGTCACTGGATGGACATTATTCACGATGCTCATGTCCAAATCCTATCCGACAATACGACAGTAGTGGCGTATATACGGAATCAGGGAGGCACTCATTCAGTTCCGTTGTTCAATCTAACGGAAAGAATCCTTCTGTTTGCGTTGGAACATCACGTTCTTCTTTCGGTCCGTCACATACCGGGTCGTCTGAATGTGCTAGCAGACTCCCTTTCACGAAAGGGTCGCTTGTTGCCGTCGGAGTGGACTCTCAACAAACAAGTATTCAATCAGATTTGCTACCAATGGGAACGGCCAATGATAGACTTATTTGCGACACATCTCAACAATCAGTTGCAAACGTATGTGTCCCCGTGTCCGGATCCAAGAGCATTTGCAGTAGACGCTCTGTCGATCCCTTGGGACGGAATGATAGGATATGCGTATCCTCCAGCGCCGTTAATTCAACAAGTATTGCTAAAGATAAAACAATCTCAATGCAAGATTCTGTTGGTAGCATCTCTGTCGCCACAGAGACCGTGGATAAATCTACTCAGGTGAATGTTGTGGGACCTACCGCGGAAGCTCCCTCCACGAGAGGATCTTCTTTGGCAGGGGAAATCGCGCCAACTACATCACAACCCGCAAGGTCTCAACCTTCACGTTTTTCCGTTGTGCGGTCCTTCTTGCATGACAAGCACTTTACAGGACGAGCAGTGGACGCGATTTCTAACTGTAGGAGGACCTCCTCTTCGCTAAACTATGCGGCTAAGTGGAAGGTTTTCCGTCGTTGGTGTAGGGATCATTCTGTTGATATATTTGATCCCTCTATACCAGACATTGCTAACTTTCTAGTATACTTGTTTGACGAAATCAAACTGCAACCTGTTACTATAAAGGGTTATAGATCTATGTTATCTGATACCTATGCACATCATGATAGTTTACAAATTGGATCTAATGTCTCTTTATCGAAATTGGTTAGAAACTTTTCGATAAATAGACCCAGAACTCTTAGATTAATTCCTAAGTGGAATTTAGCTTGGGTTCTCCTTAAATTGAAGGAAAAGCCATTTGAACCTCTTGGGACAGTAGATTTCAAATTCTTATCTTATAAGGCAGCTTTTCTCTTAGCTTTCTCTTCTGCCAGAAGAGTCAGTGAGCTTCATGCACTATCGGTGGATGATTCTCATTATCGTAGTGTTGGGAACACTATCACCTTCACTACTAATGTCGGTTTTTTAGCTAAGAATCAGGCTCCTAATAAATATCCGGAACCTATTGTTATTAAGGCTCTTCCGTCTTCAGACGGGCGTAGGCCTTTACTCTGTCCTGTTAGAGCACTACGTATCTATAAACAGAGATCTCAGTTCATCAGAAAGGGACGGAAACGTTTCTTTCTGTCTTTGATGCCTAATAGAAAGGACATTTCAGTCCATTCTATTGCTAGATGGATTCAGTTAACTATCCGTACTGCGTATGAAGATTTATCTTCTTCTCAGCAGTCTGTGCTTAAGATTTCTGCTCATGAAGTAAGAGCTCTTTCTACTTCCTGGGCTTATGCTAATAGTGTTGCTATTACAGATTTAATGAAGGCTGCTTATTGGTCTCAGCCATCCACATTTACTAATTTTTATCTCAGAAATATTGAGTCCATTTCTGGAGACCTGCATTGTTTAGGTCCCTTATCTGTTGCTCAGAATGTCGTCCACTAAACAGTTGCAACTATAGTTATGCAGGCTTTCTGTTCCGGCAGTGACTCCGTCCGACTGCCCTCTTCGCTCTGGGCTATTTGACCCAGGGCAAGGGGAAGGGGGGGGGGGGCGGGTGTTCCCTTAGGTCACCTGCTTTATAGTGAAAAGCAAGGGAATGCCTCCTCCAAGACAGTATTTCTGAGTCGCTTCCGGGATGGTTTTAAAGTGTAATATTAATGTTTAATTTCATTCATGTCTTATTTTTAAAGTGTAGCTCGGTGTGAAGCATTTGTATATGTCAAGTGTCAAACGGGCTTTAATATACAATACTCGGACACTTTTAAATGATTATAAAGAGTCTCAATTCTCTGGACTACTTTATTTATTGGCTTGCTTTAAAAATAATTAGTATAAGGGTTATACTGGATGTTAATAGAGAACATGAATGTTATTGTGCTCAATTATTAAGGGTAGTGTATCTTTCTAATTTAAATATTAAATAAGAAAGATACATGTAAAGCCTAATACTCCTTTTCTCCTTAAGGGGTTACCTCTTTATTTTATAATTGAGCTTATTGGATTTTCCTCTATGTCCTAGGCCCTCCAGCCTGTTTACTATTCAGCTAAGTCTGGGTCATTGGTACAGTATAAAAATGTTAAAAAATTTATAGTAATTTATATATTTTTTATACTTACCAATGACCCAGACGGGGATGGCCCTCCCTGAGTTGGGAACTCTTGCCTCCCCGCTGAGTACATAGCGCTGACCAGGCACTGCCAGTAAGAATGATATTTGGCGCCAATTTCGGGACGACTGCGTCACTGCGCATGCGCAGTAGAGTCGTACTATGGAGGTCCTTTAGGACATGATTTCTTTTTGTTTTGGATGCAAATTTTGGGGATTGGGGGGCAAAATTTGTGTTTGGCCCTGGTTTTTGTGGAGTTAGCACCAGCTAAGTCTGGGTCATTGGTAAGTATAAAAAATATATAAATTACTATAAATTTTTTAACTTTCGAGGCAGCAGCCATTTTGTTGTCATTCTGATTATTTAGTTACACTGTTTTTTAAGTGTTTTCCTCTCTCCCTGTCCTTTAAGTCCCCCCTTGCTATTCTCCCATGCTTTTGGCATAGTTTTTGTAATTATTATTACTAAATTTTCTTGGGAGTTTTAGCTGAATAACAGAATGAATTCTGTTCTTTTCCCCATGTTTACGTCTTCACCTACGGGTGGTTAGGCGTTGTGTTCTGCATCTACCATCTGATGTTCTGCAGTTTCTTCCCTGGAAGTCTCTGTTTTGCATCAGATAGTGTATTTTTGGTAACTGATTTCGGGCCTGGGTGCCTGGAGTCTTATTTTAGTGTTTTTACATTCATTGTTTACATTTACAACAGCCCTCTGTGTGAGGGGGGGATTTCTGGAAAATAATATCTTGATGTTATTTTAATCATAACTAGATACATTATTATTGTTCGTAAGTGTTGAATAAATTGTTTAAAATATTTTTAAAATTTTTGTCCACACTTAGGCTTGGGATCCATTGGGGCTCAACGTTACTTTTCAGAAACTTGGGCTGTTCTGAAAAAATATTTTTTCAAAATATTTTGATTTCAATTATTTTTTCTATATTAATGGATCATATTATTATTATGTATTTTGATTGCCAGGGGTTAGTGCGAGTACCAGGACTTGTTTTCTTTTCACACTGAAAGGATATTGATCAATTGTAATAAGAGGAAGTCTTCCTCTGACTTTATAATCATTCTATATGTGGTCAGTGTACTCGCATTAACTCCTGTTCTGTATCGTATGATTTCGATGACAATATGGGAAGCGTATGTCACGGTATGTTATTGGGGAATTGGACACTCCGGTCCTTTCCCCGCAGGGTCACTCTACTTTATCAATTTCTATTTCAGACGATCAAGATTAGGGTGATGTATCTGTGATGTCTTCCAACAGTGTGCCTCCGTCGTCACATTTAATGAAGGGCTAGCGGAAAAGTGCTCATGTAAATACGCCAATTGCCTAAGAGGACCCTAGTAGGTTCGACGGCCTTTGACGTCCGCTAGCTCGCCCGGTGTAGCGTCCATTCACCGAATGGTTCGGCAGCCGGGTTCGTCCGTTGCGGTCTAGAAGGAATTTTGGGGTGATGCGAGCACTATAAATCAACCTAATGCACACCCAGTGACGGCGGATCGGAGGGAGAATGGAGGAAGCCTTTTAGTCCGGTTCATAGCTCGTTCCGGTCCATCCGGACGGCAAGCGAGAGAGGCCCCTCTCTCGTTCAACAACATCTGGCCCCAGATGTTGTGGTACAAAATGTTTCGCATTCGGAGCATACGTCCGTCGCTCGGGATGCTCCGACATATAGTCAGTCCGGAGTAGACTGTCAATAAGGCTTCCTCATTCTCATAGTTGCGCACACGACCGCTCTTGGCTACGTGACCACGGATATCCAGTCAGCTTCGCCAGTCAGAGATTCATCGGCGACCAGGTCACACCATCCGGTAGCCAGGGACACGAGGCCTGCAGACTCCGGACGTTCGCATAGGAAGTGTGCAGGAGTCAACGTACACGGAGCTTCAAGCGGCAATGCATCGTAAGACCGCTACTGCACAGGCCTCGGGAATGGACGTGCTTTCCTAAATAGCACAGTTTATCGCAGCATCCCAGCATCAACTGAATCTGTCACATATTTTTTATCCGACGATGCTGGGTTGGGACGCTCCGCGGAAGAGGCTACGGACGTCCGAAAATTTCATCTGGTCCGACGGGATACCGAAAGGGATTTGGAGGATTTCGAGCTTTCCCTTTCGGAACAACATATGCTGTTGTGTATGTCATCTGACTTGGTCTTCTACAGCTTCTTTCGTCGGACCAGAATGCTGCGATGCCGGATAAGAAACTGATAGCGTCGGTGGACTTAGAAATTTTTGGTTCGGTTCAGGGGCATCGTCCCTCAGTTCCGACATAGTCCAATAATGTCACACAAACTTTCGAATTATTGAACGACGCTATATATATTTTTATTTTATGCTTGCTATAACCAAGCATTTCTGGTTTCTTGTTCGCAAAGTTACGGAGATGTCTTTCAAAAGTGTGCCTCTGTCGTCATAGTTAATGAAGAGCTAGCGGCAATAAGTGCTCATGGAATATGTCTATCGCCTACGGAGTGACATTCGCTAGCTCACCCGGTGTAGCGTACATTCATCGAATGGTTCGGCTGCCGGGTTCGTCCGTTGCGGTCTAGGAAGGAGATTTGGGTGATGTGAGCACTTTAATTATTTTAGTACTCACCCAGTGACAGCAGATTGAGGACAGATCGGAGGAAGCCTGTTAGTCCGGTTCCTGGCTTGTCCAGGTCCGTCCGGGCTGTGAGCGAGAGAGGTCCCTCTCTCGTCCAACAACATAGGGGACCGCATGTTGTGGTTCAGATATTTTACATTCGGAGCATATGTCCGTCGGTCGGGACGCTCCGTTATATTGACAGTCCTAGAGACTGTCCTTAATGCTTCCTCATCCTCACAGCAGGGCACACGACCGCACATTGGCTACGTGACCTCGAGTATCCGATCAGTTTCGTCATTCAGTGATTCCACGGCGAATAGGTCGCGCCATCCGGTAGCCAAGGGACACGAGGCCTATACACTCCGTTCGCTCGCATATTGGTAGTATGCACGGGGTAACGATCACGGAGCTTCCAGCGGCAATGCATTGTAGGACCGCTTCTCCTCAGGCCTCAGTGACGGACGTGCTATCTGAGTTAGCACAGTTGTTTCGCAGCATCCCAGCAATTGACAGTTTCTTGGCCGAATCAGGAATTATCTGACGGCGCTGGGTCGGTGCAGTCCGCGGTTGCATCAGGTACGGACGACCGAACGCTTTATAGGGTCCGACAGGATGGCGAAAGGGATTCGAAAGTTTTCGAGTTTTCCCTTTAGTAGTATCGGAAGCTGCCTTTCATATCTTCTGGCATTATCTTCCAGTGATTGTTATTTCGGACTTCATTGCTGCGATTTTGGATAAGAGACTTATAGCGTCATTGGACTCGGATTTTTCGATCGGTTAAGGGACATTGTCCCTGACTTACCGACGCAGTCCAATAATGTCATTACAACATGTGTTTTATTTTTCGACGCTATATATGCATACAAGCCTGCTACCAAGCATGATAGTTTAGTTTCTTGTCCGTGTTGCTCATTTCTGCCGTTTTATCATTTATACGAATAGTTTATTTTGGCAGAGCAGGGCATACCGAGAGTTCATATGCGTCTAGACGGTGTGGTTAAAGACTGGAAATATTCTTTTTCGCCGTTTATGTCTTTTCCAACTTCTATGTTGGAAACGACATGATGTATAGTAGACTTAACTTAGACGCTTTATCATACGTAATCCGCCTTACGGAGGCATTATCATTACGTCTGCAAGAAAAGATTTACGGGATATTATTCTCAATGTAATTTCTTTTGAGGGCAGTAGTTTGTTCACGTATAACTCCGCCCTTCAGTGGCTGATTGAAGTTGGTTAGACGTGACACAGCCCTAGCTACATCCACACGCGTGGATAGTAAGGTTAAGAACTCTCTCAGAGTCGCTTCGTTCTCGGAGAAGCCTCTCTTCGACGGCAACTTTTCGGCAATCCATGTATTGCTCGATTACACGTTCTCTTGTCTATCTAGTGTTACAAGAGATTCAGACTGGGGCAAACATTCGGTGGTTGACTCAGAGAGTGCCACCGCAGTTGCCGGACCCGAGTGTTGCTGTTATGACGGTTGCCAGTCAAACAGATTGGGATATAATACTGATCCCAATGGATTCGAAGTGCCAGGGTCTTTGGGTTCCGCAGTCTCTTAGCAACCAATTTTCTTCCGCGGAATAATGTTTTTTAGGCTTGCTTTATGTCATTGCATGAACATTATTCAGAAACGCATACTCAAATCCTGTCCATTAATTCGACAGTAGTGGCGTATCTCCGGAACCAGGGAGGCACTCTTTCGTTTCCGTTATTCAATTTAATGGAAAGAATCCGTCTGTTGGTTATAGTACACCAAGTTCTGTTTTGGTCCGTCATATTCCGGGTCGTCTGATTGTTTTACCGGACTCCCGTTCACTTAAGGGTCGCTGTCAGAATGGACTCTCAACAAACAAGTATTCAATCAGATTTGCTATCTATGGGAGCGCCCAATGATGATTTATTTACGACACAGCTTGCTAATCTATTGCAGACGTATGTGTTGGCTTGTCCAGATCTCTGAGCTAATGTTGTTAACGCTCTATTGATCTATAGGACGGAATGATAGGATACGCGTATCCTCCGGCGCTGTTGTTTCAGCAGGTATTGCTAAGATAAACAACCACAATACATTTCTGTTGATAGCATCTCTATCTTCACAGAGATCATGGGTAATTTACTCTCTTGTCTTCTGTGGGACTTAACGTGAAATCTTCCTCAATGTGAGGATCTTTTTTCACTGGGTAAATCGTGTCATCTTTATCACAACCCGCAAGGTCGCAACCTTCATGTATTCCGTTGAGTGGTCCGTATTGCATTGTAAGCATTGTACTGGACGAGCTTTGGACGCGATTTCTTACTATAGGAGATCCTCTTCTTCGCTATTCTATGCGGCTAAAGTGGAGGCTCTTCCGTCGTTGGTGTAGGGATCATTATGTTCATATTGTTGATCCCTCTATACTACTCATTGCAATTTTTTAGTATACTTGTTTCACAAGATCTACTGCAGCCTGTTATTATTAAGGTTATAGGTTTATGTTACCTCATACCTATGCACTCTAGGATAGTTTACAATTGAGTCTTATGTCTCTTTATCTAAGTCAGTTAGTAACTTTTTGATAAATAGACTTAGAATCTTTAGATTAAATTCCTATATGGATTTTAACTTCGGTTCTTATTTAGCTAAGTAATCATTTGAGCCTCTGGAAACAGTAGTTTTCAAATTCTGACCTTTTAGACAGTAATTCTGTTGGTTTCTCTTTTACTGTAGAGTCAGTGACTTTCATGCACTATCGATGGATGATTTTCACTTTCGTAGTTTCGGAATCACTATTCCGTTACTATTTAGGTTGGATTTTTGCATAAGAGTTAGGCTCCTAATATCCGGAACCTATTGGTTTTTAAGGTCCTTCCGTCTTCGTACGGGCATAGGTCTTTACTCTTTCCGGGTAGAGTTTATGTATTTATAAACAGATATCTGTTTATTACTATGGGCGTAAGCTTCTTCTGTCTTTGATGCCTAGTAGAAGGACGTTACGCTCCATTCTATTGTTAATGGATTCTATTAACTATCGGTACTGCTTATGGTATATCATTGACTTAGCAGTTGTGCTTAAGATTTCGGCTCATGAAGTAAGAGTTCTTCTACTTCTTGGGCTTACATTAATACTGTCGCTATTATAGATTTTTGAAGGCTGCTCATTGCGCTCAGCCATCCACATTCATGAATTTTTATCTCAGAAATATCGAGTCCATTTCTGGAGGCCTCTATTGTTAGGTCTATTATCTACTGCTCAGAATGTCATTCACTTAACAGTTGCTACTATACCTAGGTAGGCTGTCTGTTTCGGCAGTGTCTCCGTTCTGCTGCCCTCTTCGCTCTGGGCTATTTGACTCAGGGCAAGAAAAAGGGGGGGGGGGGAGGGTGTTCCCTTGGGTCACCTGTTTTACTATGAAAACAAGGGGATACCTCCTCCGGAGTTAGTAATTCTGAGCTGTTATTGGGATGGTTGTTTAGTGAGAAGTTTAGGTTTTTAAAATTCATTCAAGTCTTAGTTTTTAAAGTATAGCTTTTGATTACTGCATATGTCAACGGACATGATTATGCAATCCTCAGACACTTTTAGGAGTATAAGAGTCTCTATTCTCTAGACTTACTTTATTTATTGGCTTACTTTAAAAATTATTAGTATAAGGATTATATTGGATATTAATAGAGTACATGGATGTATGAAGCTCAATTTTGGAAGGTGTTGTATCTTTCTAATTTATCATAAATAAGAAAGATACATGTAAGGCCTATTACTTCTTTTTCCCTACAGGGGATGACTCTATTTTATATTATTGAGCGTATTCCATTTTGCTCTATGTCCTTGGCCCTCCAGCCTTTTTACTATTCAGCTATGTCTGGGTCATTGGTACAGTATAAAAATGTTAAAAAATTTATAGTAATTTCTATATTTTTTATACTTACCAATGACCCAGACGGGGATGGCCCTCCCAGGAGTTGGGAACTCTTGCCTCCCCGCTGAGTACATAGCGCTTACCAGGCACTGGTTTTTAGAATGATTAATGGCGCCAATTTCGGAACGTCCTTGACACTGCGCATGCGCAGTAGAGGCGAAGTGTGGAGGGCCTTTCAGGACATGTTTTCTTTGGTTTTAGATGCAAATTTGAGGGATTGGGGGGCCAAATTTGTGTTTGGCCCTATATTTTAAGAGTTAGCACCAGCTATGTCTGGGTCATTGGTAAGTATAAAAAATATAGAAATTATTATAAATTTTTTAACTTTTGGTCATCAAAATTTGTTAGTGTGTCTTTGCTTCATTACAATTCATGAGAGAGTGCCTGCAGGCACTCTCTCATGAATTGTAATAAGGCAAAACCTAGCAGACAAAACTATTTAACTTCAAAGGTAATATTATGCTCATCCACCAGAAATGATGCATTTAAGTTGAAGCACCTGCACTTCAGAATAAAGGCCAGAAATGGCCTTCCAGAACTTTACCAGTTAATTATTCACCGAACCAATCTGCTGCATCTACCCATGTAATTTATAAATCAAGCAGTTGAAAATATTCATCATTGGAATGTACTCATTTTGTCAGCTTGTTACAGTGAAGGGTCGTATGATATGGTCTTGTTGAAATATTTAAAAATATTTTAATCAAAGGTCAGCAAATTTTAATATTGAGTGTATTAGGTAAAGGATTAACCCTTAATCTAACAAATCGGCCACATCCCCCCGCATAATTTACAAATTCAGCCATTTAAAAAAGTACACTTTTAAAAATATTTTCGACAAAACCAAATCATCTGTCCCACCCTCCCCCACCCCCACCCCCTCTCATTGCAAGAAGTTTATCAAGCTTGTTCCAGTGAGGGGTTCACATGTTATACTTTTGTTGAATTTTTTTTTAAAAACAATTACAAAAAATCATTTAAAATAATAAAAATTTTATAACCATGTGCATTTGTAAAGGATTAACCGATTTAGTGCCTTCATATTTCATATGCTGTTTTTTCAGACCCAGATAAAAAATAATGTTATTTAGACTTAAAAAAAAAGTTAAAAATCTGTTTCTCAGGCCTTCTGGCATGGTCCTTTTGGCTGCCACCTGCTCTCTTTTTATAACCAATGCAAAATTATATGCTTTATGTCCGATATTTTACCCAGGTTAATAGAATTACAAACCCATTGTGCACTCTAAGAGGTGAAATATACCACCAGCCATACTATTCTGTCGATTATGAGGCCTAAAGCATAAAACAAACCAAGAACATGAACTTTTAATGGCCAAGAAATAATTACAGAAATAAAAAATAATATAAAAAAATGCCCTCCCACATGCAATTTTATAAAAAATGAGAAACAGATGATCTACTTTGTGGGGCCTTCTGAGAGATATACAATTTAATGGGCTCCACTCTTATCACCCACAGTACATTCAGCTTCAGCAAGGTGATATTCCCAACTGTGTTTTGATTTAGTGTTAAAGATATCTGGCATTCTCTGTAACTAGTTTTTCCATCACAATAGTGGACAGAGAATTTGGCTGGTTTGTGACTGGGTTGAAATTATTTTTCTGCTATTCTCTCCATGGCACAAGATAATTTCACTGTCGTAAAAGAAATACAAGAACATTGTTAGATGATTTTTAGCTCAACTTGACAAAGTCAAGCTGAACTATTGCCATCACTTCTCGTCTGTCGGCGTACATACACAATTTCCTTTGGCACACCTCACAGGTCACATTTATGATCAGATCGCTTTAAAACTTGGTATGCTTGTTTGGGGTGTCCTCTAGATGGGAGCTATCGACTTTCTTCAATTTCCATCAAAAAGTTTTGCCGCTGGCAACGTTCTTAGAACTTAGTTTAGTCAGACCTCAATATTTTCCTTTGGCACACCCTACAGGGCACATGTATGATCGGATTGCTTGGAAACCTAGCATGCTTGTTTGGGGTGACCTCTAGATGGGGGCTATCGATTTTCTTCCATTTCCGTCAAAAATTGTTACCGCTGGCAACAACCTTTGAATTTAGTTTAGTAAGGCATCAGTCTATTCCTTTGGCACGCCGTACAGAGCACATTTTTGATCAGATCGGTTTGAAACTTGGTATGCTTGTTTGGGATTACCTCTAGTTTGCTTCATTACATCATTTGTTTTTGATTTTGCAATGTTTATGAATTATCATCTCATGATGTTTTAGTGTGTTTTGACCCGATTGTGATCAGATTGAAAAAATAGTACATTTTTATACTGTACCAATGACCCAGACTTAGCTGGTGCTAACTCCAACAAAACCAGGGCCAAACACAAATTTTGCCCCCCAATCCCCAAAATTTGCATCCAAAACAAAAAGAAATCATGTTCTAAAGGACCTCCATAGTACGCCTCTACTGCGCATGCGCAGTGACGCAGTCGTCCCGAAATTGGCGCCAATTATCATTCTCTGTTTGGCCCTTCATCAGTCAACATCTCACTGATCTTTGTGCTTGTAAATCTCAGTTTAAAGGATGCCAGACACGTAATTTTTGGAGAAAATGTGATTCTAAGGAGGATAGAAGGAGGAGAGGAAAAAGAAGTGACAAAAAATAATCAGGGCTGTACTTAAAATTTTTTGATGAAATTATGTTAAGTTGCCTATTTTCGAGGCATGGGCCTCTTGTTGTCATTCTTGCTAATTGTTGCACTGCTTATTCAGTGTTTCCTCTCCCCTAGCCTTCTAAAGTCTCCCCTGGCAATTCTCCCATGCTTTTGGCATATTTTTGAGAAGTTTCATTTC
Source organism: Pictodentalium vernedei (assembly GCA_031216915.1). NCBI lineage: Eukaryota > Metazoa > Mollusca > Scaphopoda > Dentaliida > Dentaliidae > Pictodentalium > Pictodentalium vernedei. The sequence goes on along the minus strand of CM062297.1, from coordinate 880,021,146 downwards.
TAAAATTTCCTGGGAGAGTTGCTTGGTTACAGAATGTTTTCTGTTATTTTCCCCATAGTTACGTTTTCACCCATGGGTGTATAACGTTTGTGTTCTGCATCTTCCATCTGATGTTCTACAGATTCTCCCCTGGGAGTCTCTGTTTTGCATCAGATAGAGTGTAATTGATGACTGATTCCGGGCCAGTTTTTTCAGTGCCTGGAGTCATGTTTTCTAGTGTGTTTACACTGTTTGTTTTCATTGGCAACAGCCTTTTTTGAGGGGGGCTGTTTGCCTTTGTGGTAGTTTATCTCATTATAAGATACATTTATATTATCCGAAAGTGTCTCATTAATTATTTTATATAAATTTAAAATTTTTGACCACACTTTGCCATCGGATCCATCGGGGCTCAACGTTACTTTTCAGCAACTTGGGCTTCTCTGAAAAAATATTTTTTCAAAATTATTTTGTTTTGCAATTGTTTTTTCATTTATTAATGGATCATGTTATTATGTATCTTTGTGTCAGGGGTTTTTGCGAGTAACTAGGACTTATTGTTGTTCTTTCACAATGAAGGGACATTGTTCAAATTGTAATAGGAAGAAATCTTCCTCTGACTTTCATGATCATTGTATTAATTGTAGTCAGTGTTCTCGCATTAATCCCTGTCCTATATGTGAACATTGGGATGAGAAACATTGGAAACGTGTGTCACGATATGTTGTTTCTGGAGAAAGAGCGATGCCGGCTCTTTCTCCACAAGGTCACTCTACTCTCTCAGTTTCTATTTCAGAGGAACCAGAACAGGGTGATGTTTCCATGTTATCTTCTTCAAGTGTGCGTCCGTCGTCACAAATGAATTCAGAGCTAGTGGCAAAAGTGCTCATGGAGATTAGACAAATGTCGTCCGCTAGCTCGCCCGGTGTAGCGTCCATTCACCGAATGGTTCGGCAGCCGGGTTCGTCCGATGCGGTCCAAGAGGAAATTTTGGGTGATGCGAGCACTATAAACATAATAGATGCACACCCAGTGACGGCGGATAGTAAGCGAGAACGGAGGAAGCCTTTTAGTCCGGTTCCTAGCTCGTCCAGGTCCAGCCGGGCCGCGAGCGAGAGAGGTCCCTCTCTCGTACAACAACATCTGGGACCAGATGTTGTGGTACAAAATGTGTCTTTAGCGGAGCATACGTCCGTCGCTCGGGACGCTCCGTTGTATAAGCAGTCCGCAGAGACTGTTAAGGCTTCCTCTTCTCGTCAGCGCACACGACCGCACCTTGGCTGCGTGACCTCCGATATTTTACCAGCTTCGCCGATGAAGGATTCTTCGGCGACCAGGTCACACCATCCGGCAGCCAGGGATTCGAGACCGATGGACTCCGGACGTTCGCATAGGAAAAGTATGCGGGAGCCATCTGATGCGGAGCTGCCCTCGGCGAAGCAGCGAAAGACTGCGCCTCCGCAGGTCTCGACGTCGGACATTCTTGTGCAGATAGCACAGCTTATCGCAGCATCCCAGCAGCCGACAGAAACGGTGTCGGATCGAGAATTATCCGACAGCGCTGGGTCGGTACGCTCCGCCGAAGCATCGGGGGCGGACGACCGGGAACATCGGGAGGTCCGACCGGATGGTGAAAGGGATACGGATGAATTGGAGCTATCCCTTTCGGAACAACATAAAGCTGCCGTGGACTTCATCCGGCACTTTCTCCCTCAAGTTGTTCCGTCGAGCTAGACTGCTGCGCTTCCGGACAAGAGAATTATAGCGTCATTGGACTCTGAATTTTTTGAGCGGTTCAGGGACATCGCTCCCGAGTTTCCGTCGCAGTCCAATAATGTTGCAAGAACATTTGAATTATTGAACGACGCTATATTTAAACTTGCTTCCAGGACGGGGAAAGCAGGTTTCTTGTCCGCTAATACTCTTAACCTGCCTTTCATTAATGCAAGGAATAAATTCGATACGGCAGGACAGGGTATACCGAGAGTTCCTCTGCGTATGGACGACGAGGCGGAAGACTTAGAGCTATCATTACCGTCGTCAGCTTCTATTCCAACCGCGGTGTTGGAAACAGCTATTGCGTCTAACAGAGCCAATTTAGATGCCTTATCTTACGCAGATCACCTTACTAAGGCGTTATCACTGCGCCTTCAAGGGGAAGAGTTTCAGGATATACAATCCTCTTTAAGACTTCTTTCAAGGGCAGTAGCTTATTCCACGTGTAACTCCGCCCTTTCAGTGGCAAATCTGGAGTTGGTTAGACGTGACGCAGCCCTAGCTACATCCACACTAGTGGATTCTAAGGTGAAGAACTCTCTTAGAGTCGCTTCGGTCTCAGGAGAACTTCTCTTTGACGGCAAGTTTTCCGCTATTTATGATAAAATTAAAAAGAAAGCTAATGATTCTCTGTTGTTCAGATCGTCTCCTAAAAAGTCGGATACAGCAGACACGAATAAGACAGGCACTTCTGGGTCTAATGCGCCCAAGAGAGGTTCCTATAGAGGTTCCCGTGCGTCCTCTTGGTCTTATTCGAGAGACCGTCAGGATAGCGACTCTCGTTCGGGACGTCCTTCAGGCCGGGACAATCGGTCGGATGCCCCGAGGTCGACGAGGCGAGGTGCGGGTCGTGGAAGACGTGGTTTCTCCTACCGTAGGCCTCGCAGGTCCAGGAGGTGATGGCTTAAACCTCTATCGCGTTCCGGTTGGCGGAAGGTTGTCGAGTTTTTCACAAGAGTGGGCGTCGATTACGGACGACCCTTGGGTGAGAGGAGTGACTTCGGAAGGTCTAAAGATATCCTTCAAACGAAAGCCTCCATTAACTCGAAGTCCAAAGTGGACTCATCTTCCGTCAAATCCACAGAAAAGAGACGCTCTGTTATCAGAGGTGCAGTCTCTTTTAATGAAGAACGCGGTAGAGGTCGTAGAAAACCAGGAATCTCTGGGATTCTACAGTCATCTGTTTCTGGTTCCGAAACCAGACGGCTCGTTCCGTCCAGTCATAGATTTGAGCTGGATAAACAAGCTGATCGTCGCTCCGAAGTTTTATATGGAGACGATTCGATCGGTCAGAGCGAGTATTCGGGTGAACGATTATGCAACGAGCATAGATCTCAAAGATGCGTACTTTCACGTCATGGTACATCTGACATTCCGAAAGTATCTACGCTTCGCAGTCCTAGGAGTGGTGTATCAGTTCCGGGCCATGTGCTTCGGATTGAATCTAGCACCCTGGGCTTTCACTCGGGTAATGAACTTGGTAATGATCTACTTCCGAGCTCATTCGTCTGCGGTAACGTCGGCCTACCTGGACGACATTCTTCAGAGGTACGACAACGAGTTAACGCTTCAGAACGATGTTCAGAATCTTCTTCTTTTGCTCCGACGTCTCGGTTTTATAGTAAACGAGGAGAAGTCGGATCTGGTGCCGTCCAAGTCATTCACTCATCTGGGAATGAGCTTCGAGACGCACAACAATCTCGTTCGTCTGCCGTTAACCAGAGCGAAATTAGTCAGTTGTTACGCTCGCTATTGTCTGCACGCAGACAAAGTCACGGCGAGAGAATTTATGAGACTGATAGGTCTGTGCGGAGCCGCCGCAGATCTCATTCCGATGGGGCGGCTACGCACACGTCCTCTTCAAATTTTCCTGACTCAGAATTGGAGTGTGAAAATTCATTCGCTCGATGTAGACGTTCTCTTGTCAGATCAAGTGAAACAAGAGATTCAGACTTGAGCAAACATTCAGTGGTTAACTCAAGGAGTTCCGCTGCAGTTGCCGGATCCGAGTTTTACCGTTATGACGGATGCCAGTCAAACAGGTTGGGGTGCATCATTAATCCCAACGGATTCGAGATGCCAGGGTCTTTGGGATCCGCAATTCCTGTGCAAGCACATAAACATCAAGGAAATGATGTCAATTTGGCTTGCGTTACGTCACTGGATGGACATTATTCACGATGCTCATGTCCAAATCCTATCCGACAATACGACAGTAGTGGCGTATATACGGAATCAGGGAGGCACTCATTCAGTTCCGTTGTTCAATCTAACGGAAAGAATCCTTCTGTTTGCGTTAGAACATCACGTTCTTCTTTCGGTCCGTCACATACCGGGTCGTCTGAATGTGCTAGCAGACTCCCTTTCACGAAAGGGTCGCTTGTTGCCGTCGGAGTGGACTCTCAACAAACAAGTATTCAATCAGATTTGCTACCAATGGGAACGGCCAATGATAGACTTATTTGCGACACATCTCAACAATCAGTTGCAGACGTATGTGTCCCCGTGTCCGGATCCAAGAGCATTTGCAGTAGACGCGCTGTCGATCCCTTGGGACGGAATGATAGGATATGCGTATCCTCCAGCGCCGTTAATTCAACAAGTATTGCTAAAGATAAAACAATCTCAATGCAAGATTCTGTTGGTAGCATCTCTGTCGCCACAGAGATCGTGGATAAATCTACTCAGGTGTCTGTTGTGGGACCTACCGCGGAAGCTTCCTCCACGAGAGGATCTTCTTTCGCAGGGGAAATCGCGCCAACTCCATCACAACCCGCAAGGTCTCAACCTTCACGTTTTTCCGTTGTGCGGTCCTTCTTGCATGGCAAGCACTTTACAGGACGAGCAGTGGACGCGATTTCTAACTGTAGGAGGACCTCCTCTTCGCTAAACTATGCGGCTAAGTGGAAGGTTTTTCGTCGTTGGTGTAGGGATCATTCTGTAGATATATTTGATCCCTCTATACCAGACATTGCAAACTTTCTAGTATACTTGTTTGACGAAATCAAACTGCAGCCTGTTACTATAAAGGGTTATAGATCTATGTTATCTGATACCTATGCACATCATGATAGTTTACAAATTGGATCTAATGTCTCTTTATCGAAATTGGTTAGAAACTTTTCGATAAATAGACCCAGAACTCTTAGATTAATTCCTAAGTGGAATTTAGCTTGGGTTCTCCTTAAATTGAAGGAAAAGCCATTTGAACCTCTTGGGACAGTAGATTTCAAATTCTTATCTTATAAGACAGCTTTTCTCTTAGCTTTCTCTTCTGCCAGAAGAGTCAGTGAGCTTCATGCACTATCGGTGGATGATTCTCATTATCGTAGTGTTGGGAACACTATCACCTTCACCACTAATGTGGGTTTTTTAGCTAAGAATCAGGCTCCTAATAAATATCCGGAACCTATTGTTATTAAGGCTCTTCCGTCCTCAGACGGGCGTAGGCCTTTACTCTGTCCTGTTAGAGCACTACGTATCTATAAACAGAGATCTCAGTTTATCAGAAAGGGACGGAAACGTTTCTTTCTGTCTTTGATGCCTAATAGAAAGGACATTTTCAGTCCATTCTATTGCTAGATGGATTCAGTTAACTATCCGTACTGCTTATGAAGATTTATCTTCTTCTCAGCAGTCTGTGCTTAAGATTTCTGCTCATGAAGTAAGAGCTCTTTCTACTTCCTGGGCTTATGCTAATAGTGTTGCTATTACAGATTTAATGAAGGCTGCTTATTGGTCTCAGCCATCCACATTTACGAATTTTTATCTCAGAAATATTGAGTCCATTTCTGGAGACCTGCATTGTTTTGTGGTTGCAACTATAGTTATGCAGGCTTTCTGTTCCGGCAGTGACTCCGTCCGGCTGCCCTCTTCGCTCTGGGCTATTTGACCCAGGGCAAGGGGAAGGGGGTGGGGGGGGGGGGGGGGGGGCGGGGCGGGTGTTCCCTTAGGTCACCTGCTTTATAGTGAAAAGCAAGGGAATGCCTCCTCCAAGTCAGTATTTCTGAGTCGCTTCCGGGATGGTTTTAAAGTGTAATATTAATGTTTAATTTCATTCATGTCTTATTTTTAAAGTGTAGCTCGGTGTGAAGCATTTGTATATGTCAAGTGTCAAACGGGCTTTAATATACAATACTCGGACACTTTTAAATGATTATAAAGAGTCTCAATTCTCTGGACTACTTTATTTATTGGCTTGCTTTAAAAATAATTAGTATAAGGGTTATACTGGATGTTAATAGAGAACATGAATGTTATTGTGCTCAATTATTAAGGGTAGTGTATCTTTCTAATTTAATATTAAATAAGAAAGATACATGTAAAGCCTAATACTCCTTTTCTCCTTAAGGGGTTACCTCTTTACTATATAGTTGAGCTTATTGGATTTTCCTCTATGTCCTAGGCCCTCCAGCCTGTTTACTATTCAGCTAAGTCTGGGTCATTGGTACAGTATAAAAATGTTAAAAAATTTATAGTAATTTATATATTTTTTATACTTACCAATGACCCAGACGGGGATGGCCCTCCCTGGAGTTGGGAACTCTTGCCTCCCCGCTGAGTACATAGCGCTGACCAGGCACTGCCAGTAAGAATGATAATTGGCGCCAATTTCGGGATGACTGCATCACTGCGCATGCGCAGTAGAGGCGTACTATGGAGGTCCTTTAGGACATGATTTCTTTTTGTTTTGGATGCTAATTTTGGGGATTGGGGGGCAAAATTTGTGTTTGGCCCTGGTTTTGTTGGAGTTAGCACCAGCTAAGTCTGGGTCATTGGTAAGTATAAAAAATATATAAATTACTATAAATTTTTTAACTTTTGAGATCACAATGAATTGCACTCAAAGCATTTTTACATAAAAATATTTGTTGTCTTCTGCTGATCAAACCTTAAGTTAATGCATACAGTTTAAAGCCACCAAAGTGGCTTCCAGCACTTTTCAATGGAGCCTGGATAGTGGCCTCTAGCACTCAACCAGTGATCTGTCTGGAGATTTTCTTTTTCACATTTTTGCTTTACTTTGACAATCCACATCGTATTACTTTTAGTTGTTTCTTTGCAAGTCCTGGCTGCCTATGTAGACTGCCTATGTAGACTGCCTATGTAGACTGCCTATGTAGGCTGCCTATGTAGACTGCCTATGTATACTGCCCTATGTAGGCTGCCTATGTAGACTGCCTATGTAGACTGCCTAGACTGCCTATGTAGGCTGCCTATGTAGACTGCCTGTGTAGACTGCCTGTGTGGATTGCCTATGTGGACTGCCTATGTAGGCTGCCTATGTAGACTGCCTATGTAGGCTGCCTATGTAGGCTGCCTATGCAGACTGGCTATGTAGACTGCCTATGTAGACTGCCTATGTAGGCTGCCTATGTAGGCTGCCTATGTAGCCTGCCTATGCAGATTGCCTATGTAGGTTGCCTATGCAGACTGCCTCTGTAGACTGCCTATGTACACTGCCTCTGTAGACTGCCTATGTAGACAGCATATGTAGACAGCCAAGACTTGCTTAGAAACAACTGCTATGGCACTTCAAATGTAACTTTGCAAGCTTATCCCAATACTGCAGATTGGGGATTGGGGCAGCTGTTTTGTTATAGAAAAATGTGTCTAAAGTCAGAATTAAGCTCTTAACTGGTGGAGGGCTAGATTCTTTTTGATGGTCTGAATTTGTTATTCAAAATTTGTTTCACTACAACTTATTGGAGAGTGCCCACAGACACTCTCCAATATTTTGTAATAAAACAAATTTATATAAACTAAATATTATTTGCCTTTAACGGAATATGAAACATGGATAAGGAAAATATGGGCTTTTGATCTCATACCCTCATTTTTAGCTCACCTGACTTCATGAAAGTCATTGTGAGCTATTCTGATGACTTCTTGTCCGTCTTCCATCGTGAAGATGGTGTTTGGGTCTTTTTCTCCCAAACTACTGGCCACATTTTAATGACATTTCACATGAATAGTGGTTATAGAAGGGCATTTGGATTTTTCTTAAAATTGGGTTTCTGCTCATACTGAGGAGGGGTGGGGCCAAAATGCCTCATTTTTTTTAAAAATCTTCTCATGAACCAGCCGTAGCAGAGACTTGATATTTGGTATACAGCTTTCTTTTGAGGTGTAGACTCAAGCTTGTTCAAGAGAAGTTCGAGGGGCAATATTTGTCATCATTACGGGAGGGACAAGAATTTTTGCCCCGCCCAAAATTTCTATATTTTTATACTGTACCAATGACCCAGACTTAGCTGGTGCTAACTCTAATATTCTAGGGCCACACACAAATTTTGCCCCCCCCCCCCCCCCCCAATCCCCCAAATTTGCATCAAAATCCAAAAATTAGATGTCCTCTGTGGTCCTCCATACTTTTATCCACTGCGCATGCGCAGTAGTTAAAGAAATCCGAAATTGGAGGAAAATCCTCATTCTTTGTTTGGCCCTTCAATCAGTAACATCACACTGATATCTGTGCTTTAAATCTCAGTTTAAATGATGCCAGACACATAATCATGAGAGAAATGGTGGAGCTAAGGATGAAATAAAAGGATGAGAGGAAGAAACAGTGGAATGATGTGTTCAGGGCTGTAACTTATAATTTTTCTGAAAAATTATTTCATGTTCCCTAATTTCGGGGCATGGGCCTGATATTTTCATTCTTGCTATGAAATTTCCATTGTTTGTTCAGTGTTTCCCCTCTCCCTTTCCTTAATCCCCCCCCCCCCCTCCGCTATTCTCCCATGCTTTTGGCATAATTTAATGAAATTTCTTAGGAGTTTTGGCTTGGTAACAGAATGATTATTCTGTTTTTCCCCATGGTTACGTCCTCACCGTAGGGTGGTTAGGCGTTTCAGTCATGCATCTACCATCTGATGTACTGCAGTTTCTTCTCAAGAAGCCTCTGTTTTACATCAGATAGTGTTAAAATTGGTTACTGATTTCGGACCATATTTTCAGTGCCTGGGGTCTTGTTTCCAGTTTTATTCACTTTTGACAACGGTTACTTCAGACAGTGATTCCTTGTCATTTATATAATTCTGATCATAGCCAGATACATAATATTGTCCGTAAGTGTAACATTAATTTTTAGACATGTTTTAAAAATTTTGTCCACACTTAGACTTTTTGGGGATCCATTTGGGCTCATTGTTCCCATTGGGAACTTGGGCTCAACTTGAAAATTTTTTCTTTCGAATTATTTTTCGAAATGTTTGTAATGGATTATATTATTATCATGTATCTTGTTTTCAGTCTTGGGCTTATGCTAATAGTGTTGCTATTACCGATTTGATGAAGGCTGCATATTGGTCTCAGCCTTCCACGTTCACAAATTTTTATCTTAGAAATATTGAGTCCATTTCTGGCGACCTCCGATGTTTAGGTCCGTTATCTCTTGCTCAGAATGTTGTCCACTAAACAGTTGCAACTATAGTTATGCAGGCTTTCTGTTCCGGTAGTGACACTGTCTTGCTGCCTTCTTCGTTCTGGGGTATTTGACCCAGAGCAAGGGGAAGGGGGGGGGGGGGATGGTGTTTCCTTATATCACCTGCTTTATAGTGAAAAGCAAGGGAATACCTCCTCTTGAGTCAGTAATTCCGAGTCGGTACCCGGGATGGTTTTAAAGTGTAAAGCTAATGTCTATCTCATTTATGTAATATTTTTAAAGTGTAGCTCGGTATGAAGCATTTGTATATGTCACGGGTCATATGAGCACTAATATACAATCCTCGGACACTTTTAAATGAGTATAAAGAGTCTCATTCTCTGGACTTTTTTTATTTATTGGCTTTCCTTTAAAAAGATTAGTATAATGGGTTATACTGGATATTAATAGAGATCATTGATGTTATTGTGCTCAATTACGGAATGGTATTGTGTCTTTCTTTTTTGGTACAAACAAGAAAGATACATGTAAAACCGGTTCTCCTCTTCTCCTTGAGGGGATTATTCGGTTTACATGTCATTGTGTCTATTGGATTTTCCTTTATGTCCTAGGCCCTCCAGCCTTTTTTCTTTTCAACTATGTCGGGGTCATTGGTACAGTATAAAAATGTTAAAAAATTTATAGTAATTTATATATTTTTTATACTTACCAATGACCCAGACGGGGGATGGCCCTCCCATGAGTTGGGAACTCATACCTCCCCGCTGATTACATAACACTTACCAGGCATTGGTTGTAAGAATGAGGATTTGGCTCCAATTTCGGACTTCCTTGACTACTGCGCATGCGCAGTGGATAAAAGTATGGAGGACCACATAGGACATCTAATTTTCGGATTTTGATGCAAATTTGGGGGATTGAAGGGGCAAAATTTGTGTTTGGCCCTAGAATATTAGTGTTAGCACCAGCTAAGTCTGGGTCATTGGTAAGTATAAAAAATATATAAATTACTATACATTTTTTAACTTTCCAGGCCGATTTGATCCAAATTTGATATGAATTATTAAGAGTCATAAGTGCTTGATTTTTGTCAAAATGTTTTTTCAAAATGCCCTGCGGGAACCACAGGAGCTAAAAATAGAAAAAATTTCAAACGCTCATATCTCCAAAGGAACATGGCTCTGAAAATTCTTATTTGATGTGAAGCTTCCTTAGGACCAACAGAATGGGATGGTCCAAAACAATTGCTATTGTTTTTATCATAGTGTACTTTTTCGGGACTTGGAAAAAATGCTGTGTTAGCATTTTTTAAAATTTGTGGGTAACGGGGAAAACATTTAAGACTCTTCTTCTCCCAAACCACTGCTCCAAAAGCTTTCAAATTTCACATATAACATCTTTGGAAGATTGTTTCACATCTTTGTCGAAATCAAATCCCTGGGTCCATATTTGGGCTCTCTGTGGGAGCCCAAATGTTTAAATTAGTGCAGTATGAGGAATATTCTTTAAAAATCTTCAGATCCACCAATCAGAATCTTTTGATATTTGGTAAGCAGCATCCTTACAGGCGGAGAGATTCACGTTTGTTTCCCCGTGGGAACCCCGGGAAGTGAGCAGCACTTGTTTACTGTGGTAAACCAGTTCCGCTTTACTAGTAAAATAGGACCCAGTCACCAATGCTTGGGGTGAAAGTCCTCTAAAATGGGCAACATGTTGATCAACGATTGACTAAACTTGACTTCATCTCCATGTTGTGTCACGATTAGCCATGGTGCATAAATATGTGACGTTAACCACCAACAAACAAACAATTCACATTTGTTCAGTGATGTTGCAGGGTACACAAGGTTTATTTAAATTTATCGGAAAAATCGGTTTGTTCATTCAAGTTGCCTTGTTCATTTCACAATGTGAGTTTTGTGGAATGTGCATGGTCTTATTTGAACATGTATACATAGTACAGTGGAGTCCACTTAATTGGATATCTCTTAATTGTATATCCCTGTTAACTGAATATAATTTTCCAACACAAAACCATTTACCATACCTCCACTACAAATTTGACCTGTTAATTGAATATAGGTTATAGAGTAAAGTCTTGTTAATTGAATAAAAAATCTTGTAACCTGTCGAGAAATAACCGACTCTCCCCAGTTTTTCTTTGTAGACCTCTTTGGCCTCTGTACATCCAATACAGGTATTTAATCTATTATATCTTGTTTGACAGAGCTCATAGAGCTCTGTCAAACAAGATATAATAGAATAAATGCTAAGTTTATCTCTAGAATACAGGAAAGTGACACAAACCCTGTTAATTGAATAATCCTGTTAATTGAATACTTTTTATTGGCAAAGTGGCTATTCAATTAACAGGGTTCCACTGTATTGACGAACTGATGGTAACATGGTCTGAGGTTCGCATCTCCGAGCATATGCTCAACCTCAATGTTTTGTATCTCGGATGAGCATAAGCTCCAACCTGCAAACCTCTGACCATGTTACAGTAAAACCTGTCTTGAGAGACCACCTGTCTTGAGAGACCACATCTGCCAGGCACCGATTGGTTTTACTCTATAATGGACCTGCTATGGGATACCACCTGTCTTGAGAGACCATCTGTCTTGAGAAATCACTGTGACCTGGTACCAACTTGTATTTTTATGCCATAATGGACCTGTCTTGAGAGACCGCCCCTTTGAAGACTGAAACCATCACAAAAACTTTTTACCTGTTCTGGATTGGAAAATCCATTGTGGTTATACTAACATAATTAAAAGTATTAAAAGCTCTTAACAGGGTTTCAATTGCTAACTCATTACAGATTGAGATGTTTTTATAAGACCCCTGTGAAAAGATTAGGATTATTGCTGAATAAACAATTTCATACATACCTGAAATGTGACAGATAGGAATAAAAATAAATTTGTGTTGAAAATCTTTTTGTAACAAATTGAAATGGACTGTTATAAAAATTATAAAAATAAATTAGTGTTGAAAATCTTCAATGAAGATTTTCAACACTAATTTATTTTTATAATTTTTATAACAGTCCATTTCAATTTGTTACAAAAACTTCATAAAAAAGAACAATTACAAAGTAATTACAAGAATCCATTCTTCTCCATTTCTGAATTTTGTGGTTGGTTATTCACTGACTTGAGAAAACCTGAAACCTGTTATGAGAGACCACCTGTCTTGAGAGACCACTTTTGTGTGGCCCAAAGGGCGGTCTCTCAAGACAGGTTCTACTGTACCATCAATTCGTCACAATAACTTATAATGTTATTGCTGTTATTATGTCATTTGCATGTTATATTTTGTTGTTAAGGTAATGTTCTGAAGGAACTTGTGGAGCCTGCAGGAGCTGTGATTTATGCTGACAGATTTCAACTCGGTGACCCTACTATCAGTATACTAGAGCTATGGGGAGCCGAGTACCAGGAAACAAATGCGCTGCTGGTAAAGTCGGAGAATAAAGAAATACTGAAGACAATTGGACAGCGAGAAAGATGTCCATTATCATTTGTTGGAACCGTGACTGGAAACGGTAAGGTTGGTATGTCAGTTAATTACAACAACTATTGATTTTCAACATGAGTTTATTTTTTATTAGGGTTTAACAACACTTTTGACGACCAGGGTCACCTTGTGATGGACAATTTTACGGCTAAAGGATGCCGAAGTACCCGGGGACAATCACCAAAGAGTGGGGAGCAACTGTCAGACTTTACAGCTTATTAACTCCACACATGCAGTGTTGGCATTGGTTGAAGACAAGTAAACCATCAACATGCAGTGCAGTTAAAACTAGAAGTCCTGTCATGAAATGTGCACAAATAGCACGTCGATCTGCACGTTAATATACGCGTTATGACCATAGTAAGGCTATCAAATTATGTACACATGACCTGTGCACAAGCAGTGTTTCAGCCAATGGACCTCCGGGTTACCCAGAGGTCCATTGGCAGAAACATTTCCTGTGTTTGCTATGAGTAACCAGGAGAACCTGCTGTGCTTTGGATGCCATTCGATATGGCGATTGTGCGCAATTCCTTTGCGCAATTAAGCCTAAATAAGTGCACTGTTTTTGACAGAACTTCTAGTTTTAACTGTACGCCTAAGTACACCATGTCACAATGCCCTTATGTTAGTGATTGGGATTAAATGCAATGCCCAGGAACACAACACAGTTGTCCCTAGTGGGCTCGAACCATGGACCTTTCATTCTGAAGTCCAACTCTGTAACCACCGAGTCACACTTGAGTTTCTTTGATTGGTACAATTGGAACACAACCAGAATACAATGGAACCCAGTTAAGTAAAGAGCCACTTTGTCAATGACAATTATTTAATTAACATTGAGTATTCAATTAACAGGGTTTCAGATTAACCCTTTACCTAGCGTAACGGCCAAAAACGGCCAGCGCTATTCTCCAAAAATCGACGATTAATTTTCATTATTTTTTTCATTTTTTGTCTCAAAAACATAGGTTATGACCCCTCGTTGGAACGACCTCATTGAGATCGTTCCAACGAGGGGTCATAACCTATGTTTTTGAGACAAAAAATGAAAAAAATTAGTTATTCAAGAATTTTTTTTTGCAAGTGTCGTCTGCTTTTCATGTTAGGTAAAGGGTTAAACAATATTTATTTGAATAATATGTTTTATTTGCACACTACTTGGAATGAAAGTCACAAAACCAAAAAATATAATAATTTAAAATGAGTGCACTTTATAACAGGAATTTGTTCACTGAATTATAAAGATAATATGAGCATAGAGGTCTATCAAAATAAGACATAATAGATTAAATGCTCATATCCGATGTCCTGAGTTCAAATAGGCATAGAAACAAGGGAAATTTTTTATTCTCAGGTTAACTTGACTGGACTGGTCTCTTTCCAATTATTTTCACTGTCGCAATAATATTTTATCCAAACACTTATTTTAGGAATAATCATCAAAAATTTAACGACCTGGTGCTTCATTAACTCTTTCAACACTAGAGGTCGCTTTTCCGGTCCAAGAACACGATACATCGTAATTTCATTAAGTAGGATGGCTGCTAAGTGAACGAGTGTGGTAGACTGACGGCTGCACGTCGAAAATATTAATTGCTCTACCTCCAAATAATGGATATGGACTCTTCCGATGTCTGCCATTTAACTAGCATGGAAGATACCACCAGGGTTGGGGGCACAGTGGCTCAGTAGGTAGAGGTACAGGCTACAAGCTGAGAGGTCCTCGGGTCGAATCACACCTGCGGCAACCGCGTTGTGTCTTTGGGCAAGACACTTCATTGCCCATGTGGGGGCACGGTGATGTCGTGTACTAAGGCATACTGCACGTCGATGGTCCACTTGTCTTCAACCAATGCTATAACCCTGCTTGTGTGGAGTTAGTATGTTGGGGAGCTGACAGTTGCTCGCCGTTGCTCGGTGGTTCTCTCTGGGTACTCCGGCTTCCTCCACCCATAAAACTGTCACGGTCATGATTAGCCATTGTGCATAAATATGTGACCTTAAACCCCAATAAATAAATAATAATAAATAAATTGGATCCAAACACTAATAATAGAAATAATCATCAGAAATTTAACATTAATAAAAAATTTGATGATGATGATTTTTATTACAGTGGTGCCCACTTAATTGGATATCTCTTAATTGTATATCCCTGTTAATTGAATATAATTTTCAAACACAAAACTATTTACCATACCTTCAGTACAAATTTGATCCGTTAATTGCATATGGGTTGTAGAGTAAACTCCTGTTAATTGTTTATAAATTTTTATAATATGTCGAAAAAATTACTGTGACACGCACCAAATTCCCCTTATTTATCAACCTTTTTGGCCTCACTACATCCAATACAGGCATTTATTCTATTATATCTTGTTTGACAGAGCTCTATGAGCTCTGTCAAACAAGATATAATAGAATAAATGCTCACTTTACCTCTAGAACACATGAAACTGACCAAATTCCTGTTAATTGTATACTCCTGTTAATTGAATAATTTTCACTGGCAAAATGAATATTTAATTAAGAGGATTCTACTGTACCTGGTAAATGCATCCGAGGACATCGCTGCCCATGATTTTTATTACCTGGTAAATGCATCCGAGGACATCGCTGCCCATGCATGGATTAGGACCAGTCCACAACAACTGTACTGCATAACCAGATTTTTATTATTATATTAACAGGAGTTTACTCTTTATCCTCATTGCAGTTCACAAGGCAAATTTGTACTGAAACGGTTTTGTGATTGTGAGTTCTGTTTACAGAAATATTCATTTAAAAGATATTCAATTATGTGAGCTCCTCTGTTTAATAGCTATTCCATCCTAACAATTTCATTTTATTCAGCAAGTTGGTTTCAAGACATCTCCAGGCTGTTGTATCCATACATAGTCTGTTGAGATTGCTACATGGCTAACAGAGTGATCTCCCCTTTCGTTTATTCATCTTTTAAAATGGTGGCCGACAATAATTGTTTCACATTAAACAAAAATTCTATCATCTATTAATCATGCAATTTTTAGCCAGACTGTTTACAGTGAGGGCTATAGTAATGACTTTTGTCCGTCCGTCCATCTGTCCGTCTGTCTGTCTGTCTGTTCGTCTACCTTTTTCTGTTAACATTTAGAGTTTTAGTTAAAGTTTGTGGTTAAAGTTTTTTACTGAAGGTTCAAGTGTTTTTTTTTTTTTTTCTTTTTCCTGTTTAGTTGACATTTGGAGTTTTGGTTAAAGTTTGTGGTTAAAGTTTTTTATTCAACCTTTAGGTTTTAGGTCATGTCTATATGAGAATGTCCCCCTTTTGGCCGAGATCGGTCAACCGGTATGGCTGCCCGAGCCCAAAACCCAAAAACCATTAGCACAGTCTACAGGTCGTATTTATGAAGGGATTTCATTGCAACTTCATAGAATGCCTCTGTATAATGCCTAGATGAGAATGTCCCCGTTTGGGCATGATCTGTCAACCGTGATGGCTGCCCAAGCCCGAAACCCAAAAACTTTTAGCACAGTCTGCAGGTCATGTTTAATATGGACGGATTTCATTGTAACTTGATACGATGACTCTGTATGATGTCTAAATGAGAATGTCCCCATTTGGGCGTGATCTATCAACCGTCACGACTGCCCGAGCCCAAAACCCAAAAACCTTTAGCACAGTCTACAGGTCATATTTATGGAGGGATTTCATTGTAACTTCATAGGTTGACTTCATATAATTTGTACACATGAGAAAGTCCCCTTTTGGACGTGATTGGGCAACTGTCACGGCTACTGGTGCCCGAAGCCCGAAAACCTTCAGCACAGTCTACAGGTCATATTTATGAAGGGATTTCATTGTTACTTCGTAAGATCAAACCACATGATGCCCAGATGAGAATGTCCCCTTTTGGTTGCGATCATTCAACCATGATGGCTGCTCGAGCCCAAAGCCTGAAAACCTTTAGCACAGTCTACATGTCATATTTATGGAGGGATTTCATTGTAACTCGATAGGTTGACTTCATATAATGTCTAGATGAGAACGTCCCCTTTTGGGCAACTGTGATGGCAACAGAGGCACGAAGCCCGAAAACCTTCAGAATATTCCGCAGGCCATAATTATGAAGGGATTTCATTATAGCTTGGTAGGATGACTCCAAGTTTGTGGTTAATAACCCAGGCAAACACCACCATCCCCTACCCCCCTCTTCCCCCCCCCCCCCCCCCCCATTAGGCTTTTTTTTTTCTTCTTTTCTCTAATATGCATTTTGAACTATTTACAGTCACTACATGTGGAACCTTTTTTTAAACTTACTTACCCCCTCCCCCTCCTCCCCACCCTCCACTCACCACCGGGGGCCAATCTTTCGTCAAAAATGCTTGTTTACAGTTTTGGTTGAAAACACAAACACCACCGCCCCTCCCCTCCTCCCCCCCCCCACCCACCCAATTAGGCATTTTTTTTTTTATTTCTTCCAATATGCATTTTCAACTATTTACAGTCACTACATGCAGAACCCATTTTTTCCTTTTGTCAAAAATGTTTTTTTTTACAGTTTTGGTTAAAGTTTGTGGTTAAAAATCCAGATGGAAATTATCCCCACCCCCAATTAGGCTTTTTATTTTTCTTTCCTCGAATATGCATTTTGAACTATTTACAGTCACTACATGCGGAACCTTTTTTAAACTCACGTACCCCCCCCCCCCCCCCCCCCTCCCCCTCATGGCCAATTAGGCACTTTTTTTTTCTTTCGTTAAAAATGCTTTTTTACAGTTTTCGTTAATGTTTGTGGTTAAAACCCAGACAAACACCACCACCCACCCCCACCCCCACCCCCTTGGTGCCCGTTAGGTATTTCTTTTTTTTCTATACTCAAAATGCATTCAGAAGGATTTAGACAGACCACATGTGGAAAAGAAAATGGACTCCCCTAACACACCCTCACTCTCCCCCACCCCTCATCCCCCACTCCACCTCCTGCTCACCCAGGGCCATTCATGCAATATTTTTTCTTTGGTACAAAATGCATTTTTAGCCTGACTGTTTATAGTCAGGTTTATAGTCATGACTTTCGTCCGTCCATCTGTCGGTCCATCCATCTGTCTGTAAACAATTGGTTTCCGACTGATAACTCCAGTTTGGATTATTTCATTTCAACCAAAGTTGATATGTGTATTTTCCAGCTAGTAATACGGGCCAGGTTTCAATATAGGTTCCACAACTGCCCCCCCCCTTCCCCCACAAATTGTCACTTAGGCAATTATTTCCAAAATGCATTTTGAAGGATTGGGAGTTATTACATGCAAAAAAGAAAATTGACTCATATAGCCCAACATTGCTTTATGTACTGCATCTTTAATCCTTTACCTTACACAAGTTGAAGCCAACAGTACAAATTATTTTTCTGAAACCTCAGATTTTTTCATTTTTTATTTACTTCTAACCATGGCTTATTACTCCTTATTGGAACAAGCTCATCAAGTTTGTTCCATTAATAGGTCATGAGGTTTGTTTTGAAGTAGAGAAATGAAAAAATAAAATTTGAATAGCAAATTTTGTATATCACGAGTGCAGATATGGCAGATTTGTTAGGTAAACTGTTAACAAAAAATGGCTCCGACTATTTTGCGTCTAAGCATTGCCATTCCTGGGACAGCCAGGCTGCATGCGTGACATCACTCTAGTTAATTATCATGATATATTCGTTAAATTTTTGTTAGTGACATTGTAACTTATATATATCTAATATTGCCCAAAATGACATGTTTTATTTTATATGCCACCTTATACGATAGTGGGAAATGACTCAAGAGGTATTCTTCGATATCGATTGTCACAAACTCCCTGGGAACTCTGGGAAATGAAGGTATGATAAAGAAACTCAGTTTTAGGCCTCACAAAGATCTTCTGTTTCTCTGGCTATTTTTTTTGTTAAATTGCATATTTTTATTTTATTTGTATAATTATTTCTATGCCATCAAAAATTCATGTTCTTGTTTTGTTTTATGTTTTAGGCCTCATAATCTATAGAATAACATGGGTGTTATGTATTTCGTCCCTTGAGTGCAAGAAGGCTTTGCAATGCTAGCATTGCAATGCCTTGTTGCAATCAAGGGACAAATTAATCAATTTTATTAACTTGGGTAAAAAATTATCAGACATAAACCATTCAATTTTTATTTTAACTTGGTTAAAAAAAGAGAGTATGCAGCAGCCAAAGAACCATGCGTGAGGGCCTGAGAAACAGATTTTTTACTTTTTTAGGCCTTACTGGTAAAATAGGACCCTGTCACCATTGCATGGGATGAAAGTCCTCTAAAATGGGCGACATGGGTATAAATGATTGATTGGCTGCACTAACTAAATAAATAAATAAATAAATAAATAAATAAATATGTGACCTTAAATAAATAAATAAATAAATAAATAATGCCTATAATACAGGTAAATCCATTTAATAATGAATGTCAGTTTTGTCCAGAAGGTTTTGTTAACAGAAAAATTACATTTGGAAATACTGACGACTTAACTAAAATGTCTGTGAAGTTTGTTGCACACTTGAAGTGATGCAAGCATTATCACCAAGTAATATTTTACAATATTTCTTTGCAGTTTCTAATACTAAAATTCATAGCTTGATGTTTTTTAAATTTGGTATGTTGTTTTGATATAATAAATGATGATTCTCATCAACTTTTGGGACAAAAATCCAAGATGGTCGAAAAGCAACCATTTGTGTTGCACTTCAGTGCGTCTTTAAAATTT
Organism: Pictodentalium vernedei; assembly: GCA_031216915.1. NCBI lineage: Eukaryota > Metazoa > Mollusca > Scaphopoda > Dentaliida > Dentaliidae > Pictodentalium > Pictodentalium vernedei. The sequence goes on along the minus strand of CM062297.1, from coordinate 880,001,734 downwards.
GCAGTGCAAAGATGCTTTGAGACTAAACTTTGAAATTTGGTACATTAGGGGCAGTGTAAGGCTTCAATATTCAATTTGGCTTCAATGTTCTCAAATCCTAGAAGTGTCTCCACTTGAATACTTTGAATGCTTTTTGAATACTTTTTTCTTTCATCAGGTCTTCTATTCAGAAGGGAGTATCGTGGGGTGGGGGGGGGGGGGGGTCCTATACATGTGACCTAGGTTCCTCTTCCAAACTTCTTTGAAACTGTCCTAGAGCATTCTGTTTTTTGTCAAATTGCTCAAATGGATGAGTCGCCATTGAATACAATAGTTAAGTGGAGATGGGCAATATTGACGGTTGTAAGAAGGGGCTCCATTTATAATTTGAAAAGTCATGAATATAGACTTGATTGAGATCTTTTTGGAAATCGACTCAAAATCTTCTGCCTGATTCGATTTGAGATTCGATTCAGCCCAAAATTTTAGATTCTCACAGGGTTCCCGCACCTCCTTGAATTCCTTGAAAGTCCTTGAATCTCAAAACACCCTCCCAAGGACCTGGAAACTCCTTGAATATTGAAGGCCATCCTGGAAACTCCTGGAAATGGAGTCGGCTATGCATGGACAGTGTGCTATTTCAAAATACTGTACATCTGATGTCCATTCTTTTACCTTTTTACCTAGTAGCAGACGACACTTGTGAAAAAATTACTGTGCATTTGGACATTTTCATTTTTCCAAAACATAGGTTGTGACCTCTCATTGGAACGAGCATGATATACTCGTTCCAATGAAAGTCATAACCTATGTTTCAGAAGCAAAAAAGGAAAATATAAAAAGATTGAACAGTGATATTTTTATACTGTACCAATGACCCAGACATAGCTGGTGCTAACTCTTAAAATATAGGGCCAAACACAAATTTTGCCCCCCAATCCCCAAAATTTGCATCTAAAACAAAAGAAAACATGTCCTGAAAGGCCCTCCACACTTCGCCCCTACTGCGCATGCGCAGTGTCAAGGACGTTCCGAAATTGGCGCCATTAATCATTCTAAGTTTGGCCCTTCATCAGTTAACATCTGACTGATCTTTGTGCTTATAAATCTCAGTTTAAATGATGCCAGACACATAAATATTAGTGAAATGGTGATTCTAAGGAGGATAGAGAAGGAGGAGAGGAAAAAATTGTGTGACAGAATATTATCAGGGCTGTAACTTAAAATTTTTTAATGAAATTATGTTAAGTTACCTATTTTCGAGGCAGCAGCCATTTTGTTGTCATTCTGATTATTTAGTTACACTGTTTTTTAAGTGTTTTCCTCTCTCCCTGTCCTTTAAGTCCCCCCTTGCTATTCTCCCATGCTTTTGGCATAGTTTTTGTAATTATTATTACTAAATTTTCTTGGGAGTTTTAGCTGAATATCGGAATGAATTCTGTTCTTTTCCCCATGTTTACGTCTTCACCTACGGGTGGTTAGGCGTTGTGTTCTGCATCTACCATCTGATGTTCTGCAGTTTCTTCCCTGGAAGTCTCTGTTTTGCATCAGATAGTGTATTTTTGGTAACTGATTTCGGGCCTGGGTGCCTGGAGTCTTATTTTAGTGTTTTTACACTCATTGTTTACATTTACAACAGCCCTCTGTGTGAGGGGGGGATTTCTTAAAAATAATATCTTGATGTTATTTTAATCATAACTAGATACATTATTATTGTTCGTAAGTGTTGAATAAATTGTTTAAAATATTTTTAAAATTTTTGTCCACACTTAGGCTTGGGATCCATTGGGGCTCAACGTTACTTTTCAGAAACTTGGGCTGTTCTGAAAAAATATTTTTTCAAATTATTTTGATTTCAATTATTTTTTCTATATTAATGGATCATATTATTATTATGTATTTTGATTGCCAGGGGTTAGTGCGAGTACCAGGACTTGTTTTCTTTTCACATTGAAAGGATATTGATCAATTGTTTTAAGAGGAAGTCTTCCTCTGACTTTATTATAATTCTTTATGTGGTCAGTGTACTCGCATTAACTCCTGTTCTGTATCGTATGATTTCGATGACAATATGGGAAGCGTATGTCACGGTATGTTATTGGGGATTTGGACACTCCGGTCCTTTCCCCGCAGGGTCACTCTACTTTATCAATTTCTATTTCAGACGATCAAGATTAGGGTGATGTCTTCCAACAGTGTGCCTCCGTCGTCACAATTAATGAAGGGCTAGCGGAAAAGTGCTCATGTAAATACGCCAATTGCCTAAGAGGACCCTAGTAGGTTCGACGGCCTTTGACGTCCGCTAGCTCGCCCGGTGTAGCGTCCATTCACCGAATGGTTCGGCAGCCGGGTTGGTCCGTTGCGGTCTAGAAGGAATTTTGGGGAGATGCGAGCACTATAAATTAACCTAATGCACACCCAGTGACGGCGGATCGGAGGGAGAACGGAGGAAGCCTTTTAGTCCGGTTCATAGCTCGTTCCGGTCCATCCGGACGGCAAGCGAGAGAGGCCCCTCTCTCGTTCAACAACATCTGGCCCCAGATGTTGTGGTACAAAATGTGTCGCAAGCGGAGCATACGTCCGTCGCTCGGGACGCTCCGTTGTATAGGCAGTCCGCGGAGACTGCTAAGGCTTCCTCTTCTCGTCAGCGCACACGACCGCACCTTGGCTGCATGACCGCCGATATATTACCAGCTTCGCCGATCAAGGATTCTTCGGCGACCAGGTCACACCATCCGGTAGCCAGGGACACGAGGCCTGCAGACTCCGGACGTTCGCATAGGAAGAGTGCGGGAGTCAACGTACACGGAGCTTCCGGCGGCAATGCATCGTAAGACCGCTACTGCACAGTCCTTGGGAATGGACGTGCTTTCCTTAATAGCACAGTTTATCGCAGCATCCCAGCATCAACTGAATCTGTCGCATATATTTTATCCGATGATGCTGGGTCGGGACGCTCCGCGGAAGCGGGTACGGACGTCCGAAAGTTTCATCCGGTCCGACGGGATACCGAAAGGGATTCGGAGGATTTCGAGCTTTCCCTTTCGGAACAACATATGCTGTTGTGTATGTCATCTGACTTGGTCTTCTACAGCTTCTTTCGTCGGACCAGAATGCTGCGATGCCGGATAAGAAACTGATAGCGTCGGTGGACTTAGAAATTTTTGGTTCGGTTCAGGGACATCGTCCCTCAGTTCCGACATAGTCCAATAATGTCACACAAACTTTCGAATTATTGAACGACGCTATATATATTATTATTTTATGCTTGCTAACCAAGCATTTCTGGTTTCTTGTTCGAAGAGTTATGGAGATGTCTTTCAAAAGTGTGCCTCTGTCGTCATAGTTAATGAAGAGCTAGCGGCAATAAGTGCTCATGGAATATGTCTATCGCCTACGGAGTGACATTCGCTAGCTCACCCGGTGTAGCGTACATTCATCGAATGGCTCGGCTGCCGGGTTCGTCCGTTGCGGTCTAGGAAGGAGATTTGGGTGATGCGAGCACTTTAATTACTTTAGTACTCACCCAGTGACGGCAGATTGAGGACAGATCGGAGGAAGCCTGTTAGTCCGGTTCCTGGCTTGTCCAGGTCCGTCCGGGCTGTGAGCGAGAGAGGTCCCTCTCTCGTCCAACAACATAGGGGACCGCATGTTGTGGTTCAGATATTTTACATTCGGAGCATATGTCCGTCGGTCGGGACGCTCCGATATATTGACAGTCCGAGAGACTGTCCTTAATGCTTCCTCATCCTCACAGCAGGGCACACGACCGCACATTGGCTACGTGACCTCGAGTATCCGATCAGTTTCGGCATTCAGTGATTCCACGGCGAATAGGTCACGCCATCCGGTAGCCAAGGGACACGGGGCCTATACACTCCGTTCGCTCGCATATTGGTAGTATGCACGGGGTAACGATCACGGAGCTTCCAGCGGCAATGCATCATAAGACCGCTTCTCCTCAGGCCTCAGTGACGGACGTGCTATCCGAGTTAGCACAGTTGTTTCGCAGCATCCCAGCAATTGACAGTTTCTCGGTCGAATCAGGAATTATCCGACGGCGCTGGGTCGGTGCGGTCCGCGGTTGCATCAGGTACGGTCGACCGAACGCTTTATAGGGTCCGACAGGATGGCGAAAGGGATTCGAAAGATTTCGAGTTTTCCCTTTAGTAGTATCGGAAGATGCCTTTCATATCTTCTGGCATTATCTTCCAGTGATTGTTATTTCGGACTTCATTGCTGCGATCTTGGATAAGAGACTTATAACGTCATTGGATTCAGATTTTTTGATCGGTTCAGGGACATTGTCCCTGACTTACCGACGCAGTCCAATATTGTCATTACAACATGTGTTTTATTTTTCGACGCTATATATATATATATATATATATACAAAAGCCTGCTACCAAGCATGATAGTTTAGTTTCTTGTCCGCGTTGCTCATTTCTGCCATTTTATCATTTATACGAATAGTTTATTTTGGCAGAGCAGGGCATACCGAGAGTTCATATGCGTCTAGACGGTATGATTAAAGACTGCATATATTCTTTTTCGCCGTTTATGTCTTTTCCAATTTCAATGTTCGGAACGACATGATGTATAGTAGACTTAACTTAGACGCTTTATCATACGTAATCCGCCTTACTGAGGCGTTATCTTTACGTCTTCAAGAAAAGATTTACGGGATATTATTCTCAATGTAATTTCTTTTGAGGGCAGTAGTTTGTTCACGTATAACTCCGCCCTTCAGTGGCTGATTGGAGTTGGTTAGACGTGACGCAGCCCTAGCTACATGCACACGCGTGGATAGTAAGGTTAAGAACTCTCTCAGAGTCGCTTCGTTCTCGGAGGAGCTTCTCTTCGACGGCAACTTTTCGGCAATCCATGAATTGCTCGATTTACACGTTCTCTTGTCTATCTAGTGTTACAAGAGATTCAGACTGGGGCAAACATTCGGTGGTTGACTCAGAGAGTGCCACCGCAGTTGCCGGACCCGAGTGTGGCTGTTATGACGGTTGCCAGTCAAACAGATTGGGATATAATACTGATCCCTACGGATTCGAAGTGCCAGGGTCTTTGGGTTCCGCAGTCTCTTAGCAATCAGTTTTCTTCCGCGGAATAATGTTTTTTAGGCTTGCTTTATGTCATTGCATGAACATTATTCAGAAACGCATGCCCAAATTCCTGTCCTTTAATTCGACAGTAGTGGCGTATCTCCGGAACCAGGGAGGCACTCTTTCGTTTCCGTTATTCAATTTAATGGAAAGAATCCGTCTGTTGGTTATAGTACACCAAGTTCAGTTTTGGTCCGTCATATTCCGGGTCGTCTGATTGTTTTATCGGACTCCCGTTCTCTTACGGGTCGCTTGTTGCTGTCAGAATGGACTCTCAACAAACAAGTATTCAATCAGATTTGCTATCTATGGGAGCGCCCAATGATGATTTATTTATGACACAGCTTGCTAATTAATTGCAGACGTATGTGTTGGCTTGTCCAGATCTCTGAGCTAATGTTGTTAACGCTCTATTGATCTATAGGACGGAATGATAGGATACGCGTATCCTCCGGCGCTGTTGTTTCAGCAGGTATTGCTAAGATAAACAACCACAATACATTTCTGTTGATAGCATCTCTATCTTCACAGAGATCATGGGTAATTTACTCTCTTGTCTACTGTGGGTCTTAATGTGAAATCTTCCTCTATGTGAGGATCTTTTTTCACTGGGTAAATCGTGTCATCTTTATCACAACCCGCAAGGTCGCAACCTTCATGTATTCCGTTGTGTGGTCAGTGTTGCATTGTAAGCACTGTACTGGACGAGCTTTGGACGCGATTTCTTACTATAGGAGATCCTCTTCTTCGCTATTCTATGCGGCTAAAGTGGAGGCTCTTCCGTCGTGGTGTAGGGATCATTATGTTCATATTGTTGATCCCTCCATACTACTCATTGCTATTTTTAGTATACTTGTTTCACAAGATCTACTGAAGCCTGTTATTATTTAGGTTATAGGTTTATGTTACCTCATACCTATGCACTCTACGATAGTTTACAATTGAGTCTTTGGTCTCTTTATCTAAGTCAGTTAGTAACTTTTTGATAAATAGACTTAGAATCTTTAGATTAAATTCCTATATGGATTTTAACTTCGGTTCTTATTTAGCTAAGTAATCATTTGAGCCTCTGGAAACAGTAGTTTTCAAATTCTGACCTTTTAGACAGTAATTCTGTTGGTTTCTCTTTTACTGTAGAGTCAGTGAGTTTCATGCACTATCGATGGATGATTTTCACTTTCGTAGTTTCGGAATTACTACTTCCGTTACTATTTAGGTTGGATTGTTGCATAAGAGTTAGGCTCCTATTATCCGGAACCTATTATTTTAAGGTCCTTCCGTCTTCGTATGGGCATAGGCCTTTACTCTTTCCGGGTACAGTTTATGTATTTATAAACAGATATCTGTTTATTACTTTGGGCGTAAGCTTCTTCTGTCTTTGATGTCTAGTAGAAGGACGTTACGCTCCATTTTTTTGTTAATGGATTCTATTAACTATCGGTACTGCTTATGGTATATCATTGACTTAGCAGTTGTGCTTAAGATTTCGGCTCATGAAGTAAGAGTTCTTCTACTTCTTGGGCTTACATTAATAGTGTCGCTATTATAGATTTTTGAAGGCCGCTCATTGCACTCAGCCATCCACATTCATGAATTTTATCTCAGAAATATCGAGTCCATTTCTGGAGGCCTCTATTGTTAGGTCTATTATCTACTGCTCAGAATGTCATTCACTTAACAGTTGCTACTATAGCTAGGTAGGCTGTCTGTTTCGGCAGTGTCTCCGTTCGGCTGCCCTCTTCGCTCTGGGCTATTTGACCCAGGGCAAGAAAAAGGGGGGGGGGGGGGGGAGGGTGTTCCCTTGGGTCACCTGTTTTACTATGAAAACAAGGGGATACCTCCTCCGGAGTTAGTAATTCTGAGCTGTTATTGGGATGGTTTTTTAGTGAGAAGTTTAGGTTTTTAAAATTCATTCAAGTCTTAGTTTTTAAAGTATAGCTTTTGAATATTGCATATGTCAACGGACATGATTATGCAATCCTCAGACACTTTTAGGAGTATAAGAGTCTCTATTCTCTAGACTTACTTTATTTATTGGCTTACTTTAAAAATTATTAGTATAAGGATTATATTGGATATTAATAGAGTACATGGATGTATGAAGCTCAGTTCTGGAAGGTGTTGTATCTTTCTAATTTATCATAAATAAGAAAGATACATGTAAGGCCTATTACTTCTTTTTCCCTACAGGGGATGACTCTATTTTATTTTATTGAGCGTATTCCATTTTGCTCTATGTCCTTGGCCCTCCAGCCTTTTTACTATTCAGCTATGTCTGGGTCATTGGTACAGTATAAAAATGTTAAAAAATTTATAGTAATTTATATATTTTTTATACTTACCAATGACCCAGACGGGGATGGCCCTCCCAGGAGTTGGGAACTCCTGCCTCCCCGCTGAGTACATAGCGCTTACCAGGCACTGGTTATTAGAATGATTAATTGCGCCAATTTCGGAACGTCCTTGACACTGCGCATGCGCAGTAGGGGCGAAGTGTGGAGGGCCTTTCAGGACATGTTTTCTTTTGTTTTAGATGCAAATTTTGGGGATTGGGGGGCAAAATTTGTGTTTGGCCCTATATTTTAAGAGTTAGCACCAGCTATGTCTGGGTCATTGGTAAGTATAAAAAATATATAAATTACTATAAATTTTTTAACTTTCATGGAAAGCGCTGGCCGTTTTTTTCCGTTAGCTTAGGTAAAGGGTCGAGTTATATTTTCTGTCTCTTGGATGCAAGTGGAAAATGTTTCCTGGGAAATCCTTGAATTTTGTCTGTTTTTCTCCTTGAAATTCCTTGAAAATGCACTAAAACCTCCTTGAAACTCCTGGAATTTGCTTAGAGGTTTGGTGCAGGAACCCTGTTCTCAGTGCCCTATTGACATATATAATAAAACAAAAATATAAAAATTGAATAAATTCCTCCTGTTCTTTTATTCCCTATCTCTAATTCGATTGTAGATTTGAGATTCGATTCCACCCAGAATTTTACATTCTCAGTGCCCTATTGACATGTATAATAAAACAAAAATATCATAAAAATCGAATAAATTCCTCCTGTTCTTTTCTTCCCTACCTCTAATTCGATTGTAGATTTAAGATTTGATTCAACCCAAAATTTTAGATTCTCAGTACCCCATTGACATGTATAATAAAACAAAAAGAACATAAAAATCAAATGAATTCCTCCTGTTCTTTTCTTCCCTACCTTTAGTTCGATTGTAGCGATTGCTCATCAATTGAAAAGTTTGGCACAACACTACTTCTGATCAAGCCAGAAAATAAGCAGACTGTCATCTGCAAAATGAGGTCCTCAGAGGGTGAATTTAGTGATGCTACCCTGCATAGCAGGGTAGCATCACTAAATTTACCCTCTGCGAACCTCAATCTGAATCAGGGTCTCAAAACTAAACAGAATGAGGTTCCCAGAGGATAAATTGGCCCACTGTATGGGATAGCATCATCAAATTCACCCTCTGGGGACCTCATTCTGCAAATGTCAGGCTGCTTATTTTCAGGCCTGCTTCTGATTCTTTTTTCCATCATTGATGATTTACCTGCTATTTGATTCGATATTTGATTTGATTCACAATTTTTTCAAAGATTTGCTTGGAGACAAAAATGGTATGCAGAGGGTCCTAGGTACATTGCACATACATAACTTGAGGATGATACAAGCCTGAGTTTTTTGTTGGACAATTCAGTAGTCGAGTTTTGATGGCGCACAGTGCCTCAGTAGGTCTGCAACCAGTGCTAACCCTGCTTGTGTGGAGTTAGTACGTTGGGGAGTCTGACTGTTGCTTGCCATTGCTGTGTGATTCTCTCTGGGTACTCCGGCTTCCTCCACCCTGAAAACTGTCCGACATGTGGTGACCCTGGCTGTCAAAAATGCTGTTAAACCCAAATAATTAAAAAAATAAATAGTCGAGTTTTGAACTTGGGAAATTTTCCATCTATCTATACAAACACCAAGTCTCAAAATATTCTTTTAACCCTTTGAACCCTAGCGGCTGTTTTTCTGGCCAGCAACAAGATATGTCGTAATGTCATTAAATAGGATGGCTGTTCAGTAAATGTATGGGGTAGACCAATCACTTCTAATTGCTGCCATTGAACTGGCATGGAAGATACCACCAGAGTTCAAAGGGTTAGATATTGTTCATAATTTTCATAGATATTGTATTGATATGCATAATGATAAAACTAAACACACTTATTCATTTTTAAAGGATGATGAAGAATCAAGAGGGCCATATGGCAGTCATTTTAGTTGTATTTTAAAGATACTTCTGTTTCCTTAGCACTCATATCTAAGAAATACTTTGAGAATGAACTTTGATATATTGTCCACATTTGTAGATGATAAAAAATTCAAAATGGACACACAGAGGATTCTTTAACTGTAATTAAGGGGAAAAAAGCCATTCTCTAATGCATATATGCTCTGAAAAACAGATGAGGGATGGGGTGGGGACTTTTTTTCAAACCTATGAATTTAAAATCTTAAGTTAATTCTTATATTCGTATGTCTTTTTGCCTGCTGTACTCTCATATTGCTCTTTGAAAACTGAACATTTCACAAGATAGTGAAGTTGCCAATTCAAACAAGACCAAGTTAGGCCTATTAAAAAAAATTTTTTTCCCAATTTCATGATGAAGGCATGATGAAGGACGGAGGCTTCTGTTTTTTAAATTTTGTAAATCTACAGACTGTTCTGAACACATGTACAGTTGGAATTAGAAATTTAACTACTTACACTACTATGTGGAAAATTTTTTTTTTCAGCAGTGAAAATTTCCCATAGTGCCGTTGCAAATCTAATCAACTATATCTTGTTTGACAGAGCTCAGGGAGCTCTGTCAAACAAGATATAGTTGGTAAGTTTTTTTATCCTTCAAGTTAAAAATAGTGAAGAGATTTCCAGGTAATAAAAAAAGAAGTGATGAGGCAGATTTTCAATGATGAGGAGGATGCTTGAGAACCCAGTATTTTTTTTTTATAACCTAAGTTATACTTTTTTTTCATCCCTCAAGGATATGATGCTTTGATATGAGATGCTTTGAGAATAAAATGTAAAATTTAATACACTGTCAGAGTTTATACCATGATGTATATCAATTTTTTTGTCAACCAAAAATTCAAGATATCTGAAAAGTGACCATTCAAACTTCAAAATTTTAGTCTCTCTGTCCATCCATCCTTCCGAACTTCAGTCTTAAAATATTCTTGTACATGTACTGGTAATTACAGCTCATATTTTATCAAGTGATATATTAATGATATTATACAAGCCATTCAATTTGGGTATGCATACTGACATATTTTGGGTACTTTTTCAACTTGAAAGTTTCAAGAGACAGTAAATATGATATTTCGATTTTGATATATATACATTAGTTTTGTGATCTTTTCTTATGAAACAGTTTTTTCCAATAGCTTGAAGCTTTCCCTCATTTGTCCTGAAATGTGTAACCAAGCCTGGAAATAGGCAATCTGTCATTTTCAGAATGAGGACCCCAGAGGGTGAATTTGATGATGTTATCCTATACAGTAGACTAGAATTCCCCAATTTATCCTCTGGGGTACCTCATTCTGTTAAGGAACTGAGACCTTTATTCAGATTGAGGTTCACAAAGGATAAATTTGGTAATGTTACCCTTCAAAAAATCTCAACAAAGCCATTTCTTATGACATCTCATGGGACAAGCTCATTCCAGTGAGGGAGTTCTCAAGATATAGTTTTCTTGAAATGTTTTGAAAAGCCGATTTGCAAGGTAAATGGTTGACAGAATTTCTGCCCAAATAAATATCCCATTAGTTGTTTGGCAGAAATTCTGCAGTTTAACATCATTTCTAAAGAACTATTTTCTTACAAAATGACTTCTGATAATACCAGGTGCAGACTTTGAGTCAAGTTAGTCCCCAAATATTATAAAGCCTGACTGGCAAACCTGGCGATTAGGATTTCAGTTTATTAGCCGAGAGGTCCTTGCTTTGAATCCCACCTGTGGCAACTGCTGTGTCCTTGGGCAAGACACTTTACCCCCATTGCCCATGCGGGGCACAGTGACGCGGTGAACTAAGGTGAACTGCACGTCGATGGTGCACCTATCTTCAATCCAAGTTAACCCTGCTTATGTAGACTTAGTAAGTGGGGATCTGACATTTGCTTGCCATTGCTTGGTGGTTCTCTCCAGGTACTCTGGCTTCCTCCACCCATAAAACTGTCGTTGTCATGATTAGCCATTGTGCAAAAATATATGACCTTGAACACCAATAAATAAATAATTATGTTCGGTTTAGTACTCAAACGATTAGTCGACTAGTCGATGTCGACTCTGGGCAAACCAGTAGTCGACTCTCAATTGTGCAGTCGACTAGTCGGAGGAGTTCAAGCTTTTAGGTAAATAGTATCCCTTCTCTGCCACTGTCAGACAGTTTGAACAGCAATATTGGGCAATCAATGTATACATCTATTGCCACCTAATAGTAGTGACAGTAGTTTGTTTTAACTGGTACTAGTAGAGTGCTGAATTCTTTTGGGCTATCAGGATATGTTATTAATTTGCCTTGTTGCAATTTATGGGAGAGTGCCTATAGGCACTCTCCCATAAATTGTAACAAGGCAAATTAAATAAGACTATATAATTTCACTCTTAGCATAATTGGAAGCACATTAACAGAATAATGTTCCAGTAAGTTGCTGTATATGAATGCCCAAGTGAAGCCAAATTTGGACCTTCAGCACTCTACCAGAACACCAACACTGTTATAAGGAGACAGGTTATCACTAATGACTAGTCGAAGTCGACTTGACTTTTGGGTATTGACTAGTTGACTTTGGAATTCACTAGTTGTTTGAGCACTAGTTCGGTTACATTATCATAACCTGTAGCTTGTTTGTGTATTATACAATTGATGTAACCCAAATATAACTAAACAGTTGTTCGTGGATTATTTCTAGATCTGATAATAATACCTCTAATTTAACCCTTAAGGGTGAGGAGAATTTTATAAATATTTCACTACACTCTGACAAGTCTACATCCTGTGGCTTGGCAGTTGTTTAAGAGGCAGGTCTTGGTTGCCTACGTAGGCAGCCAAGACTTCCCAAAAAACAACTGCCTAAAAATTTTGAATTTAACTTGTGAGTTAACCCCGAAACAACATGCTGGGGCACCTGTGCTGTTGCAGTGAAAGTGATCAAAGTGGAAATTAGCCTTAACGGTTAAGTTTCATGTTTATGTGGAACTGATTTTTATTGTTAAATAGAAACATTAGGAATACAATTATTACTTAACTTTATAAGAGTACGTAAAAATATTCACCACACCTTTTTGTTGTTTTGCTGCCTGATTTAGATCGAGTTGGTAAATTTTTCACAAGATTCCAAAGGTGATGAAGTGATAAACCAGACACAAATCGCAAGAAGTACAGAATTTCCTGTCAGCTTAGACCTTGAACATGTTCTTGGTTCTATGCCAAGAAAGGTAAGTGGTATGGTGAGGGGTTTTGCCTATATTTAATTTCTTCAGCAGCTTTTGTACATGTAATAAGTAATCCTATTCAGACTTGTTCAGCACTTTCTGGTTTCTGGGCAATAATAGTAGCTCTGTTTATCACAGCTCAACCAAACTTATCAGAAAGTAAGTATATATTGGTAGAGAAGAACTCTATCATTGTGTAGTTGATAGCCTTTTAAAGTATCAAAGATAACTATTACTACAAATAAAGCTTTGTTGAAAAATTCCTTGCTTGTGCATAGTTAGTATGTTGGGGAGTCTGATAGTTGGTTGCCACTGCTCGGTGGTTCTCTCTGGGTACTCCAGCTTCCTCCACCTGTACACCTGTCTGACATGGGATGGCCCTGGCTGTTGAAAGTGCCATTAACTTTTTACATGCAGCTGGCCGGTATTCCTACCTGGGACAAGATTTCTCCTGGCATTGATACAAGTATAATTTGGGCACAATAATCAAATTTCCTCTGTGTAATTTTAATTGGTTTCTGGACCAACAATTTCTTGAGTTAAATATGGAAAAAATTTTTAGTCACAATGAATTGATGTGGCTCTTAACTCTTTGCATGCTGCTGGTGGATATACCAGCCCAGCACAAGGTTTCCCTTGTCTCTGAAATAAATATAATTTGGGCATATTTAATCATATTTCATATTATCACCCTATAAATGGAATGGATATTTCATCAACAATTTCTTGTGTTACATTTAGATTAATTTTTCATCAAATCTAGTCATGGCTGCTTTAAAAGCAGCCATGACTAGATTTAATGAAAAATATTTTGAAAATACTCAGCAGATTGAGAGTTAAACCCCAATAAAACATAAACAAACTTGTTGAAAAATTAGTTTCTTGGCAATAACATTATTTTATCACATGCCTGTTCTTTAAAGTCCCCATCTACAGCAACACAAAACCATGTGGAAAATGAAATCGTTGATGAACTATTTTTAAATAGAAGCAAAATTTAACTGGAATTTTCTACAAATCGTGCACCACATTTACAATTTGAATCGGTAGCTAAAAATCGTCCCGAGTTCCAATGTGTTCTATGTGCCAGTAGGCACATAGAACACATTGGACACAGAGGACGAAATAGTAACACAGGATCCCCTCACAAATTTGGTTGGTGGTAAAATGTGTTCTTCTTTGTTGAAAATTGTCTAATAAATTGCTGAGTGTCCTTCTAAAAATTGTTTTTAGAAGAGAAAGCATGTAATAAACACAGAATGAAGTGCGTGTGAATGGGTTAATTGATATGGCACTTGTGCCATCGCGGAAGGATAAAACTTGTGGTCTGTGGCCTCTCGTTTTATCCTTCCGTGCTGGCACTCATGCCCTATTGATTAACCAATTAACATGCAGCGTGACGTTCTGTGTATATACGTGGCACAAACAGTGTTCACACTGGACCAAAATTGTCTGATGCCACGTTTTTAACAATTGTGGATATTTTAGTGCTCAAACACTAATGTGAGAGAAGGATGTGCTTTGCTGTCTGATCCAAATAAATTGATCAAGTTTTGAAAAATGAACTGGCCGTTATTTCTAATGTTGAAATGATTACCTGACTAGTTGTTGTTATAGGCCAAATTTGACTCTGGGTTTCCACGTGGACTAGTTGGAACAGGTGGTATTTCCATTAAAAACATTAAAGTGTAACTAAATTCTGATGCAAGGTCTACTGTAGAAATGGGCGGTTTTCAAATTCCATGTCGGTTTGGGTTTTGGTTTCATTCAAAGAGTCGGGTTTTCGGTTTCAGTTTTCATTGTACAAACCTAACAATACTTTGCATTTGCATATAAGATGTATTTGGCACCAGTCAGTGTCACACAGACTCCTGTTCCAGGGCAACACACATGTGTAATATTCCGGTACTCTGATTTCCTGAACACAATGTATTTGCATAAATTATCTCAACAGTTTCAAGTTTGAGAAAAATGATTTTTGCCTTGAGTCTGTTGCAAAATTAGTGCCCCCCCCCCCCCCAATACCTGTGTTTAGGGTAACCTGACACATCTTAAAAACCGACCATAAAAATTTTATCGCGTAAAACTCACTCATATAGGTTGTTGTAACTCTAAATTTCCATACAACTTCAACTATGATTTTAACACTGTCTTTGGAGTTCAAGCTTTCAAAATTATGTGTAGAAATAAATATATTTGTCATTATAAATGTGGAACAAGTGACAAGTTCCAGTTCTGCAAAGGAAATGACATTTGATGAACAGATGAATGTTTAAAACATGATGCGTAAGAAGTAATTTTGTCACCTATTTTCACAGTAAATGCTATGCTCGAACGCATTACCAATTAGTGCAGCTGTTCTGAAAAAGAGGTATTGTGAATCTTTAGGTTGTTACCTGCGTCGCCAGCAGCAGAGCAGGTCTAGTAACCGCTCGACTCCATCCGTCCGTCAGTCCGTCCGTCAAAGTTTTCTTGGCTTCTATGAAAGGGAATGATTTTATATTTGGTCTGCTGCTTCATAATGATGAGTTGTATCGTGTATCTAATTTTCAGATCAATTGCATGCAGCGACACAGGCCCAGACCCGGTATTGGTCTTGGCTTGTTTCCCTCTTTATTCTGAGAAGTGAAGGCATGTTTAGAGTTTTCCAACACTGAAGTTGAAAACCTTGATGACTGGTTTTCTGTAATTGTTTCGGTTTCGGTTTTGATAACAAAACTGAAACGCGAACCTACTTTTTGGTTAACCGCCCATCTCTAGTCTACTGAGGAAGAGTTAACAGGTTGAGTGCTGGAAGCCCATATTTGGGCTTTTGTCTAAAGTGTAGGTACTGCAATTCAGAGGTTTGAAACTCTGTGGGTGTCCTTCATATTATCTCTGAATCTAAATTATTTAGTCTGTATGGATTTTCCATGTAACAATTTATGGGAGAGTGCCTATGGGCACTCTCCCATAAATTGTAACAAGGCAAAGATTTGTGAACAAATTTTGATGATTAAAAATAATTTAGCACTTTACCAGTTAAAACAATTGTCAGTTAATCTGTTCAGAGAGTGAAATCAACAACACTAATAATGAGATAATTGACACATTTTGAGATCAAAGTAGACATGAAAGTTAATTGTGTTGCGTCGGCTCCTTGCTGCTAGAGGTCACACTGCATGTGCCTTAATTCGGTTAATGGTATATTTATTTAATTTAAATTTGTCTCCGTACAATTCTCTTTCGACATATAGCCAGTCATGCCTATATATGTCACCCATGAACCGGCATCAGTAAAGTGCACAAGTGGAGAAAAATATTTAACTGCAGAGTAACATGTATTGCTATATAAATCTTGGTGGCAGAAAGTGGAGTGCCAACTGGTTGCCTTCGACTCAATGTTTGGGTGTCGACTAATCAACTCTAGAATCCCAGAGTCATGTTAACACTAATTATTTTAAGAGTGAAAAGACAATTTGGAAAAAAACTTGACAGGACACGAAAGTTAGGTCAAAATACTTGGTAGGCGAATTGGGTAGTGACCTAAGTTGTGTCTATGCCTCTGACTCAATAAATGGTCTGAATGATGTTGGTACATATACCTATTGTTGTACTTTGATGATAACTAATTAATCAACTAGTTACTGTTAATCCCCTAGGCTTTGCGGCTGCAAGTCTTTACAAAAGTCTGCATTTAATCACTCATGATGGTATGAAGTATTTATCTAATTAAATGCAGCCTTTTGTAAAGGGGATAACATACAATGTTTATTGAAGATAAATAGTACATTATTACCACTCACTGGCAGTTAACACTAAAAGTTTTGCCCAAACACAATTTCCGACACCTTACAGACAAAAAAAGTAATAACATATTTTTTTTTTTTTGGGGGGGGGGGGGGGGGGGGGGGGGGGGAGGGGGGGGGGGGGGAGAGGGGGGGGGGGGGGTCATCACTTTCTCTTGCTCTTCACTGTCCACTGCTGCATCGTCTTTCCTTCACAAGTGGAAGGAACCTTTTGATGCCAAAATTTTAGCCAACAAAGATAAATTTTTATACTGTACCAATGACCCAGACATAGCTGGTGCTAACTCTTAAAATATAGGGCCAAACACAAATTTTGCCCCCCAATCCCCAAAATTTGCATCTAAAACTAAAGAAAACATGTCCTGAAAGGCCCTCCACACTTCGCCCCCACTGCGCATGCGCAGTGTCAAGGACGTTCCGAAATTGGCGCCATTTATCATTCTAAGTTTGGCCCTTCATCAGTTAACATCTGACTGATCTTTGTGCTTTTAAATCTCAGTTTAAATGATGCCAGACACATAAATATTAGTGAAATGGTGATTCTAAGGAGGATAGAGAAGGAGGAGAGGAAAAGAATGTGTGACAGAATATTATCAGGGCTGTAACTTAAAATTTTTTAATGAAATTATGTTAAGTTACCTATTTTCAAGGCAGCAGCCATTTTGTTGTCATTCTGATTATTTAGTTACACTGTTTTTTCAAGTGTTTTCCTCTCTCCTGTCCTTTAAGTTCCCCCTTGCTATTCTCCCATGCTTTTGGCATAGTTTCTGTAATTATTATTACTAAAATTTCTTGGGAGTTTTAGCTGAATAACAGAATGAATTCTGTTCTTTCCCCATGTTTACGTCTTCACCTACGGGTGGTTAGGCGTTGTGTTCTGCATCTACCATCTGATGTTCTGCAGTTTCTTCCCTGGAAGTCTCTGTTTTGCATCAGATAGTGTATTTTTGGTAACTGATTTCGGGCCTGGGTGCCTGGAGTCTTATTTTAGTGTTTTTACACTCATTGTTTACATTTACAACAGCCCTCTGTGTGAGGGGGGGATTTCTAAAAAATAATATCTTTATGTTATTTTAATCATAACTAGATACATTATTATTGTTCGTAATTGTTGAATAAATTGTTTAAAATATTTTTAAAATTTTTGTCCACCCTTAGGCTTGCGATCCATTGGGGCTCAACGTTACTTTTCAGAAACTTGGGCTGTTCTGAAAAAATATTTTTTCAAAATATTTTGATTTCAATTATTTTTTCTATATTAATGGATCATATTATTATTATGTATTTTGATTGCCAGGGGTTAGTGCGAGTACCAGGACTTGTTTTCTTTTCACTTTGAAAGGATATTGATCAATTGTTTTAAGAGGAAGTCTTCCTCTGACTTTATTATCATTCTATATGTGGTCAGTGTACTCGCATTAACTCCTGTTCTGTATCGTATGATTTCGATGACAATATGGGAAGCGTATGTCACGGTATGTTGTTGGGGATTTGGACACTCCGGTCCTTTCCCCGCAGGGTCACTCTACCTTATCAATTTCTATTTCAGACGATCAAGATTAGGGTGATGTATCTGTGATGTCTTCCAACAGTGTGCCTCCGTCGTCACAATTAATGAAGGGCTAGCGGAAAAGTGCTCATGTAATACGCCAATTGCCTAAGAGGACCCTAGTAGGTTCGACGGCCTTTGACGTCCGCTAGCTCGCCCGGTGTAGCGTCCATTCACCGAATGGTTCGGCAGCCGGGTTCGTCCGTTGCGGTCTAGAAGGAATTTTGGGGTGATGCGAGCACTATAAATTAACTTAATGCACACCCAGTGACGGCGGATCGGAGGGAGAACGGAGGAAGCCTTTTAGTCCGGTTCATAGCTCGTTCCGGTCCATCCGGACGGCAAGCGAGAGAGGCCCCTCTCTCGTTCAACAACATCTGGCCCCAGATGTTGTGGTACAAAATGTGTCGCTAGCGGAGCATACGTCCGTCGTTCGGGACGCTCCGTTGTATAGGCAGTCCGCTGAGACTGCTAAGGCTTCCTCTTCTCGTCGGCGCACACGACCGCACCTTGGCTGCGTGACCGCCGATATATTACCAGCTTCGCCGATCAAGGATTCTTCGGCGACCAGGTCACACCATCCGGCAGCCAGGGATTCGAGACCGATGGACTCCGGACGTTCGCATAGGAAAAGTATGCGGGAGCCATCTGATGCGGAGCTGCCCTCGGCAAAGCAGCGATAGACTGCTCCTCCGCAGGTCTCGACGCCGGACATTCTTGTGCACATAGCACAGCTTATCGCAGCATCCCAGCAGCCGACAGAAACGGTGTCGGATCGAGAATTATCCGACAGCGCTGGGTCGGTAGCCGGGGACTCGAGGCCTGCAGACTCCGGACGTTCGCATAGGAAGTGTGCGGGAGTCAACAGACACGGAGCTTCCGGCGGCAATGCATCGTAAGTCCGCTACTGCACAGGCCTCGGGAACGGACGTGCTTTCCTTAATAGCACAGTTTATCGCAGCATCCCAGCATCAACTGAATCTGTCGCATATATTTTATCCGACGATGCTTGGTCGGGACGCTCCGCGGAAGCGGGTACGGACGTCCGAAAGTTTCATCCGGTCCGACGGGATACCGAAAGGGATTCGGAGGATTTCAAGCTTTCCCTTTCGGAACAACATATGCTGCGATGCCGGATAAGAAACTGATAGCGTCGGTGGACTTAGAAATTTTTGGTTCGGTTCAGGGACATCGTCCCTCAGTTCCGACATAGTCCAATAATGTCACACAAACGTTCGAATTATTGAACGACGCTATATATATTATTATTTTATGCTTGCTATCCAAGCATTTCTGGTTTCTTGTTCGAAGAGTTATGGAGATGTCTTTCAAAAGTGTGCCTCTGTCGTCATAGTTAATGAAGAGTTAGCGGCAATAAGTGCTCATGGAATATGTCTATCGCTTACGGAGTGACATTCGCTAGCTCACCCGGTGTAGCGTACATTCATCGAATGGTTCGGCTGCCGGGTTCGTTCGTTGCGGTCTAGGAAGGAGATTTGGGTGATGCGAGCACTTTAATTACTTTAGTACTCACCCAGTGACGGCAGATTGAGGACAGATCGGAGGAAGCCTGTTAGTCCGGTTCCTGGCTTGTCCAGGTCCGTCCGGGCTGTGAGCGAGAGAGGTTCCTCTCTCGCCCAACAACATAGGGGACCGCATGTTGTGGTTCAGATATTTTACATTCGGAGCATATGTCCGTTGCTCGGGACGCTCCGTTATATTGACAGTCCGAGAGACTGTCTTTAATGCTTCCTCATCCTCACAGCAGGGCACACGACCGCACATTGGCTACGTGACCTCGAGTATCCGATCAGTTTCGGCATTCAGTGATTCCACGGCGAATAGGTCGCGCCATCCGGTAGCCAAGGGACACGAGGCCTATACACTCCGTTCGCTCGCATATTGGAAGTATGCACGGGGTAACGATCACGGAGCTTCCAGCGGCAATGCATCGTAAGACCGCTTCTCCTCAGGCCTCAGTGACGGACGTGCTATCCGAGTTAGCACAGTTGTTTTGCAGCATCCCAGCAATTGACAGTTTCTCGGTCGAATCAGGAATTATCCGACGGCGCTGGGTCGGTGCGGTCCGCGGTTGCATCAGCTACGGACGACCGAACGCTTTATACGGTTCGACAGGATGGCGAAAGGGATTCGAAAGATTTCGAGTTTTCCCTTTAGTAGTATCGGAAGATGCCTTTCATATCTTCTGGCATTTCTTCCAGTGATTATTATTTCGGACTTCATTGCTGCGATCTTGGATAAGAGACTTATAGCGTCATTGGACTCGGATTTTTCGATCGGTACAGGGACATTGTCCCTGACTTACCGACGCAGTCCAATATTGTCATTACAACATGTGTTTTATTTTTCGACGCTATATATATATATATATACAAGCCTGCTACTAAGCATGATAGTTTAGTTTCTTGTCCGCGTTGCTCATTTCTGCCATTTTATCATTTTTACAAATAGTTTATTTTGGCAGAGCAGGGCATACCGAGAGTTCATATGCGTCTAGACGGTGTGATTAAAGACTGCATATATTCTTCTTCGCCGTTTATGTCTTTTCCAATTTCAATGTTGGGAACGACATTATGTATAGTAGACTTAACTTAGACGCTTTATTATACGTAATCCACCTTACTGAGGCGTTATCATTACGTCTTCAAGAAAAGATTTACGGGATATTATTCTCAGTGTAATTTCTTTTGAGGGCAGTAGTTTGTTCACGTATAACTCCGCCCTTCAGTGGCTGATTGGAGTTGGTTAGACGTGACGCAGCCCTAGCTACATCCACACGCGTGGATAGTAAGGTTAAGAACTCTCTCAGAGTCGCTTCGTTCTCGGAGGAGCTTCTCTTCGACGGCAACTTTCCGGCAATCCATGAATTGCTCGAATTATACGTTCTCTTGTCTATCTAGTGTTACAAGAGATTCAGACTGGGGCAAACATTCGGTGGTTGACTCAGAGAGTGCCGCCGCAGTTGCCGGACCCGAGTGTGGCTGTTATGACGGTTGCCAGTCAAACAGATTGGGATATATACTGATCCCTACGGATTCGAAGTGCCAGGGTCTTTGGGTTCCGCAGTCTTTTAGCTATCAGTTTAACTTCCGCGGAATAATGTTTTTTAGGCTTGCTTTATGTCATTGCATGAACATTATTCAGAAACGTATGCCCAAATTCCTGTCCTTTAATTTGACAGTAGTGGCGTATCTCCGGAACCAGGGAGGCACTCTTTCGTTTCCGTTATTCAATTTAATGGAAAGAATCCGTCTGTTGGTTATAGTACACCAAGTTCAGTTTTGGTCCGTCATATTCCGGGTCGTCTGATTGTTTTATCGGACTCCCGTTCTCTTACGGGTCGCTTGTTGATGTCAGAATGGACTCTCAACAAACAAGTATTCAATCGGATTTGCTATCTATGGGAGCGCCCAATGATGATTTATTTATGACACAGCTTGCTAATCAATTGCAGACGTATGTGTTAGCTTGTCCAGATCTCTGAGCTAATAGTGTTAACGCTCTATTGATCTATAGGACGGAATGATAGGATACGCGTATCCTCCGGCGCTGTTGTTTTAGCAGGTATTGCTAAGATAAACAACCACAATACATTTCTGTTGATAACATCTCTATCTTCACAGAGATCATGAGTAATTTACTCTCTTGTCTACTGTGGGTCTTAATGTGAAATCTTCCTCTATGTGAGGATCTTTTTTCACTGGGTAAATCGTGTCATCTTTATCACAACCAGCAAGGTCGCAACCTTCATGTATTCCGTTGTGTGGTCCGTATTGCATTGTAAGCACTGTACTGGATGAGCTTTGGACGCGATTTATTACTATAGGAGATCCTCTTCTTCGCTATTCTATGCGACTAAAGTGGAGGCTCTTCCGTCGTGGTGTAGGGATCATTATGTTCATATTGTTGATCCCTCCATACTACTCATTGCTATTTTTTAGTATACTTGTTTCACAAGATCTACTGCAGCCTGTTATTATTTAGGTTATAGGTTTATGTTACCTCATACCTATGCACTCTACGATAGTTTACAATTGAGTCTTTTGTCTCTTTATCTAAGTCAGTTAGTAACTTTTTGATAAATAGACTTAGAATCTTTAGATTAAATTCCTATACGGATTTTATCTTCGGTTCTTATTTAGCTAAGTAATCATTTGAGCCTCTGGAAACAGTAGTTTTCAAATTCTGACCTTTTAGACAGTAATTCTGTTGGTTTCTCTTTTACTGTAGAGTCAGTGAGTTTCATGCACTATCGATGGATGATTTTCACTTTCATAGTTTCGGAATCAATACTTCCGTTACTATTTAGGTTGGATTGTTGCATAAGAGTTAGGCTCCTGTTATCCGGAACCTATTATTTTAAGGTCCTTCCGTCTTCGTATGGGCATAGGCCTTTACTCTTTCCGGGTACAGTTTATGTATTTATAAACAGATATCTGTTTATTACAAGGGCGTAAGCTTCTTCTGTCTTTGATGTCTAGTAGAAGGACGTTACGCTCCATTTTATTGTTAATGGATTCTATTAACTATCGGTACTGCTTATGGTATATCATTGACTTAGCAGTTGTGCTTAAGATTTCGGCTCATGAAGTAAGAGTTCTTCTACTTCTTGGGCTTACATTAATAGTGTCGCTATTATAGATTTTTGAAGGCCGCTCATTGCGCTCAGCCATCCACATTCATGAATTTTATCTTAGAAATATCGAGTCAATTTCTTGAGGCCTCTTTTGTTAGGTCTATTATCTACTGCTCAGAATGTCATTCACTTAACAGTTGCTACTATAGCTAGGTAGGCTGTCTGTTTCGGCAGTGTCTCCGTTCGGCTGCCCTCTTCGCTCTGGGCTATTTGACCCAGGGCAAGAAAAAGGGGGGGGGGGGAGGGTGTTCCCTTGGGTCACCTGTTTTACTATGAAAACAAGGGGATACCTCCTCCGGAGTTAGTAATTCTGAGCTGTTATTGGGATGGTTGTTTAGTGAGAAGTTTAAGTTTATAAAATTCATTCAAGTCTTAGTTTTTAAAGTATAGCTTTTGAATATTGCATATGTCAACGGACATGATTATGCAATTCTCAGACACTTTTAGGAGTATAAGAGTCTCTATTCTCTAGACTTACTTTATTATTGGCTTACTTTAAAAATTATTAGTATAAGGATTATATTGGATATTAATAGAGTACATGGATGTATGAAGCTCAATTTTGGAAGGTGTTGTATCTTTCTAATTTATCATAAATAAGAAAGATACATGTAAGGCCTATTACTTCTTTTCCCTACAGGGGATGACTCTATTTTATTTTTTGAGCGTATTCCATTTTGCTCTATGTCCTTGGCCCTCCAGCCTTTTTACTATTCAGCTATGTCTGGGTCATTGGTACAGTATAAAAATGTTAAAAAATTTATAGTAATTTATATATTTTTTATACTTACCAATGACCCAGACGGGGATGGCCCTCCCAGGAGTTGGGAACTCTTGCCTCCCCGCTGAGTACATAGCGCTTACCAGGCACTGCTTATTAGAATGATAAATGGCGCCAATTTCGGAACGTCCTTGACACTGCGCATGCGCAGTGGGGGCGAAGTGTGGAGGGCCTTTCAGGACATGTTTTCTTTAGTTTTAGATGCAAATTTTGGGGATACAGTATAAAAGTTAAAAAATTTATAGTAATTTATATATTTTTTATACTTACCAATGACCCAGACATAGCTGGTGCTAACTCTTAAAATATAGGGCCAAACACAAATTTTGCCCCCCAATCCCCAAAATTTGCATCAAAACCAAAGAAAACATGTCCTGAATGGCCCTCCATACTTCACCTCTACTGCGCATGCGCAGTGTCAAGGACGTCCCGAAATTGGTGCCATTAATCGTTCTTACCAACAGTGCCTGGTAAGCGCTATGTCCTCAGCTCGTTCCAATGAAAGTCATAACCTATGTTTCAGAAGCAAAAAATGAAAATATAAAAAGATTGAACAGTGATATTTTTATACTGTATCAATGACCCAGACATAGCTGGTGCTAACTCTTAAAAATATAGGGCCAAACACAAATTTTCCCCCCCAATCCCCCAAATTTGCATCTAAAACCAAAGAAAACATGTCCTGAATGGCCCTCCATACTTCACCTCTACTGCGCATGCGCAGTGTCAAGGACGTCCCGAAATTGGCGCCATTAATCATTCTTTGTTTGGCCCTTCATCAGTTAACATCTGACTGATCTTTGTGCTTGTAAATCTCAGTTTAAATGATGCCAGACACATAATTATTAGAGAAATGGTGATTCTAATGGTGATTCTAAGGAGGATATAGAAGGAGGAGAGGAAAAATGAGTGACAGAAAATAATCAGGGCTGTAACTTAAAATTTTTTTAATGAAATTATGTTAAGTTACCTATTTTCGAGGCAAGAACCTGTTGTTGTCATTCTTGTTATCAAGTTACACTGCTTGTTCTGTGTTTTCACACCATGGTATTCTACCATGCTTTTGGCATATTTTCTGTAATATTATTACTAAAATTTCTTGGGAGTTTTAGCTGGATAACAGAATGAATTCTGTTCTTTTCCCCATGTTTACGTCTTCACTTATGGGTGGTTAGGCGTAGTGTTCTGCATCTACCATCTGATGTTCTGCAGTTTCTTCCCTGGAAGTCTCTGTTTTGCATCAGATAGTGTATTATTGGTAACTGATTTCGGGCCAGGGTTATCAGTGCCTGGAGTCTTGTTTCTGGTGTTTTTACACTTCTTGTTTACATTGACAACAGCCCTCTGTGTGAGGGGGGATTTCTTGAAAATAATATCTTGATGTTAGTTTAATCATTACTAGATACATTATTATTGTTCATAAGTGTTGCATTAATTTTTAGCTCAACTTTAACGAAGTCAAATTTGAGCTATTGTCATGGCCCATCGTCCGTCTGTCCGTCTGTCCGTACGTCAACAATTGGCTATGGCTCGGGCTAGAGGTCGTATTTATGAACCGATCTTTACGAAACTTCTTGTGTACCTTTGTTATGACCCTGGGATGGGAACGAGTGTTTTTAGGTGTGGTCCGAAATTCAAGATGGCTGCCAGTGGCCATTTTGTACCGATGATGCAAAAATCAGTTTTTTGTACAGAACTTCTGTATGAAAGTTCTGATTTGAATAAAGTTTTGTATAAATGTTTAGTACCATGGGATACATCACATATAATACGGGTTTTTTTCTCGTGCGTAAATTATGCAAATTAGACTGACTTTGATTTATTTAGTGTTACTTTCAGAGCTGTAAGTGCCAAGCTGCTATGGCTCGGGCTAGAGGCCGTATTTATGAACCAATCTTTACGAAACTTCTTGGGTACCTTTGTTATGACCCTGGGACGGGAACGAGTGTTTTTGGGTGTGGTCCGAAATTCAAGATGGCTGCCAGTGGCCATTTTGTACCGATGATGCAAAAATCAGTATTTTTATACTGTACCAATGACCCAGACTTAGCTGGTGCTAACTCTAACAAAACCAGGGCCAAACACAAATTTTGCCCCCCAATCCCCAAAATTTGCATCCAAAACAAAAAGAAATCATGTCCTAAAGGACCTCCATACTACGCCTCTACTGCGCATGCGCAGTGACGCAGACGTCCCGAAATTGGCGCCAGTTATCATTCTCTGTTTGGCCCTTCATCAGTCAACATCTCACTGATCTTTGTGCTTGTAAATCTCAGTTTAAAGGATGCCAGACACGTAATTTTTGGAGAAAAATGTGATTCTAAGGAGGATAGAAGGAGGAGAGGAAAAAGAAGTGACAAAAAATAATCAGGGCTGTACTTAAAATTTTTTGATGAAATTATGTTAAGTTGCCTATTTTCGAGGCATGGGCCTCTTGTTGTCATTCTTGCTAAATGTTGCACTGCTTATTCAGTGTTTCCTCTCCCCTAGCCTTCTAAAGTCGCACCTTGCAATTCTCCCATGCTTTTGGCATATTTTTGAGAAAGTTCATTTCTAAAATTTCCTGGGAGAGTTGCTTGGTTACAGAATGTTTTCTGTTATTTTCCCCATAGTTACGTTTTCACCCATGGGTGTATAACGTTGTGTTCTGCATCTTCCATCTGATGTTCTGCAGATTCTCCCCTGGGAGTCTCTGTTTTGCATCAGATAGAGTGTAATTTTGATGACTGATTCCGGGCCTGTTTTTTCAGTGCCTGGAGTCATGTTTTCTGGTGTTTTACACTGTTTGTTTACATTGGCAACAGCCTTTTTTGAGGGGGGCTGTTTGCCTTTGCTGTAGTTTATCTCACTATAAGATACATTTATATTATCCGTAAGTGTCTCATTAATTATTTAATATAAATTTAAAATTTTTGACCACACTTTGCCATCGGATCCATCGGGGCTCAACGTTACTTTTCAGCAACTTGGGCTTCGCTGAAAAAATATTTTTTCAAAATTATTTTGATTTGTAATTGTTTTTTCATTTATTAATGGATCATGTTATTATGTATCTTTGTGTCAGGGGTTTGTGCGAGTAACTAGGACTTGTTGTTGTCCTTTCACAATGAAGGGACATTGTTCAAATTGTAATAGGAAGAAATCTTCCTCTGACTTTCATGATCATTGTATTAATTGTAGTCAGTGTTCTCGCTTAAATCCCTGTCCTATATGTGAATTTTGGGATGAGAAACATTGGAAATGTGTGTCACGATATGTTGTTTCTGGAGAAAGGGCTATGCCGGCTCTTTCTCCGCAAGGTCACTCTACTCTCTCAGTTTCTATTTCAGAGGAACAAGAACAGGGTGATGTTTCCATGTTATCTTCTACAAGTGTGCATCCGTCGTCACAAATGAAATCAGAGCTAGCGGCAAAAGTGCTCATGGAGATTAGACAATGTCGTCCGCTAGCTCGCCCGGTGTAGCGTCCATTCACCGAATGGTTCGGCAGCCGGGTTCGTCCGATGCGGTCCAGGAGGAAATTTTGGGTGATGCGAGCACTATAAATATAATAGATGCACACCCAGTGACGGCGGATAGTAAGTGAGAACGGAGGAAGCCTTTGAGTCCGGTTCCTAGCTCGTCCAGGTCCAGCCGGGCCGCGAGCGAGAGAGGCCCCTCTCTCGTACAACAACATCTGGGACCAGATGTTGTGGTACAAAATGTGTCGTTAGCGGAGCATACGTCCGTCGCTCGGGACGCTCCGTTGTATAAGCAGTCCGCGGAGACTGTTAAGGCTTCCTCTTCTCGTCAGCGCACACGACCGCACCTTGGCTGCGTGACCGCCGATATATTACCAGCTTCGCCGATCAAGGATTCTTCGGCGACCAGGTCACACCATCCGGCAGCCAGGGATTCGAGACCGATGGACTCCGGACGTTCGCATAGGAAAAGTATGCGGGAGCCATCTGATGCGGAGCTGCCCTCGGCGAAGCAGCGAAAGACTGCGCCTCCGCAGGTCTCGACGCCGGACATTCTTGTGCAGATAGCACAGCTTATCGCAGCATCCCAGCAGCCGACAGAAACGGTGTCGGATCGAGAATTATCCGACGGCGCTGGGTCGGTACGCTACGCCGAAGCATTGGGGGCGGATGACCGGGAACATCATGAGGTCCGACCGGATGGTGAAAGGGATACGGATGATTTGGAGCTATCCCTTTCGGAACAACATAAAGCTGCCGTGGACTTCATCCGGCACTTTCTCCCTCAAGTTGTTCCGTCGGGCCAGACTGCTGCGGTTCCGGACAAGAGGATTATAGCGTCATTGGACTGGAATTTTTTGAGTGGTTCAGGGACATCGCTCCCGAGTTTCTGTCGCAGTCCAATAATGTTGCAAGAACATTTGAATTATTGAACGACGCTATATTTAAACTTGCTTCCAAGACGGGGAAAGCAGGTTTCTTGTCCGCTAATACTCTCAACCGCCTTTCATTAATGCAAGGAATAAATTCGATACGGCAGGACAGGGTATCCCGAGAGTTCCTCTGCGTATGGACGACGAGGCGGAAGACTTAGAGCTATCATTACCGTCGTCGGCTTCTATTCCAACCGCGGTGTTGGAAACAGCTATTGCGTCTAACAGAGCCAATTTGGATGCCTTATCTTACGCAGATCACCTTACTAAGGCATTATCACTGCGCCTTCAAGGGAAAGAGTTTCAGGATATACAATCCTCTTTAAGACTTCTTTCAAGGGCAGTAGCTTATTCCACGTGTAACTCCGCCCTTTCAGTGGCAAATCTGGAGTTGGTTAGACGTGACGCAGCCCTAGCTACATCCACACTCGTGGATACTAAGGTGAAGAACTCTCTTAGAGTTGCTTCGGTCTCCGGAGAACTTCTCTTTGACGGCAAGCTTTCTGCTATTTATGATAAAATTACAAAGAAAGCTTCGGATTCTCTGTTGTTTAAATCTGCTTCTAAGAAATCGGATACAGCAGACAAGAATAAGACAGGCACTTCTGGGTCTAATGCGCCCAAGAGAGGTTCCTATAGAGGTTCCGGTGCGTCCTCTTGGTCTTATTCGAGAGACCGTCAGGGTAGTGACTCTCGTTCGGGACGTCCTTCGGGCCGGGACAATCGGTCGGACGCCCCGAGGTCGACGGGGCGAGGTGCGGGTCGTGGAGGACGTGGTTTCTCCTACCGCAGGCCTCGCAGGTCCAGGAGGTGATGGCTTAAACCTCTATCGCGTACCGGTTGGCGGAAGGTTGTCGAGCTTTTCACAAGAATGGGCGTCGATTACGGACGACCCTTGGGTGAGAGGAGTGACTTCGGAAGGTCTAAAGATATCCTTCAAACGAAAGCCTCCATTGACTCGAAGTCCAAAGTGGACTCATCTGCCGTCAAATCCGCAGAAAAGAGACGCTCTGCTATCAGAGGTACAGTCTCTTTTAATGAAGAACGCGGTAGAGGTCGTAGAAAACCAGGAATCTCCGGGATTCTACAGCCATCTGTTTCTGGTTCCGAAACCAGACGGCTCGTTCCGTCCAGTCATAGATTTGAGCTGGATAAACAAGCTGATCGTCGCTCTGAAATTTTATATGGAGACGATTCAGTCGGTCAGAGCGAGTATTCGGGTGAACGATTATGCAACAAGCATAGATCTCAAAGATGCGTACTTTCACGTCATGGTACATCCGACATTCCGAAAGTACCTACGCTTCGCAGTCCTAGGAGTGGTGTATCAATTCCGGGCGATGTGCTTCGGATTGAATCTAGCACCCTGGGCTTTCACTCGGGTAATGAACACGGTAATGATCTATTTCCGAGCTCATTCGTCTGCGGTAACGTCGGCCTACCTGGACGACATTCTTCAGAGGTACGGCAACGAGTTAACGCTTCAGAACGATGTTCAGAATCTTCTATTGCTCTGACGTCTCGGTTTTATAGTAAACGAGGAAAAGTCGGATCTGGTGCCGTCCAAGTCATTCACTCATCTGGGAATGAGCTTCGAGACGCACAACAATCTCGTTCGTCTGCCGTTAACCAGAGCGAAATTAGTCAGTTGTTACGCTCGCTATTGTCTGCACGCAGACAAAGTCACAGCGAGAGAATTTATGAGACTGATAGGTCTGTGCGGAGCCGCTGCGGATCTCATTCCGATGGGGCGGTTACGCACACGTCCTCTTCAAATTTTCTTGACTCAGAATTGGAGTGTGAAAATTCATTTGCTCGACGTAGACATTCTCTTGTCAGATCAAGTGAAACAAGAGATTCAGACTTGGGCAAACATTCAGTGGTTAACTCAGGGAGTTCCGCTGCAGTTGCCAGATCTGAGTTTTACCATTATGACGGATGCCAGTCAAACAGGTTGGGGTGCATCATTAATCCCAACGGATTCGAGATGCCAGGGTCTTTGGGATCCGCAATTCCTGTGCAAGCACATAAACATCAAGGAAATGATGTCAATTTAGCTTGCGTTACGTCACTGGATGGACATTATTCACAAGGCTCATGTCCAAATCCTATCCGACAATACGACAGTAGTGGCATATATACGGAATCAGGGAGGCACTCATTCAGTTCCGTTGTTCAATCTAACGGAAAGAATCCTTCTGTTTGCGCTAGAACATCACGTTCTTCTTTCGGTCCGTCACATACCGGGTCGTCTGAATGTGCTAGCAGACTCCCTTTCACGAAAGGGTCGCTTGTTGCCGTCGGAATGGACTCTCAACAAACAAGTATTCAATCAGATTTACTACCAATGGGAACGGCCAATGATAGACTTATTTGCGACACATCTCAACAATCAGTTGCAGACGTATGTGTCTCCGTGTCCGGATCCAAGAGCATTTGCAGTAGACGCTCTGTCGATCCCTTGGGACGGAATGATAGGATATGCGTATCCTCCAGCGCCGTTAATTCAACAAATATTGCTGAAGATAAAACAATCCCAATGCAAGATTCTGTTGGTAGCATCTCTGTCGCCACAGAGACCGTGGATAAATCTACTCAGGTGTCTGTTGTGGGACCTACCACGAAAGCTTCCTCCACGGGAGGATCTTCTTTCGCAGGGGAAATCGCGCCAACTCCATCACAACCCGCAAGGTCTCAACCTTCACGTTTTTCCGTTGTGCGGTCCTTCTTGCTTCTTGCATGGCAAGCACTTTACAGGACGAGCAGTGGACGCGATTTCTAACTGTAGGAGGACCTCCTCTTCGCTAAACTATGCGGCTAAGTGGAAGGTTTTTCGTCGTTGGTGTAGGGATCATTCTGTAGATATATTCGATCCCTCTATACCAGACATTGCAAACTTTCTAGTATACTTGTTTGACGAAATCAAACTGCAGCCTGTTACTATAAAGGGTTATAGGTCTATGTTATCTGATACCTATGCACATCATGATAGTTTACAAATTGGATCTAATGTCTCTTTATCTAAGTTGGTTAGAAACTTTTCGATAAATAGACCCAGAACTCTTAGATTAATTCCTAAGTGGAATTTAGCTTGGGTTCTTCTTAAATTGAAGGAAAAGCCATTTGAACCTCTTGGGACAGTAGATTTCAAATTCTTATCTTATAAGACAGCTTTTCTCTTAGCTTTCTCTTCTGCTAGAAGAGTCAGTGAGCTTCATGCACTGTCGGTGGATGATTCTCACTATCGTAGTGTCGGGAACACTATCACCTTCACTACTAATGTAGGTTTTTTAGCTAAGAATCAGGCTCCTAATAAATATCCGGAACCTATTGTTATTAAGGCTCTTCCGTCTTCAGACGGGCGTAGGCCTTTACTCTGTCCTGTTAGAGCGTTACGTATCTATAAACAGAGATCTCAGTTTATCAGAAAGGGACGGAAACGTTTCTTTCTGTCTTTGATGCCTAATAGAAAGGACATTTCGGTCCATTCTATTGCTAGATGGATTCAATTAACTATCCGTACTGCTTATGAGAGTTTATCTTCTTCTCAGCAGTCTGTGCTTAAGATTTCCGCTCATGAAGTAAGAGCTCTTTCTACTTCCTGGGCTTATGCTAATAGTGTTGCTATTACAGATTTAATGAAGGCTGCTTATTGGTCTCAGCCATCCACATTTACGAATTTTTATCTCAGAAATATTGAGTCCATTTCTGGAGACCTGCATTGTTTAGGTCCGTTATCTGTTGCTCAGAATGTCGTCCACTAAACAGTTGCAACTATAGTTATGCAGGCTTTCTATTCCGGCAGTGACTCCGTCCGGCTGCCCTCTTCGCTCTGGGCTATTTGACCCAGGGCAAGGGGAAGGGGGGGGGGGGGTGTTCCCTTAGGTCACCTGCTTTATAGTGAAAAGCAAGGGAATGCCTCCTCCAAGTCAGTATTTCTGAGTCGCTTCCGGGATGGTTTTAAAGTGTAATATTAATGTTAATTTCATTCATGTCTTATTTTTAAAGTGTAGCTCGGTGTGAAGCATTTGTATATGTCAAGTGTCAAACAGGCTTTAATATACAATACTCGGACACTTTTAAAAGATTATAAAGAGTCTCAATTCTCTGGACTACTTTATTTATTGGCTTACTTTAAAAATAATTAGTATAAGGGTTATACTGGATGTTAATAGAGAACATGAATGTTATTGTGCTCAATTATTAAGGGTAGTGTATCTTTCTAATTTAATATTAAATAAGAAAGATACATGTAAAGCCTAATACTCCTTTTCTCCTTAAGGGGTTACCTCTTTACTATATAGTTGAGCTTATTGGATTTTCCTCTATGTCCTAGGCCCTCCAGCCTGTTTACTATTCAGCTAAGTCTGGGTCATTGGTACAGTATAAAAATGTTAAAAAATTTATAGTAATTTATATATTTTTTATACTTACCAATGACCCAGACGGGGATGGCCCTCCCTGGAGTTGGGAACTCTTGCCTCCCCGCTGAGTACATAGCGCTGACCAGGCACTGCCAGTAAGAATGATAATTGGCGCCAATTTCGGGACGTCTGCGTCACTGCGCATGCGCAGTAGAGGCGTAGTATGGAGGTCCTTTAGGACATGATTTCTTTTTGTTTTGGATGCAAATTTTGGGGATTGGGGGGCAAAATTTGTGTTTGGCCCTGGTTTTGTTAGAGTTAGCACCAGCTAAGTCTGGGTCATTGGTAAGTATAAAAAATATATAAATTACTATAAATTTTTTAACTTTTTGTACAGAACTTCTGTATGAAAGTTCTGATTTGAATAAAGTTTTGTATAAATGTATAGTACAATGGGATACATCACATATAATACAGGTTTTTTTCTCGTGCGTAAATTATGCAAATTAGACTAACTTTGATTTATTTAGTGTTACTTTCAGAGCTGTAAGTGCCAAGCTGCTATGGCTCGGGCTAGAGGCCGTATTTATGAAGCAATCTTTACGAAACTTCTTGGGTACCTTTGTTATGACCGTGGGACGAGAAGGAGTGTTTTTGGGTCCAGTCTGAAATTCAAGATGGCCACTAGCAGCCATTTTGTTCAAAATTAAGTGCAATCAGATTTTTGCGCAGAACTTCCAAATGAAAGATCTGATTTGAATAAATTTTTGTATGAATGTTTAGTACCATGGGATACATTACATATAATACAGAGTTTTTCTCGTGAATAAATTATGCAAATTAGGGGTCCGGGTGGGACTTAGAAAATTTTGGACCAAAATCCGGAAATTAGTTTTTTGTGTTTTGATGCATTTTGGTCAATTTTAAGAAGAAGAAGAAAAAATTTTAGTCTGAAAATATTTTGTTTGGGACTGAAAATTTCCACACAAAAATAATAATCTACAATGATTGGTCTTAATCTGTAGTCCATTACAGTCACCTTGTAATTCTTTTATTATTGTTGACTGGACCAAAAGAAATACTAATTCCTGTCATATTCATTATTCAGTTGTCTTGGTCACAGCAAGTACTAATTCCTGTCATATCCAAGTTGAGCTACAGAGTCATTGACTCTTTCATTTAAAATATTTTTAAAATTTTTGCCCACACTTAGGCTTGGGATCCATTGGGGCTCAACGTTACTTTTCAGAAACTTGGACTTTTCTAAAAAAATATTTTTTCAAAATTTTTTTGATTTCAATTATTTTTTCTATGTTAATGGATCATGTTATTATGTATTTTGATTGTCAGGGGTTGGTGCGAGTACTAGGACTTTGTTTTCTTTTCACATTGAAAGGATATTGTTCAATTGTAATAAGAGGAAATCTTCCTCTGACTTTCATAATCATTGTGTAAATGTAGTCAGTGTACTCGCACTAACTCCTGTTCAGTATGTGTTAATTTCGATGACAACATGGGAAGCGTGTGTCACGGTATGTTAGTGGGGAAATGGCCATTCCGGTCCTTTCCCCGCAGGGTCACTCTAGTTTATCAATCTCTATTTCAGACGATCAAGAACAGGGTGATGTATCCGTGATGTCTTCCAAAAGTGTGCCTCCATCGTCACAATTAATGAAGAGCTAGCGGAAAAGTGCTCATGAAAATACGTCAATTGCCTAAGAGGTCCCTAGTAGGATCGACAGCCTTTGATGTCCGCTAGCTCGCCCGGTGTAGCGTCCATTCATCGAATGGTTCGGCAGCCGGGTTCGTCCGTTGCGGTCCAGAAGTAGTTTTGGGTGATGCGAGCACTATAAATCAACCAAATGCACACCCAGTGACGGCGGATTAGAGGAGAGAACGGAGGAAGCCTTCTAGTCCGGTTCCTAGCTCGTCCAGGTCCATCCGGACTGCGAGCGAGAGAGGCCCCTCTCTTGTACAACAACATCTGGCCCCAGATGTTGTGGTACAAAATGTTTCGCATTCGGAGCATACGTCCGCCGCTCGGGACGCTCCGTTAGATAGACAGCCCGGAGAGACTGTCAATAAGGCTTCCTCATCCTCATGGTAGCGCACACGACCGCTCTTGGCTACGTGACCTCGGATATCCAGTCAACTTCGCCAATCAGAGAATCCTCGGCGACCAGGTCACGCCATCCAATACCCAGGGACACGAGGCCTGGAGACTCCGGACGTTCGCATAAGAAAGTATGCGGGAGTCAACGTACACGGAGCTTCCAGTGGCAAAGCATCGTAAGACCGCTACTGCACAGGCCTCGGTGACGGACGTGCTATCCCAAATAGCACAACTTATCACAGCATCCCAGCAACGACAGAATCTCTGTCGCATCATGTAATATCCGACGACGCTGGGTCGGGACGCTCCGCGGAAGCATCAGGTACGGACGTCCGCGGAAGCATCAGGTACGGACGTCCGAAAGTTTCATACGGTCCGACGGGATGCCGAAAAGGATTTGGAGGATTTCGAGCTTTCCCTTTCGGAACAACATAAGCTGCTGTATATGTCATCCGACTTTATCTTCTAGAGGGTCTTTCGTCGGACCAGAATGCTGCGATGCCGGATAAGAAACTGATAGCGTCGGTGGACACAGAAATTTTTGGTTCGGTTCAGGGACATCGTCCCTCAGTTCCGACATAGTCCAATAATGTCACAGAACTTTCGATTTATTGAACGACGCTATATATATTTTTTTTATGCTTGCTAGTTATAAGCATGTCTGGTTTCTTGTTCGCAAAATTACTGAGATGTCTTTCAAAAGTGTGCCTCTGTCGTCATAGTAAATGAAGAGCTAGCGGCAATTAGTGCTCATGGAATACGTCAATCGCCTAAGAGGTCCCTAGTAGGATCGACGGAGTTGACATTCGCTAGCTCACCTGGTGTAGCGTCCATTCATCGAATGGTTCGGCAGTCGGGTTCGTCCGTTGCGGTCTAGGAAGGAGATTTGGGTGATGCGAGCACTATAATAGACTTTAGTACACACCCAGTGACGACGGATTAGAGGAGAGATCGGAGGAAGCCTGTTAGTCCGGTTCCTAGCTCGTCCAGGTCCGTCCGGGCTGCGAGCGAGAGAGGTCCCTCTCTCGTACAACAACATATGGGACCGGATGTTGTGGTACAGACATTTCGCATTCGGGGCATATGTCCGCCGCTCGGGACGCTCCGTTATATAGACAGTCCGAGTGACTGTCGGTAATGCTTCCTCATCCTCACAGAGCGCACACGACCGCACATTGGCTACGTGACCTCGAGTATCCGGCCAGCTTCGTCATTCAGTGATTCCACGGCGAACAGGTTACGCCATCCGGTAGCCAAGGGACACGAGGCCTGAACACTCCGGTCGCTCGCATAATAGAAGTATGCACGGGGTAACGAACACGGAGCTTCCAGCGGCAAAGCATCGTAAGACCGCTTCTCCACAGGCCTCAGTGACGGATGTGCTATCCAAAATAGCACAGCTTATCGCAGCATCCCAGCAAACGACAGATTCTCGGTCGGATCAGGAATAATCCGACGGCGCTGGGTCGGTGCGCTCCGCTGTTGCTTCAGGTACGGACGACCGAACACTTCATAGGGTCCGACAGGATGGCGAAAGGGATTCGGAAGATTTCGAGCTTTCCCTTTCGGAACAACAGAAGCTGCCATACATTTCTTCCGGCATCATCTTCCAGAGGTTGTTCCGTCGGACTACATTGCTGCGATGCTGGATAAGAGACTAATAGCGTCATTGGACGCGGAGTTTTGGATCGGTTCAGGGACATTGTCCCTGAGTTGCCGACGCAGTCCAATAATGTCATTAGAACATTCGAATTATTGAACGATGCTATATATAAGCTTGCTACCAAACATGTTAGTCTAGTTTCTTGTCCGCAATGCTCTATTCTGCCTTTCATCAATTCTAGGAAAATAAATTTTTATTGGCAGAACAGGGCATACTGAGAGTTCCTATGCGTCTAAGACGGCGAGGCTGAAGACTGGAAATTATCTTTTTCGCCGTCTATGTCAATTCCAACCACGATGTTGGAAACGATAATGATGTCTAATAGACTTAACTTAGACGCTTTATCATACGTAGACCACCTTACTGAGGCGTTATCATTACGTCTTCAAGAGAAAGAATTCCAGGATATGATCCTCAATGAGATTTCTTTCAGGGACAGTAGTTTTTTCACATATAACTCCGCCCTTCAGTGGCAACCTGGAGTTGGTTAGACGTGACGCAGCCCTAGCTACATCCACGCGCGTGGATAGTAAGGTGAAGAACTCTCTCAGAGTCGCTTCGGTCTCGGAGAAGCTTCTCTTCGACGGCTACCTTTCAGCAATCTATGAATTACTCGATATACACGTTCTCTTGTCTATCAAGTGTAACAAGAGATTCAGACTTGGGCAAACATTCCGTGGTTGACTCAGAGAGTGCCACTGTAGTTGCCGGACCCGAGTTTTATGGTTATGACGGATGCCAGTCAAACAGGTTGGGGTACAATATTGATCCCAACGGATTCGAAGTGCCAGGGTCTTTGGGTTCCGCAGTTTCTAGGCAAGCACTTAACTTCCAGGAAATGATGTTATTTTGGCTTGCACTATGTCATTGGATGAACATTATTCAGAAATGCATGTCCAAATCCTCTCCGATGATACGACAGTAGTTGCGTATCTCCGGAACCAGGGAGGCACTCATTCGGTTCCGTTATTCAATTTAACGGAAAGAATCCTTCTGTTTGTTCTAGAACACTAAGTTCTGCTTCGGTCCGTCATATTCCGGGTCGTCTGATTGTATTAGCAGACTCCCTTTCACGTAAGGGTCGCTTGTTGCCAGCAGAATGGACTCTCAACAAACAAGTATTCAATCAGATTTGCTATCAGTGGGAGCGCCCAATGATAATTTATCTGCGACACAACTCACTAATCAATTGCAGATGTATGTGTTTCCATGTCCGGATCCCTGAGCTTATGTAGTTAACGCTCTATTGATCTAATAGAACGGAATGATAGGATATGCGTATCCTCCAGCGCTGTTGATTCAGCAAGTATTGCTAAGATAAACATCCACAATACAATTCTGTTGGTAGCATCTCTGTCTTCACAGAGACCGTGGATAAATTTACTCAGGTGTCTGCTGTGGGACTTTCCGCGAAAACTTCCTCCATGAGAGGATCTTCTTTCGCTGGGGAAATCGTGTCAACTTCATCACAACCCGCAAGGTCTCAACCTTCATGTATTCCATTGTGTGGTCCTTCTTGCACGGCAAGCTTTGTGTTTTCAAATTCTGGCCTTTTAAGACAGTAATTCTCTTAGTCTTCTCTTCTACTGAGGAGTCAGTGAGCTTCATGCACTATCGGTGGACGATTCTCACTTTCGTAGTTTCGGAAACACTATTTCCTTTACTACTTATGTTGGATTTTTGGTTAAGAATCAGGCTCCTAATAAATATCCGGAACCTATTGTTATTAAGGTCCTTCCGTCTTCGTACGGGCATAGGCCTTTACTCTGTCCGGTTAGAGTTTACGTATTTATAAACAGATCTCAGTTTATTAGTAAGGACGTAAAGCTTCTTTTGTCTTTGATGCCTAATAGAAGGACATTACGGTCCATTCTATTGCTAATGGATTCAATTAACTATCGGTACTGCGCTTATGGTAATCTATCAATAACTCAGCAGTTTGTGCTTAAGATTTCGGCTCATGAAGTAAGAGCTCTTTCTACATCTTGGGCTTACGTAAATAGTGTCGCTATTATAGATTTAATGAAGGCTGCATATTGGTCTCAGCCATCCACATTCATGAATTTTTATCTCAGAAATATTGAGTCCATTTCTGGAGGCCTGCATTGTTTAGGTCCATTATCTGCTGCTCAGAATGTCGTTAACTTAACAGTTGCAAGTATAGCTAGGTAGGCTTTCTGTTCCGGCAGTGACTCCGTCCTGCTGCCCTCTTCGCTCGAGGCTATTTGACCCAGGGCAAGGAGAAGGGGGGGGGGGGGGGGAGGGGGGTGTTCCCTTGGGTCACCTGTTTTATTATGAAAACAAGGGGATACCTCCTCCGGAGTCAGTAATTCTGAGCTGTTACTGGGATGGTTTTAAAGTGATAAGTTTATCTTTTAAAAATTCATTCAGGTCATAGTTTTTAAAGTATAGCTTTTGAATATATCACGTGTCAAACGGGCGTTATTATACAATCCTCGGACACTTTTAAGAGTATAAAGAGTCTCAATTCTCTAGACTAACTTTATTTTTTGGCTTACTTTAAAAATTATTAGTATAAGGATTATACTGGATGTTAATAGAGTACATGGATGTTATGATGCTGAATTATGGAAGGTGTTGGGTCTTTCTAATTTATCATAAATAAGAAAGATACATGTAAGGCCTAATACTCCTTTTCCCCTCGAGGGGATGACTCTATTTTATATATTTGAGCTTACTGGATTTTCCTCTATGTCCTAGGCCCTCCAGCCTTTTTACTATTCAGCTATGTCTGGGTCATTGGTACAGTATAAAAATGTTAAAAAATTTATAGTAATTTATATATTTTTTATGCTTACCAATGACCCAGACGGGGATGGCCCTCCCAGGAGTTGGGAACTCATACCTCCCCGCTGAGTACATAGTGCTTACCAGGCACTGATTATAAGAATGATTAATGGCGCCAATTTCGGGACGTCCTTGACACTGCGCATGCGCAGTAGAGGTGAAGTATGGAGGGCCATTCAGGACATGTTTTCTTTAGTTTTGTATGCAAATTTTGGGATTTTGGGGGCAAAATTTGTGTTTGGCCCTACATTTTTAAGAGTTAGCACCAGCTATGTCTGGGTCATTGGTAAGTATAAAAAATATATAAATTACTATAAATTTTTTAACTTTTTGGTGCCAAATCAAAATGTTTAGTGCAGTTGGCTAAATTGGGACCCGGTAGTGTAAACACTGGTCGCAAATACGCAAGATTTATAGATTACGTAGCCCATTGCGAGAGGAAGAATCCTATTCATTTTCCAGTCTGTAACCTTGAGGTTAAATCTTGTGTGACATAAATTTAAAAAAAAAAAAGAACATTATCAAGAAAATTCCTAAGTTACTGTATATCGTTATATCCTTTTAAATTTAATCCTTCTTGAACTGTAGAAGACCTAATTTTGACTTTCTGCAACAAAAGAGGTGCCTCAACAGGCAGGTTTTAGATACACTTGTAATTGTAAAGTCCAAAATTATGAAACTTATAAATTTTTCAGAGATTAACTTTTGTTCCACAGATGAACATTATAAGGCCTAAAAAAGTTAAAAATCTGTTTCTCAGGCCCTCCCACATGGTCCTTTTGGCTGCTGCATGCTCTTTTTTTATAACCAATGCAACCTTAAAAAAAATAAAACTTAAATGGTTTATGTCTGATATTGTACCCAAGTTAATAAAATTGATAAATTTGTCCCTTGATTACAAGAAGGATTTGCAATGCTTTAGCACTGCATAGCCTTCTTGCACTCAAGAGATGAAATACACCATCAACCAAACTATTCTGTAGATGGCAAACAATTATTTACAAAAATTAAAAATAAAATAAAAAATCACCTGCCCGCATGCAATTTTACAAAAAATGGCCTGAGAAACAAAAGATCTACTTTGTGGGGCCTAAAAAAGATTTCCTGAGTTACAGAATATCATTTTATCCTTAAAGGTACAAAATTCTGCAGCTCAAAATCATTTCCAAACAACATTTTTTTAAAAGAAAAAAATAACTTTTTACTAATACTATCTATAATAAACAGAACTTATTACCAGATGTGACATTCTTGTCAACCATTCAAACACAAGGGCAGAAGCATGGCATGTAATTTAAATAAAATTTTTATATCATGGCATTATAGATTAATGATGTAAAAAAAAGAAGGATTTTCATTTTTGTTATAAACTGATTGAGTGCTATCAGCTGCTATCATGGATCTATTGAAAAGTGCTAAAACCACTTCAGTGACTTTATGCTGTATCCATCTTGTTTGCTTAGCAGTAAAACCAATGTTAACATTAACCCCCTGCACACTGATGTCGAAATATCTAAAGTTCAAGGTGCATATTTTTCCCTTAATGCAACTAGGAATTTAACCAATTCAGTCGTTTGACAGAGCTCATTGAGCTCTGTCAAACAAGACTGAATTGGTTAAATTCCCAGTTGCATTATGGGAAAAATGGCTATTTGAAATTTGGATATTTTCACATCAGAGTGAAGGGAGTTAAATTGTTTTGTTACAATCTATTATAGATTGTCTGATGGTACCCTCCAATAAAGTAGATCAAATGAATTAGTCATGAACAAATTTGGTTAAACTAAGGTTTCCCCTTGCCAGTATTATGATATCTTTGAAAAACATTACCGTGATATAAAGGTTTTTGAAAAATAATTTAGTTATCTGACAGTGAAAAAATTGTGTGGAAAACAGACATTCAATTTAGTTTCATTGTGATTTATCTCCCTTACACTAATCGTTGTGGTTCAGAAAAACATGCATTTAGTTTAGGTCTGGCACAATTATGAAATTTCATGATCGACTTTTGAAGAAAAATAATCAAAGTTGACATAAATTGTACTCTGTGACCTCTAGAAACAACTATCATATTGGAAACAATATTTTGATCATCAGGCCGGACATTATTTTGGCATGCTGCAAGTCTACTGCTGTGAGGAAAAGTCTCCTCAGACTCCTTACCACCTGAGGCCCAAACCTGGGGTCAGGTTTGGACCTGAAGTGGTCAAGACTCCCAATACTAGCTGTATTGAGATTTAAGAAGGCAATTGCACTCCTTGGCAAACTGAGGAGGGCAATTATTTGTACCCCCATACTTTCTGGTATGCCAGACCTGGTGTCATGTGTTGTATCTTTATACTTTTTTCCTTTTACAATTACAATGGATTTTGATATTCAAAAGCCTCTGACAGTTCTTATAAGCACAATGGGGAAGAGAGTACAGTGAAACCCTGTTAATTGAATAGCTACTTTGCCTCGGAAAATTATTCATTTAACAGGAGTATTCAATTAACAGGGATTGTGTCACTTTCCTGTATTCTAGAGATAAACTTAGCATTTTTTCTATTATATCTTGTTTGACAGAGCTCCATGAGCTCTGTCAAACAAGATATAATAGATTAAATGGCTGTATTGGATGTACCGAGGCCAAAAAGGTCTATAAACCAAAAAAAAAACTGGAGAGTCAGGGTAATTTCTCTACAAGTTACAAGATTTTTTTTATTCAATTAACAGGTGTTTATTCTTTCACCAATATTCAATTAACAGGCAAAATTTGTACTGGAGGATGGTAAATGGTTTTGTGTTCGGAAATTATATTCAATTAACAGGGTTATTCAGTTAAGAGATATCCAGTTAAGTGGTCTCCACTGTAATAACCAATAACTCATCAGTAGAGGAATGATGAAAACCCATAATCTTCGATATTGAAATTGTATTTGATTACGGGTGTTTCTGGTGATTAGTCAACTTACCAGTTAATCATGCCAGGCCTAATTTGGTTCAAATATTGTTGTAAGAGGAGTAAACACTAATACATTATATTTCTATTTCAGTTGTTTAAGTACAGTAAGGTGGAACCTGTTCTTTCTCCTCTCAAGTTACCAGACAATCTACAAATTCTTGATGCTCTGAATCGTGTTTTGAGGCTTCCATCAGTGGCCAGCAAGAGATATCTGACTAACAAGGTTGGATTACTTTAACCTTTCATTAGCTCACCTGAGTGAAACTCAAGGGGTGCTTTACAAATCACTTTCTGTCTATCGTCCATCCATTGTCGTCCGTCCGGCGTAAACTTTGCATTATCGACTTCTTACAAACTACTCGACCAAATTGAACCAAATCTGGTGTGCATGTACACTATCATATGTCAATTCAAGTTTGTTCAAATAATGTGGTCACCCCCCAAGGGAGCACTTCAAAGGGCATAACTCTGATAGCACCCATAAAATACGAAAAATATCTTCTTCGGATCCAGTGGTCAGAATCTTTTCATATTTGGTATACATCTCTGGGGGGTGGGGTGGGGGGGGGGGGGGGGGGCAGATTCAAATTTGTTCAAATCGAGTCCCTGGGTTAATATTTGGTCTCCCTATTGGAGCCCAAATTTTAACTTTGTGCAATATGTGGAATATTCTAAAATCTTATTCCGATCCACCTGTCAGAATCCTCTCATATTTAGTATACATCATCTCTAGGGGGGACAGATTCAAGTTTATCAAATTGAGTTCCTCAGTTAATGTTTGGGCTCCCTATGGGAGCCCAAATTTTAACTTAATGCAATATGAGGAAATGTCTTTAAAAATCTTCTTCAGATCCACCAGTCAGAATCCTTTAACATTTGGTATACATCATCTCCAGGGGGGTCAGATTCAAGTTTGTTCAAATCGGGTCATAGGGTTGAAAATTTTGGGTCTGGTTTGGACTTTGAAATTTTGGACAGATATTCTAAAAAACAAATTTGTTGGGATTTTTTATGCATTTTCAATTTTGAGACGAAAAACAAATTTTTTAGCCTGAAAATTTTGGGGCCAGTTCCGACTTGAAATTTTGGATCAAAATTTTGAAATTTTTTTTGTATTTTTTATATGTGTTCAATTTTGAGACAAAATTTTTTTTTTTTTCATAGCCTGAAAATTTTGGGTTCGGTTCCGACATGGAAATTTGGACCAAAAATCGGAATTTTCTTTTTTTTGTTGTTTCTTTTCAAAATCAAGTTCCTAGAAGAATTAGAGTGGTTTTATGCAAAATTGTTTTTACCCTATGTCCTCCCCTCCCTTCCTTGTCGGGGGGAGGGGGGGGAGGCAGTTAGATGTAACAAAATGTTTGGCTGCAAAATATATTTTGAAAGATTTAGAGTGATTTTATGTGCACTCCGTCTGTCTGTCTGTCTGTCCATCCGTCCGTCTGTCCATCCATCCATCTGTCCGCCTGTCTGTCTGTTTTTTATGTTACCACCTCTCCCTCCAACATGCTTTAAGCTACACCTTTCATATTGGTACATGGATAAATGGTTCTGAGGGGGATGATGCACGCTCAATTTTTTTTTTTCAAAATCCAAGATGGCGGAATGGTGGCCATTTTTGTTGTGTTTTTTAAGCTTTTTTTTCTCTATTTTCATGTTACCACCCCTCCCACCAACATGGTTCAAGCTACACTTTGCATATTTGGCACATGGATAGAGGGTTGGGAGGGGATGATGCACGTTCAATATTTTTTCTTCAAAATCCAAGATGGCGGCATGGTGGCCATTTTTTTGGTATTTTTTTTAAGCTTTTTCTCAATTTTGTGTTACCACCCCTCACTCCAACATGGTTCAAGCTACACTTTTTATATCTGGCACATGGATAGAGGGTTGTAATGGGATGTTGCACGTTCAATATTTTTTTTTCAAAATTCAAGATGGCACCATGGCAACCATTTCTGTTGTGTTTTTTAAGCTTTTTTCTCTATTTTATGTTACCACTGCTTCCTCCAACATATAAAATAAATAAAGGATAAAGGGGTTGTGAGGGGATTATGCACGCTCAATATTTTTTTTTCAAAATCTAACATCTGTCTTTCTGTCCGTCTGTCTGTCTGTCTGTTTTTATGTTACCACCTCTCCCTCCAACATGCTTCAAGCTACACCTTTCATATTTGGTACATTGATAAATGGCTCTGAGGGGATGATGCACAGTCAATATTTATATTTTTATACTGTACCAATGACCCAGACATAGCTGGTGCTAACTTTTAAAAATCTAGGGCCAAACACAAATTTTGCCCCCCAATCCCCAAAATTTGCATCTAAAACCAAAGAAATCATGTCCTGAATGGCCCTCCATACTTTGCCTCTACTGCGCATGCGCAGTGTCAAGGAGGTCTCGAAATTGGCGCCAATTATCATTCTTTGTTTGGCCCTTCATCAGTTCACATCTGACTGATCTTTGTGCTTGTAAATCTCAGTTTAAATGATGCCAGACACATAAATATTAGAGAAATGGTGGATCTAAAGAGGAAATAGAAGGAGGAGAGGAAAAATGAGTGGCAGGAAATAATCAGGGCTGTAACTTAAAATTTTTTTATGAAATTATGATAAGTTGCCTAATTTCGAGGCATGGGCCTGTTGTTGTCATTCTTGCTATAAAGTTACAATGCTTGTTCAGTGTTTCCTCTCTTCATTTCTTTTAAGTCCCCCCTTGCTATTCTCCCATGCTTTTGGCATATTTTCTGTAATATTATTACTAAAATTTCTTGGGAGTTTTAGCTGGGTAACAGAATGAATTCTGTTCTTTTCCCCATGTTTACG
The DNA here is from genome assembly GCA_031216915.1 of Pictodentalium vernedei. Classification (NCBI taxonomy): domain Eukaryota; kingdom Metazoa; phylum Mollusca; class Scaphopoda; order Dentaliida; family Dentaliidae; genus Pictodentalium; species Pictodentalium vernedei. Next base: position 879,957,271 of record CM062297.1, on the reverse strand, counting down.
TCCTCACCCATGGGTGTTTAGGCGTAGTGTTCTGCATCTACCATCTGATGTTCTGCAGTTTCTTCCCTGGAAGTCTCTGTTTTGCATCAGATAGTGTGTTATTGGTAACTGATTTCGGGCCATGGTTATCAGTGCCTGGAGTCATGTTTCTGGTGTTTATACACTTTTTGTTTACATTGACAACAGTCTCTGTGGAGGGGGATTTCTTGTCTTTGTATTAGCAGGGACTGACCTGGGCATGCGCCAGTGCGTATTTGGTTCTGAAACATCACGACCTGGCTCTTAAATCTCAGAAATAGACTTCTCAGTTGGCGCGTAACTTCTCAGATCATATTTTGATATTCTTTCGATGGATAATCGAGAGAGACACTCTTACATGTATTATATATATGATTATCATTTATCATTGTTGTAGAGTGCTTAAGTTAATACGTCAAGTCTTAATTACCAAGCATTAATCTTCACTGTGGTTTCTGATCAAGTCTTGGCTGCCTAAATAGGCAGCCAAGACTTGATCAGAAACCATAGTGAAGATTAATGTTTGCTATAGTGTACTAAATGAAAATGATGAGAGCTATTACATACTTGCAGTGTGTGTTACAAACAGCAGTGTGACTCCGTAAATTGAAATCTGGCGCATGAATTGAAAAAAATAGGCTCCGAGGCTAGAGCATATTTTAAATAGTCCTGATCGGTCCCTGTATTAGCTTAATCATAACAAGATACATTATTATTATACATAAGTGTTGCATTAATTTTTTTAAATATTTTTAACATTTTTGTCCACACTTAAGCTTCTTGGGATCCCTTGGGGCTCAACGTTACTTTTCAGAAACTTGGTCTTTTCTGAAAAAATATTTTTGATTTCAATTATTTTTTCTATGTTAATGGATCATGTTATTATGTATCTTTGTTTTCAGGGGTTGGTGCGAGTACTAGGACTTCTTGTATTCTTTTCACAATGAAAGGATATTGTTCAAATTGTAATAAGAGGAAATCTTCCTCTGACTTTCATAATCATTGTATTAATTGTAGTCAGTGTACTCGCACTAACTCCTGTTCAGTATGTGTAAATTGGGATGACAAACATTGGAAGCGTGTGTCGCGGTATGTTGTTAGCGGGGAAAAGGCCATGCCGGTCCTTTCTCCACAGGGTCACTCTAGTTTATCAATCTCTATTTCAGAGGAACAAGAACAGGGTGATGTTTCCGTGATGTCTTCCAAAAGTGTGCCTCCGTCGTCACAGTTAAATGAAGAGCTAGCGGCAAAAGTGCTCATGGAAATGCGTCAATTGCCTAAGAGGTCCCTAGTAGGATCGATGGCGTTGACGTCCACTAGCTCGCCCGGTGTAGCGTCCATTCATCGAATGGCTCGGCAGCCGGGTTTGTCCGTTGCGGTCCAGGAAGGAGATTTGGGTGATGCGAGCACTATAAATAGACAAAGTGCACACCCAGTGACGACGGATCAGAGGAGAGAACAAAGGAAGCCTATTAGTCCGGTTCCTAGCTCATCCAGGTCCATCTGGGCTGCGAGCGAGAGAGGTCCCTCTCTCGTACAACAACATCTGGGACCAGATGTTGTGGTACCAAACGTTTTGCATTCGGAGCATACGTCCGCCGCTCGGGACGCTCCTTTATATAGACAGTCCGGAGAGACTGTCGATAAGGCTTCCTCATCCTCACGGCAGCGCACACGACCGCACCTTGGCTACGTGACCACAGATATCCAGCCAGCTTCGCCAATCAGGGATTCCACAGCGACCAGGTCACGCCATCCGGTAGCCAGGGACACGAGGCCTGTAGACTCCGGACGTTCGCATAAGAGAAGTATGCAGGAGTCAACGTACACGGAGCTTCCAGCGGCAAAGCAACGTAAGACCGCTACTCCACAGGCCTCAGTGACGGACGTGCTATCCCAAATAGCACAACTTATCGCAGCATCCCAGCAAACGACAGAATCTCTGTCGGATCAGGAATTATCGGACGATGCTGGGTCGGTACGCTCCGCTGAAGCATCGGGTACGGACGACCGAGAACTTCATAGGGTCCGACAGGATGGCGAAAGGGATTTAGAGGATTTGGAGCTATCCCTTTCGGAACAACAAAGCTGTCGTAGATTTCATCCGGCATTATCTTTCACAAGTTGTTCCGTCGGACCAGAATGCTGCGATGCCGGATAAGAGACTGATAGCGTCATTGGACACAGAATTTTTTGATCGGTTCAGGGACATCGTCCCTGAGTTTCCAACACAGTCCAATAATGTCACAAGAACATTCGAATTATTGAACAACGCTATTTATAAGCTTGCTGCCAAAACAGGCAAGTCTGGTTTCTTGTCCGCAAATGCTCTAAATCTGCCTTTCATCAATTCAAGGAATAAATTCGAAACGGCAGGACAGGGCATACCGAGAGTTCCTCTGCGTCTAGACGACGAGGCTGAAGACTTGGAATTGTCTATACCGTCGTCTATGTCAATTCCAACCACGATGTTGGAAACGACAATAATGTCTAACAGAGTTAGCTCAGACGCTTTATCATACGCAGACCACCTTACTAAGGCATTATCATTACGTCTTCAAGGGAAAGAATTCCAGGATATACATTCCTCATTAAGACTTCTTTCAAGGGCAGTAGCTTATTCCACGTATAACTCTGCCCTTTCAGTGGCAAACCTGGAGTTGGTTAGACGTGACGCAGCCCTAGCTACATCCACGCGCGTGGATAGTAAGGTGAAGAACTCTCTCAGAGTCGCTTCGGTCTCCGGAGAGCTTCTATTCGACGGCAAGCTTTCAGCAATCTATGATAAGATAACTAAGAAAGCTTCAGATTCTCTGCTATTCAAATCCGCTTCCAAAAAGTCGGATACAGCAGAAAAGAGTAAGACAGGCACTTCGGGGACAAGTACGTCCAAGAGAAGTTCCTATAGAGGTTCTTATACGTCCTCTAGGTCTTATTCTAGAGACCGTCAAGGCAGCGACTCACGTATGGGACGTTATTCTGGCCGAGACAACCGGTCAGACGTACCTAGGTCGACGGGACGAGGTGCGGGTCGTGGAGGACGTAGTTTCTCCTTCCGCAAGCCTCGCAGGTCCAGGAGGTGATGGTTTGAACCTCTATCATGTTCCGGTAGGCAGAAGATTATCGAGTTTTATAAACGAGTGGGCGTCAATTACGGACGCCCCCTGGGTTCGAGGGGTAATTTCGGAAGGACTAGGAATATCCTTCAAACGAAAGCCTCCATTAACTCGAAGTCCAAAATGGACTCAGCTTCCGTCAAATCCGCAGAAAAGACATGCTCTTTTATCAGAAGTGAACGCGGTAGAGGTCATAGAAGACCAGGAATCACCGGGTTTCTACAGCCATCTGTTTCTGGTTCCGAAACCAGACGGCTCGTTCCGTCCAGTCGTAGATCTGAGCTGGATAAACAAGCTGATCGTCGCTCCGAAGTTCTCTATGGAAACAATTCGATCAGTCAGAGCGAGTATTCGAGTGAACAACTATGCTACAAGCATAGATCTCAAAGATGCTTACTTTCACGTCATGGTACATCCGACATTCAGAAAGTATCTACGCTTCGCAGTCCTAGGAGTTGTATATCAGTTCCGAGCGATGTGCTCCGGCTTGAACCTAGCACCCTGGACTTTCACTCGAATAATGAACTCGGTAATGATACATTTCCGAGCTCATTCGTCTGCGGTAACATCGGCCTACCTGGACGACATTCTTCAGAGGTACGGCAACGAGCTAACGCTTCAGAACGATGTGCAGAATCTGCTTCTATTACTCCGACGTCTCGGTTTTATAATAAACGAGAAGAAGTCGGATCTGGTGCCGTCCAAGTCATTCACTCATCTGGGAATGAGCTTCGAGACGCACAAGAATCTCGTTCGTCTGCCGTTAACCAGAGCGAAATTAATCAGTTGTTACGCTCGCTATTGTCTTCACTCAGACAAAGTCACAGCGAGAGAGTTCATGAGACTGATAGGTCTGTGCGGAGCCGCTGCGGATCTCATTCCGATGGCGCGGTTACGCACTCGTCCTCTCCAAATTTTCTTGACTCAGAATTGGAGTGTAAAGATTCATTCGCTCGTTATAGACGTTCTCTTGTCAAATCAAGTGAAACAAGAGATTCAGACTTGGGCAAACATTCAGTGGTTGACTCAGGGAGTCCCACTGCAGTTGCCGGATCCGAGTTTTACGATTATGACGGATGCCAGTCAAACAGGTTGGGTTTAACATTGATCCCAACGGATTCGAAGTGCCAGGGTCTTTGGGATCCGCAGTTTCTAGGCAAGCACATAAACATCAAGGACATGATGTCAATTTGGCTTGCACTACGTCATTGGATGAACATTATTCAGAAAGCACATGTCCAAATCCTGTCCGACAATACGACAGTAGTAGCGTATATCCGGAACCAGGGAGGCACTCATTCCGTTCCGTTATTCCATTTAACGGAAAGAATCCTTCTGTTTGTTCTAGAACACCAAGTTCTGCTTTCGGTCCGTTATATTCCGGGTCGTCTGAATGTATTAGCAGACTCCCTTTCACGGAAGGGTCGCTTGTTGCCGTCAGAATGGACTCTCAACAAACAGGTATTCAATCAGATTTGCAACCAATGGGAGCGGCCAATGATAGACTTATTTGTGACACAACTCAACAATCAGTTGCAGACGTATGTGTCGCCATGTCCGGATCCCCGAGCATATGCAGTAAACGCTCTATCGATCTGGTGGGACGGAATGATAGGATATGCGCATCCTCCAGCGCCGTTGATTCAGCAAATATTGCTAAAGATAAAACAATCACAATGCAAAATTCTGTTGGTAGCATCTCTGTCTCCACAGAGACCGTGGATAAATCTACGCAGGTGTCTGCTGTGGGACTTACCGCGAAAACTTCCTCCACGAGAGGATCTTCTTTCGCAGGGGAAATCGCGTCAACTTCATCACAATCCGCAAGGTCTCAACCTTCACGTATTTCCTTTGTGCGGTCCTTCTTGCACGGCAAGCATTTTACAGGACGAGCAGTGGACGCAATTTCTAACTGTAGGAGGACCTCCTCTTCGCTAAACTATGCGGCTAAGTGGAAGGTCTTTCGTCGTTGGTGTAGGGATCATTCTGTTGATATTTTTGATCCCTCCATACCAGACATTGCAAACTTTCTAGTATACTTGTTTGACGAGATCAAACTCCAGCCTGTTACTATTAAAGGTTATAGATCTATGTTATCTGATACCTATGCACACCATGATAGTTTACAAATTGGATCTAATGTCTCTTTATCTAAATTAGTTAGAAACTTCTCGATAAATAGACCTAGAACCCTTAGATTAATTCCTAAATGGAATTTAGCTTGGGTTCTTCTTAAACTAAAAGAAAAGCCACTTGAGCCTCTTGAGACAGTAGATTTCAAATTCTTGTCTTATAAGACAGCATTTCTCTTAGCTTTCTCTTCTGCTAGAAGAGTCAGTGAGCTTCATGCACTATCGGTGGAAGATTCTCACTATCGTAGTGTTGGGAACACTATTACCTTTACTACTAATGTTGGATTTTTGGCTAAGAATCAGGCTCCTAATAAATATCCGTAACCTATTGTTATTAAAGCCCTTCTGTCTTCAGACGGGCATAGGCCTTTACTCTGTCCGGTTAGAGCTTTACGTATTTATAAACAAAGATCTCAGTTTATCAGAAAGGGACGAAAACGCTTCTTTCTGTCTCTGATGCCTAATAGAAAGGACATTACGGTCCATTCTATTGCTAGATGGATTCAATTAACTATCCGTACTGCTTATGATAATCTATCTTCAGCTCAGCAGTCTGTGCTTAAGATTTCGGCTCATGAAGTAAGAGCTCTTTCTACATCTTGGGCTTACGCAAATAGTGTTGCTATTACAGATTTAATGAAGGCTGCATTTTGGTCTCAGCCATCCACATTCACAAATTTTTATCTCAGAAATATTGAGTCCATTTCTGGAGACCTGCATTGTTTAGGTCCGTTATCTGTTGCTCAGAATGTCGTCCACTAAACAGTTGCAACTATAGTTATGCAGGCTTTCTGTTCCGACAGTGACTCCGTCCTGCTGCCCTCTTCGCTCTGGGCTATTTGACCCAGGGCAAGGGGAAGGGTGGGGGGAGGGTGTTCCCTTAGGTCACCCGCTTTATAGTGAAAAGCAAGGGATACCTCTTCCGGAGTCAGTAATTCTGAGTCGTTACCGGGATGGTTTTAAAGTGTAATATCAATGTTAAAATTCATTCATGTCATATTTTTAAAGTGTAGCTCGGTGTGAAGCATTTGTATATGTCTCGTGTCAAACGTGCGTTAATATACAATCCTCGGACACTTTTAAAGAGTATAAAGAGTCTCAATTCTCTGGACTTACTTTATTTATTGGCTTACTTTAAAAATAATTAGTATAAAGGGTTATACTGGATGTTAATAGAGAACATGGATGTTATTATGCTCAATTATGAAAGGTGTTGTGTCTTTCTAATTTGTTATAAATAAGAAAGATACATGTAAAGCCTAATCCTCCTTTACTCCACGAGGGGATAACTCTATTATATATAGTTGAGCTTATTGGATTTTCCTCTATGTCCTAGGCCCTCCAGCCTTTTTTCTATTCAGCTATGTCTGGGTCATTGGTACAGTATAAAAATGTTAAAAAATTTATAGTAATTTATATATTTTTTATACTTACCAATGACCCAGACGGGGATGGCCCTCCCAGGAGTTGGGAACTCATACCTCCCCGCTGAGTACATAGCGCTGACCAGGCACTGCTTGTAAGAATGATAATTGGCGCCAATTTCGAGACCTCCTTGACACTGCGCATGCGCAGTAGAGGCAAAGTATGGAGGGCCATTCAGGACATGATTTCTTTGGTTTTAGATGCAAATTTTGGGGATTGGGGGGGGGGGGGGGGGCAAAATTTGTGTTTGGCCCTAGATTTTTAAGAGTTAGCACCAGCTATGTCTGGGTCATTGGTAAGTATAAAAAATATATAAATTACTATAAATTTTTTAACTTTTCAAAATCCAAGATGGCAGAATGGCAGCCATTTTTGTTGTGTTTTTTAAGCTTTTTTCTCTATTTTATGTTACCACCCCTCCCTCCAACATGGTTCAAGCTACGCCTTTCATATATGGATAAAGGGCTGTGAGGGGATTATGCACGCTCAATATTTTTTTTTCAAAATCCAAGATGCTTATATACTCTAGTGTCTTCTGTGACAAAAACACCTTATGTCACAAAAGCACCGTAGGGGACTAATACCACCTCGGTGGTCAAACACTTGTTTTAAATATCATTTTTAAAATTTTTCACAAAATTTCAGCAAAACCATATCATGTGACCCCTCTTTGGAATGAGAAAATTCAATTTTGTCACGGACATCTGCGTAGGGACATCTATTTCTTATTTGAAAACAGAATCTAAATCATTGCCTTACAGGCGTAATAGCCTTTCAACTTCAAGTTCCAGTAAACTGAGTTGCCTTGCAGGTGTTTGTGTTGACAGTGTTGTAGAATGATATGGTTTTGTTGAAATTTTGTGAAAAATTATATTTTTTCAGTTGCTGAATTTGCGATTCGTTGGGTAAAGGGTTAAGTTGCATTACCTGTACATCATATCAGAACCCAAACATTGGCTTCCACCACTGAACATGCTAAAAGTTGTACAATTGAAAACTCAAACCAAAACAATGAAGTTTATGTGTTTCTAGTTGCAGAGCTTTCAAAATCTTCATTGAGGAGTGCTTAAATTATTATGGAAGCCAGAATTTAGTGATATGGATAGGCCCTACATTTTGTTATAATTCAGACAAAATCATATAGACAACATCATTTTCCTCTTAAATAAAGAAGCTATTTCCATAGAGCCCAAATTTGGGCTTCTA